>VXAA01005292.1:331190-383820 GCA_013399115.1 Anseranas semipalmata
GAACTACAACAGCAACAACAAAACCACCACCGCACCACCAAAAAATACCAATGAGATGGCCTAACTTAAAGATTGAAGAGGCCTATCATGTCACCTAGCTTTTCTCGTCCTTTGAAAATAAAACCCATGCCAAAGAGTGCCATTGACAAGGTTTATTCAGACACTCTTGAGGTAAGGATTAAACAAGAGTAAGTTTCAGGATTTG
The DNA here is from genome assembly GCA_013399115.1 of Anseranas semipalmata. Taxonomy (NCBI): domain Eukaryota; kingdom Metazoa; phylum Chordata; class Aves; order Anseriformes; family Anseranatidae; genus Anseranas; species Anseranas semipalmata. The sequence goes on from VXAA01005292.1 coordinate 331,396, forward strand.
ATTTAAGCTACTACAGGAATTTCTTATGAGCTGGTTGACAGCCTAGTAACCGACCTGATTTTTATTTTCCAAAGACAAATAGTAACCATACTTACTTTTTCCCACTCACCACTTCATAGGAGGATTTGTAACTTTTATGGCTTTCAACAATTTCCACAACTTCAGGGATAAAGTTTGCAAACAGGACCTAAGACATCAAGAAATACCATCTTCCTCAGAGCCAATATTATCTCTCCTAATCATGATAAATTAATTTGCGCGAATTTAAATTATGTGGAACAACAACTACAAATTTACTTTGGATTCCTAAAAACCACTGGCAGAGATGTACAACTGTATGATGTAGTGATAATGGATTTATGCTGTTGATACCTTGGATTCATTTTGTCCAGTATTTTGGTTCTTGCCAGTACTTGCAGTCTCAGGAAGAAGTATTAGAAGCCCTGCCAGCTCTTACAAGAGAAAATTACTCTATAGCCATGCCAGTAAGTACTTAATGTTAAAGCTCTGTTTTTGCTCATAGATGCCTAATCCCTACTGGAACCCTGCTAAGCTCAAGTTTTTGGTAACAATCCTGTTCACTCTGTCCCCAGCTGTCATTTTCAGAAAAGAAAAGCAGGTTTCTTACCAAGCCACCAATAATGAAGAAAATAATGAAGGTTCGACCCAAGGCTGTTTGAACCACAACATCACCGTAACCAACAGTGGACATAGTCACCATTACAAGGTACATGCACTTGAAATAGCTGAGGGACTGGGAATTTGCAGGCTGGACCCAAGGATCTCCATTGTTTTCTACCTGTCCAGGGCAGGGGAAAGAGAAAAGAAGAGAGAGAAGTTTAGAGTGGTTTTGGTATGGGTTCATCTCCAATTTATATTTATTTAAGAAATTGGCACTATTTTCATTATTGTACAAGTGACACATTACCACAGCAGGGAGTGGTTTTGTATCAGTGCAAACATATCTGGTAACATATGCAAATAAACTATACTGGCTTAAACCATGCTTTGTGGCACAACAAATTTGTTCTCTCTCTCTCCTAACGGAACTTTGCATTCATTATAAAAGACATATACCCAAAGCTCACATGGCAATACTGATTTAAGGCGACAAGGAAGGACATGTAGCTGATTATACATACCAGGTGAATAAATCCTGCAGCAGTGAGCCAGGTACCAATAAATACAGCAAAGAGTTTGGAGAGCTTGATGGAGTAACTAGAGATAGAAAGGGAAAAAGCCCAGGACGTTTAACACACAACATAATATTTGCAATAGTTAAAATTTCCTACATGACCTCATCTCTGTTCAACAAAACTTTTCTCTAGTGAGTTATATTATATAGGAAGGATTTAGGATTAGAAAAATCTTCCTACATCCAGCCCCCACTATCACAGGCAACATGTCAGATAATCCCATTTTTACATTTATCAGTCTTCAAAACCTTAAAGACTTCTTGATTTATGATTTCCACTCATCTCCCTCCTCCCCCCAAGAATTTCACTGAGCTGATACTTATACTTTTCTTTTTTGGTAATTTCCAGTGCAACATCATTGATAGCCAGTTCTCTTCCACATGCAACACTATTTTTTTCCCTTTACTACTCAAGTCGGTTAAAATACAGATATCAGGGAGAAGGTTAGGCTTCCAAGTATACCTGGCAAGAGTTTAACTCACTTGTTCTTTGTGATCCTGAGGAACTGTAGTATTCGGGGAAGTTCTAACAACCTAAGCGCTCTCAAAAAACGCAAACCTGCAGAAAAGCAAGAAAGTCAATGAGAAAAAAACATCTGTTTAGATGTGAAGTGTTTCCACATATTCAGATACGTTTGCATGCTTGCGTGCTTTGTTTTCCACATGTTTACAGTGGATACTACCTCAAACCTAGCAAGAGAGGATAACATTGATCTGCATTCAGAGCCTTTATACCACTGGATTTTCATTTATGTCCTCAAAGGTGCTTTGAATTATGAGAAAAAAATTAAGAAATGTCATTCCTTTGAGCTGTAACCTGAAGGCTTAAGTGACATACAGGTCCCACTGGACTACAGACCCCAGAACATGCAAGAAAGCCATTCACAAAAATCAAGGTACCATATTTACTTCCCCTCTGGGTAGCTCCTCATCCAGTCCGTCAGGCAGAGTGATTGCTGAGATGGTAAAAGCCAGGCAGACGGATAAACAAAATAGAGGCAGAGTTTGGTAACTCACAAGTCCCTCAAAATTAAAGGTGTTTTTAAACCAATAAGGAATAATTTTGCTCCCAAAGAACAGTTTGGAACAATGGAAGAACAGATGGCCAGTTAAAGTCTCCCCACATCAAAACAAATTTGAAGGAATTCTCAGCGTAAGATATAGATCAACAAGGATGGAAAGCAGGATCTCCAAGTCTTACTTACCAAGCCAATTCCTCTTTAAATAATAGGAAACAAAAACTGGAGGGATCGTGAAGAAATCCACAAGAGAATTCAGCTCAAGCCAGAACCTCAGCTTGTCATCTGCTGCCACAAACTAAAGATGAATAACATCAAAGAGCATCAGTGGTGTGTGTGATCTTTAGCCTCATCAGAGCAAGGAGGCGGCTCTCTGAGGAAATCCATTTTCGTAGTACACTTCCTCCTCTATAGTTCCAGCTTCTGTGGGCACCCACTTAACATTCCTGTTTTGTTTCAGAAAGGCTTGGGCTGCAGCCCTGAGAACACAATGACAGGTTGGGCCCAAAGATATAACGATGCTTTCTTTCTCTCTGCCTTTATCTGTCCCTTTCATCTTTTTTTCTGGGGTGCCTTTCTCTGTGGTACTCATAAAATCTAAAGACAGGCAAGACCACATCCTCACCTATAAAAGAGAAAATCTTATTTTCTAATGACGTGGCCAAAAATTCTAATGTCAAAAGCTACAATCAAAATCTATTTCGCACCAGTGCAACTAATGGCATTTTAACAACAGATGGCACACAACTATCCAGTTTGTTCAAGAGAAGCTGTAGAGAGACCTGACTAATTGATTCAGTGGTTTAAAGACATGGACAAAGACAAGGCTAATGTGTGAGCTGGGAAATGCTGCAGAAATGTTGGAAATAACCAGACTCTGAAGGGAGAAAATAATTACAAGAAAAGGTGAAAAAACAGAGTGGCTCCGAGTTAAGCTAAGGCAATCAAACATTGTGTTACAGAGCACCTGTTGTCCACACAGGTAAACTTATCCCAAATATAGCTCATTTTTAACCCACCTTTCCCATAAAGTACACTTACCCGTAAACCAAAGTAAAAGAGGAAGAAAGCATTGAAGGCTCTATCTACATAAACGATGCTGTCTGGAGAAGAGATCTTGAATTTCTCCACTCTGATGGGAAAATACACATCACAGAAGGTGGAAAGAAGGGCAAAAAAAAGAAAAAACAAACAGCAGATTGGCTATACAGTGACATTTGGTTTGGGTTTATAGTTTGGTTATGAAATACTCACTAAACCAGAAATTAAATGTATTCACAATTTTGTGTAATTTAAATCTCTACTTCCTCAGTGAGTTAGGCAGACTAAATGAATGTTAATAGCAGGTTTTCGTTAGCATTAGTGAGCATGTTAAAACATGACATTATTTATCTATCATTCAAATATACTGGAGAGTTTGATTTTCATGTATTTATAGAGTGTTTAAGCAAATCCTTCTGTTCATTTCTCCAGGAAAACTGTTTCACCCTTCTCATGTGGACCAGTATACTCTTTTGTATTCAGCTGAGTCAGCAGAAAAGATAGCTCCTGCAGCTCTCTCTCACCCAGCCCCTGCTGAACATGGGCTTCTATCTGCCAAGGGAGTAGTTTAAGCACGAAGTAGTTTCCAGATGAGTCTGCCAGGTTAGGCTGTAACACCAATTTAAATTTTCTAGGCCAGACTCACTGACCTTGCATGAAACAGGCTTACAGAGTGCTCAAACAAACTGCAACAGTGCCGACTGACGCAGGTGGTAAAATCTGGCAGTAGAAAGCTGAGGGAATAAGCTTCTCCCACTGGCACCACCTGGTCCAACAAAGGATGTTTGACAGCGGCTCAAGAGATTACAGAGCCTATACCAGGCTGACAGCAAGCTAGGTACGTCAATTATGAGCCATCTGAGACACCTCTTCCTCCTCTGCGCAGGGAGTATTTTGAAAACAGAAACACAATTAAGTAAACTGGTCCCATAGGTCAGCCCACGTGAACATCTACTCTCACCTACAGGTGTAATGCTATTCATGGAAAGAACTCTGCGTGAATAGGATTAACTGCCTGTTTATTCCTTAAAAAAGAAACTCTTTCCCTTCTGAAGCTATTCCTAGCTGTTTGTCAGATTTATAATGCCTTGGGATTGAACACAATATTGGATTGCTCTTGATGTATAATTCTGTTTCTCAGACTTACCCCTGCTGATTGAATTCAGTTCAAAGTGCTCCACAGCTTTTATATTTTATTTATTTCATTTTATGGTTCCATTTTATTTTTCCAGTGTTGTGCACCAGTCCAAGCAAAGCACTGAGAACAATGCTCTGGCATATTAAATCAATCAAAGGGTTTTACATATTAATATCTTTTTACCCCTGAGCACATTCTACAAAATATATGTATTCAGGTGAAGATCAGTAGAGGCTATGCTACGCTTTCTTAGTCTTATTTTACTCCCATCAAATTGTTTACCGAAGGCTGGACTTTAGAGAAGAGCTCTGCAGTTTGTTTAAACAAGCTTTTTGGATAAACATCAATAATCTACTTACTCAGCAAGATTGACAAAATAAATGATGAGTGAGCCAATATTCAGAAGAAACACCAGTATCACCTGCAAACACATGCAGGAAGATGTTATGAGACTTACTCTGGTCCTAACGCAGCTTCCATCTAAAACACCACTTTTACTGTTTGTCTGTGACTTACAGGAAAAGCAGAAGGAACAGCATTCAGCTACCTATGCTCTGCAGCAATCCCAGGACAGCCTTTTTAGTTAGGCCTACACACAATGACCCAAAATCTCAACCAATGCAAGCCAACACCGTCATGTTGATTTGCTACTGCTGAGGGCTGAGCACAGCTGACCTAACTATTCCCATGTAACTGCAGTTGCCGGGTTGTCATTGTGAGAGGCCTGGGAATCAAACCCAAGTGACTAGCTCCTCTTTCACCTGCAGCCACCAAACTGATATACAAAATGACGTTAGGGCAAAACAAGGCTGCTAAACTCTATTGAGACATTTCATCGGTGGTCACTTGCCACAACACAGAAGGAACTGAGGTGTGACTATGATGGATCTTCCTCCCTGTACAATCTAGTTTATGTCTTTTGATTGACTTTTCTGTATTCCCAGTGTTTGTCCAGCTCAAACAGCAAATTACTTCGGCTGAAAATAAGGTGAAAAAACATTACACCTATTTTTGCAGCTGTCTTAGAGTTCCAGATGCATTTATGTTAAGGACCATGTGCAATACAGAGCAAGAATCCTCGCCATGATTTGTGTGCGTGAGCGAACAGAATGCAGATAGACAGCTCTCCCCATGAATAATATTCAGGTTACTGGGGCATGAAGCTGCATCAGGGGAGGTTCAGATTGGATGTTAGGAAAAAGTTCTTCACTGGCGGTGACAGCACCAAGCCTTATGGAGTTCAAGAACTGTTTAGACAACACTCAGACATACAGTTTGATTTTTGGGTGGTCCTGTGTGGAGCCAGGAGTTGGACTCAATAATCCTTGTGGGTCCCTTCCAACTTGGGATGTTCTAGGATTCTACTTGTTTGGATTCACTTCATTTACAGCCTTCCTAGTCATCTCTGCTCACAAAGGTCCTTACCACCTGGATTTTTTTGGGTGGATCAAGACAGCACTCTCACTCCACTGGTCATGTATTTAAAATAACAAAAACCATCATCACCAATACTGTTATAATCAGTTTCCTCTGAAAGAGCAAGCTACCAAGGAAGCCAGCAGGGCTGAATCACTCTAATAACCCAGAAAATACAGATTCTGAAGCAAGATCTAGAGAAACATCAGATGGTGAGTTTCTGTCATTTTATATCACTTTTCATCTGCTTAGGAGGGCTTTCTGAATCATCTTCCCAGGCCAAACACATTTGTATTAGGAAAAAGGGTGAACTAGATCATGCAAACTGCAAAACTTGACATATACTTGTGTTTTCACTTGATGTCCTCAAAAGAACACATATGCCTCACCTCCTACATCAGAAAACTGTGCTAACCAGTCTACTTACCAATACACACCCCACAGATGTTTGAGCTGATAGCATCATTTCCACCTGGGTGGAGAAGACTCTTATCCAGTAGACTGAACTCTGTTTCCTTTTGTATGGCCACCAGACATCTTTGTCCTGCCAGAGAAGCAAATAGATTGTTATCCTTGGCCTTGCCAGATGTGTTCCCAGGATGGCTAAAGCAAACACATCCAGCCACCAACGAATCTGAATGGTGACTGAAAGCAAGGCAGGGGGAAATATGTCTCCCTTCAGCTAAGCTACTAAAAGCTTCAGAATGCCTTATCTTCTCGGAATTCACTGAGGGTATGCTGTGCAGACATACCCTGTGATCTTCCCACCACAGATGCAGTATCATTTTCTTTATTAGTTGCATCAATGAATGTTGATTCTCATCGCCTTGAAGTCATTGCTTCATAACCTGAGCCTGAACAGAAATGTGTACTGTTGCTAATAATGCCTCTCTATTAGTCTCCCCACCCCTTCCCATCTTATGCCAGCAATGAATTAATTCATTTAGTTAGTTCTATCATTTATAGCACTTCCCTTGTATAGTTTCGGCTAATTCTGATTAGCTTTTGCTATGAATACAATTCTGTCCTTCTTGCAGATACACTTATTAATAACTGTAACAAATAACTAACATGCATTATTCAAGGACGAAAAATCTGTAAACACCAGTAAAAAAATAATACTGCTTGTAATGGGAGATACTGTGCTGGCCCCTCTTCCTTTATACTCAGTTTCCTAGGCACCAGTGCCTGTAAAGAGCTAACACTTAAGAACTAAACCCCACCTCTGCTCCAGCAGCCAAGAGAACAACAGAGAGTCAGGTTAATTTAACGTTTTGGCACACAGAGATGCCTACTGCTTGCCAGCAGCACAGGTGTTCCCTTCATTTTCCTCCCACACAGCCCAGGTGAGCTGATGAGAATGTCAAGCCCTCCCTCGGAAGTGATGGAGTGAAATGGCCTGTGACAGTTGTTGGAGGCAACATGAAGTGACACAAGGAAAAAGCTCTTCAGTCCTGCAAATTACATTGTAACCTGGTAAATAAGTTACCTGGATATGTCACACAAACATCCTAGTGTTATCCTTGGGAACTACTAATACCTTTTCAAAACTTCCATAATACACAGAGGGAGGACTGGGACAAATAATCTAGTGGTGGATTTTTTTCAGCATGCTTAATTGTCATCCTTGTCCAGGCCGTATGAAAAGATCTATCCTAATATACTGAAAAATAACTTCTGAAGGCATTTTTTCCAATACTTCCAGTATACAGAAAGTAGAAGTATGGTATTGAGAAATGGCTTGATCATGTATGCATATGCCTCATTTCTGCTATCAATTCTAGCTTGTTTAAATACGTACATGTACAAGATACTGTGTTTGCACATATAAACTTTTGTTTAAGAATCAGAGGTTGTATGAAAATGTAGATAACTGTGATCAGTATTGAATAGGCAAGTGTTACAGTGCTCTCGTGTACAGCTGTGTTTATCTACATGCATATCTAGGTACTGAGGTTTCTGTACGTACATTTGTGCAACTAGTAATATCTATATTGGTAAAAACCATCTTGCCCCCTCCTCTTAAAAGGGGAAAGATGGCAACATCCAAAAGCACTAGCCTGTTAAGTAATCATCTTGATGATAAAAGCTGCACCTTTGGGTTTTCCCTAACCCAACTGAGTATATAACATAAGTATACCATGTTCAGTGCACTACGACAGAAAATAAAACCTTTCTAAACCAGTACTCCTTCCATACCAAATGTAATTCTTGCATTCTCACATCAACACGCAAAATATGAGCTATTTCAAAAAGACTTTGCCTTCACCTTTTTCCTCCAGATTTGTTCTAGGATGAATCCATAAGTGTATCTAGCCAACCTAAAAGCCAGAATGGTAAACAGGCCTCCAAAGAAAACAAACAAAGACGGTATAATAAAAGCCAACTGAAAGTACAGTGCACTGGTGAGGTGAGATTTCTCTGCCATGTTGTGAATCACTTTGCTCTGCCTTCTTCCTCCTCAGCTTCCTTAACTGCTCAGTCCTGACCTTCTAGAATACTGCTGCTCTTGTGACACTGCAGCGACTCAGTGTCAGTGCTGTGCATCACACAGGCGCTGGTCAGGCTGACGGGCTGGGATACTGGACATGCTTCCCTCCACAATGGAAGCATTTGAATGGGGGTTCCAATTTAGAAGTATATCTGTTTAGTGATATTACCAAGGTACTTTTTCCCCTCTGGAATATCTCAGTTTATAAAGCTGGCTCTCACACAGACTCACTGTATAAACATAAGTTGCTTATCCAGACCTGTGAAGTCTCACACATGGCACTCAAGGCTCATCCATTCAGACCCCACTTCAGGCTTCCTTTCAAGAGCTGCAACACACACATACTGCAGTACTCCCTTGGGAATTTCCATTCCACTTTTGGATCGAGTCCTGCTGCTGCTCAAAAACAAATACAAGCAAGATGCCCTGGCACTGAAAGAGGAGATGTCATGATAAGAGCATCAACAGAAACAGTGAATAAACAAAATAAGATCGTTCAGATGAGTCAGACGAAAGATGCACTTAGCCTGCTATTTGGTTTCTGTTATTGCCCGGTTGTTAGTGATGAAGTACAGTGTGACCTTCTCCCTGCCGTTTTCATTTCACTAGATTACCCTCTTTCTTTCTTTTTCTAGTTTAATAAACTTCTTATTCAGAAGAATTTTAACAAGCTCAGTCAAAGTTTCATAGGATACGAACATAACCAGCCTGGTATAAACGTGCTGCCATACCCACAAGCGGCAGCTTTTCCCTGGAGTCAGGCCACCTTTGCACCCCTATATATAAACCAGTTTGCTCCCCAGCATCACTGCAGCCTTGGAGAAAAACAAAGCAGAATAGCACAGCAGGAAGTCTACCAGAAACTGCTCAGTAAAAGCAACAGTTCGTCTTGCACCATGCAGGTCTCGCTGTCCCACCACAGCTGGTGTGGTGTGATCAGATGTCACCAGATCACGCAGCATCTCTCCCCCTTTCTATTGAAATAACGTCATCAAAAGCTTTAGGTCTAGTCAAGAGTTTTGAAGTCTTTCATGAGCACTACAGATGAATAATGCAATCAAACTCTTCTTCATGCAATCAGGACAGCTGAGTATGGAAGTAGTGATTTTGCCTGAATTGGGAAAAACATGTGCCCAGGAAAAAAAAAAGAATGGTGAAATAACAGCCCAGCTGGCTGGGAGGCAAAGAATGTATTATTGTAGCCTTTAAATACAGTAATACTTAATGTCTGCCCTCCCCTTTCCTTTCCTCCCATGCTGAGCATCAGAGGGGACTCGGATTGATTGAAGCCAGTAGGATGTTTTGAATGGTGAGGGTGGTCCTGGGGACAGTCTGTCAGCTGACAGAGTCATCATTTGTGTTTTTACAGACGAATATGACACAATTGCAATCAGCTTCTCATCTAAGGCTCCAGGATGCCTGAGTCAAGGGCAGAAAGAATTTAAATAAGTTCCCAAAGCGAGGAAGGGAAAAAACAAGAGAGGAGAAACAAAAAAAAGAAAGAAAGAAAAAGAAAAACCGTTGTCCCAAACTCAGCCACTTCTGTTTCCCCTGGTGTATTCTTACCCCTCCTTGAGACTAGGGCTTTCTGGTTGAGGTTTGGTAGCTGTAGGACAGTTTGTAATATAGCGATGCGTGAGGCACTGGTCCTTCTCTGAAACACCAGGTGCGAGATCTACCATCTCCAAAAGACTATGTTCAAGCATCTTTTGCGAGCCAAGAACACCATACAGGCAGAGAGATGGCACACTGCTGTGAAGCTCCCCATCTTCTACCTCAACGGACATTTGGGCCTGACACTTGTTAGGACCGTCCAGAGAAGCAGAGTTAGGCAAGCCAGAAGAGTTCTTAGGGCAAGGAAAGCCTCGATGCTAGGGTGCCAGGTTGGGAGGCTCAGCCGCTCTTAGCTCCGTCACAGAACTCCCAGTTTGGCGCTGCGGGTGTCAGCAGTGCCCCGGCGCTCACCCTCGCTGCCAGCCGAGCGCAGCCATCTTGTCTGCCTCGCTCTGCAGCTACCCCCCTTTCAGTGATGTTACCTGTGGGACCGTCGTGGGGGCAGGAATTCACCCAGATGACAAGGGGACGTGACACCAGCCACTGCAACTTGCGCTCCACATCAGCGCTGTGGTAACGCGCTCCTTCCACCTGGTCCCCGCCCCGCCTCCGGTCTTTCTGTGGTGCAAACTCTTCTCCGCACCTCTCCCCCCTGCTGCTGTAGGGCGCTTTTGACTGCAGATGGCAGCCTTTGCCCATTTCTGTGTTGCTGCTGAGCCAGGACTGGCTCCCCGCAACTCCCAGCTGGTTTCTGTCCCACGGTGCCCAGAGCAGGGGCCGGTCACCCCACGGTGCCCAGAGCAGGAGCAGCGCCGCAGAACGGCAGTGGCGATGGGCAGGTGGAAGCACGCTGCCCTGTCCCAGGGAGCGCACAACAGAAAGCAGACTGATTTTCTTTAATTTGACTAAGCTGTAGTTTGTGCTGTGCTGATGCACACATCTGGAATTAGAGTGGAAATACACCAGGAAGCATCATGCACTGCTCAATTTTTGTGCAAAAATAACCTTACTGATATTCAGAGCGCTTTATGAACGTGAAGACTTCCACACCTGCCCCCTGATGGGAAATACCTCTGTGCTATCAATATTTGCAGGTAGAAAAACTGGGGGAGAAAAAATAAGGCCACCAAGGAATTCAGCTGGCTAGCAGGAACCTGATTTCAGACGTTTCCGAGGGGAAGCCTCTGCTTTCAGCTGCTTCCCTCCTGCAGCCACACGACCACCACTGCAACAAGCCTGCACAACGCTCAGCCACTCTCTCCACCAGGAGGGCTCGCAGCGCCCACTGTGACGCATTCTTTTGCTTAGTCTCTAATCAATAGAATAAAATAACGCTCTCCCCGTCAGCGAGTGTTACAGATCTCCTGAACTAGGCTCATGTTCTGGATTTTACCCAATTTGTTACTCTGATGGCAACTCATCCAACCGCTTATTAACCTTACCCTGAAAACACGTACCTTCCCCCCCGCCAGCTCTTGTACTAGCTCCAGCTTCCAGTGAAAGCTGGATCCTGACCTCCCAGCCAAATTTCACTGTATATTTGCCTGCTAGCTGGAGGAGCCATCTGTTATCAGAAGCCATCTTCCCTGTATTTGTGCTTGCACATTGTGATAGTCTCCTCTTTATTTCCTCTTTGATAGCCTAAATGGATCAAGCTCCTTATGTCTTTCACTAGAAAGATGTTTCCTAGACTCTAAATCATTTATATGGCTCTTTTATGAACGCTTCTAGTTTTCAGCATCCTCTTTGTTCTGCAGACACCAGAACCTGAATCACTATCCCAGTAAAGATCCAGCTAATGGGGGCGGATGGAGTGCTACGCTTATTGCATTAGATCTGTGAAAGGAAATATCTGATTTTAAAGTGCACCAGTTTGAGAAGAAAGAAGGATAACAGAGGCACTGAATTGGGGAGGCATTTCCTGAAAGGATTTAACTTCTAAATAATGAGAACATTTACAGACACATTAGGCTGGATTTAAAAAAAAAAAAAAAGATACATTCTGCTGCTTCAGAGCATAAACCAATAGCTGGCAGGGATTACAAATAAATGTCTCCTTTGGGTAGATTCCTCTATAATTGTTCACTGTGGAGAGAGCTTACATCTCCCTCTGAAGCAGCTGGCTACCAGCAGACCCAGAACACTGGGATAAACAGGTCTAGAGCAAATCGCTCACCTCTCTAGTATGTGGAGACACACACACAAGGAAGGGACAAAGGGTTTGTGCTTAAAGGTTAAATCCTTACATCATCTCTCTCCGCTTCCAAGCCTATTTAGGTAAGAAGGCTAAGAAATTAAACAGAGAAATGTGTTACAGCCTGCATGCTCCCAGCCCCCTTCCCACTGCAACCTCCTGTTCACTTCCATCCAAAATGAAGTGCATGAATGCAACAGTCCTCTTATCCCTGCTTGGTTCCCACTTTCACTATGCTCTGAACCTTCCAGGTGCAAAATAAAACAGATTGGTCGAGAATTTGGGAGCAAATGAGCCAGGCTGCTTGCTCCAGGCTTCCAATTTAATAAACATGCATCTATATCTCATGGACAGTCTGTCACTTCCTTTTAACAGAAATCACCTGCTCCGCTAATAATCATTAAACAAATTGACAGCACAATAGCCAAGGCCTCTCATCTTAATGCCACCTGCAGCAAGAGTAAAATAATCCACTAACGTCTTTTCAGAAAGGCCATTATTCTGCCTAATGTGAATGCACAAACACACACTCCGTGTGACATCGGATCAAACGTCCATGAAGAGAATAAATTGCATGGGAATTTTCCCTATTTATATAATGCACCTATTTTATTAGTAAAATCATTTCGCATTTTCTCTTGATGAGGACAATAATCCCTCATGCTTCCTGCAGTCCTCTCCTCTGCTAGAGCCAGACCCCGAGCAGCTTTATGGGCACCATCAGAGCAAATGGCCAGGCATGCCTGCACCAACAGCTGACATGCAGCTGCTTTTCCAAATCAAAGAGCTTTCAGGCCAGGATGTGCTAAACACTGCTGAGACCTAGAAAGTTTTCAAAGAACATACTGTCCCCTTCTGGAAAGGATTAGAATTGCTCTCCTATACATTCTTGTCTCCTGGCAGGATCCACAAAGGTACCAGGATTTCTGACAGTTAACTGCAGAGCTCTCCTCGGGCCCAGGATGACAACTTTGCATAAAAGCTATAAAAAGCCTGGGACAAGCAGCTCTACAAGGGCAGGTGCACAGAAAAGTCATCCCCACGTACTGATAGCTAGAATATCCCAAGGAGCCTCAAAGCATCCCTCAAGCCAACTCTGTATCTGGCCACACGTTTCTCACGGAGCGGGAAGCACCCCAGGAGATGCTTGTCTTCTCAGAGCAGCCCCTGCCCCAGGACCCCGCTTCCCAGGCTGCTGACACGCGGCCTGCAGCACATCCAGGAGCTCCAGGACTGCTGCTCAGAGGGAAATTCACTGCTGTGCTGCAGCCATTGCCTGGCAGCTGTGCACACAAGCTTTACTCTCCGCTTAAAGCAGAACCAACGCCCTTCACAGCTCTCCCTCGGGGGGGAGCATCTCCACACAGGTGTTCAGCAGACACAGTAGGACTCGACCTACTCTGGGACAATTCTGAGATTTAAACACCTCATAGGGCTACTGACCATTTGAAACGCCAATCTGGGAGTTAGGACGGAGGGTGCAAGGGAGGAGCCTGAAATTGGCTGTACGTGGATAAATTGGGCTCTTGCTGTTTGTCTGGTCCTTATCTCCACAGTACAAGAGCATATAAGTCATTTGCAGAGTTTTTTTCACAGCATGCCCATGTGGGAAGGAAATTGCACATCCCCATTTTCCAAACGGGGAGGTGAAGCACAAGGAGGATTACGTGATTTTTCTGCTCCTCCCCAAAGGCACACAGGAGGTCCGCAGGTGAGTGGAATTGAAACCACGTCTCCCAAGCTTCCCAGTCTCTCAGCTATCCTCCCTTTACCAGCGATGACAAACTGCTCCGCAATCAAACTTGCCTCGCAGAAATCTCAGCTCAGCCGATGGTGTCTCAGGATCTCTCTTTTCACCCAAGAGGCACTTTTTGTTTTAGTGGGTACCTACTTCCAGTATCAGTTTGAAGCCCAATCCCCACTCACTTCTTTCTCATGGCATTCGTTGCGAGGCACCAATATGCACCGAGAGATACGATTACATTCCACACATCCACTGAAGCTAATTTCAAAGGTGCTACAGCTGTAAATTAAACTCTCTGAGCTCTCCACAAGGTATTCTCTCCTCACGACTGTCTAGCCTACATTTGGATGCTGCCAGCTTTATTTAAAATGTACAAGTTCTGGAGCATTCCCATATTTCAGTACCAGGAAAATCATGCCTAAAAGGAAACAAGTATCTCAATATTTCTCTGGTTAAATACCAGTGTTGTTACTGCCAGGAGTAAAACCCACTATTTAGACTGACAAATTCTCTCTTGCAGAAAAGAAACTGAACTGCGAAGAGGCTGGAGATCCTTCCATGCCTATTCACCACCAACAAATCCAGGAACGGAGGCCAGAACAACCGCTTCCCATTGCTGTGTAGGCAATGCCATCATTTACCCCTACACTATTAAGAACTGCGTTTACTGAGGTGGTGCGAGTGTGGGTGACTGGAAACCTGCTGCTCCTGATCCTGAGCTCCAAACAGACTGAATGCTCCCGACGAGTACCATGCCCAGCCTTGTACGTGTTCACCCATCATGTATAAAGGTCCACCTACGTGTGCAGACTGGGGAAAGTTCATAACATACTGAATTGCCTTCACGGCAAGTCACGTCGTTTGCCGCAGTAGGTGCTATTGCCACATGCAAACGTGTTTTCGTAGCACACAAACTAAGGGTGGCTCCATGCCCTAAAAGACCTAATGAGACGCACCACTATCACATACTGATTATGACTCACAAAGAGGTTCGCTTCCCACAAAAGCTGGAACCATGCAGCACATACTCCACTTCCATTCAAGCCTGAGCAAAGAAAGCTCTGATTCAACCAACAAGCTGGGTGAGCTAAGCCCTTTGTCAGGTATAGTCCAGCTATCCACTCTGGAACAAGTTGGGGTGAGACATAGCTGCAAGTGGGAACAAGAAGGGCAAGGGCTACACAGCCATCACTTCCTTGGTGTTTAAAAAAAACTCCTGCAGATTAAGACACATCTGTGTTTAACTATCTCCAGCTTAAATTGCTCTCATTGAAACCTCTTAGAAGTCAAAATTAACAGAATGAGCATCATCATCACAGAGACGGAGGAGAGTGGGGAGAGGGCAGAAGGTGGTGACAATGAGGGCAGTGAATCAGACCTCAACCCACATGCATATAAGCATCTGAAAAACAGTGCCACAGAACATTATGTTGTAACCCCTATTATTTCTCTCACATTCCTCTTTGACCCCACCTGGCCAAAAAGCAGCTTATTAAATAAGAATACTTTACAACCCTTCGGTTGGCAAAACCCATCCGTAACTGCAGATTCAGTGCTCAGCCTAGCTGCTTTTTTCCTGAGCTGCCTCTGGCTTGTGTGGGGGAATCAGGAAAAGTACGGTGGCTTTTAGAGACGGGCTGGGATATACATTCACACAGACTTACTTGAGCAGAATCACACCTGCAGATTACAGCAGAGAACACCTCCAAGGGACATTAAGATGCCATTGACTCCAGACGCAGGGCTTTGTCAGCCCTCTTAAATACTTCAGCCTGGGAACAAAGATCTACATTCCAGATCCTCAGCAAGCACAAGGAGGTGTAACTCAGTTGACTTTGAGAGCTATGCCCATAGAGACAAACTGGCCCAGCAGCTGAGATTGCAGGAGCATAATGTCCTTCATAGCCTTCCTCATCCAGAACGCTGAAGAGTGTTTGACATCAAGCTTACGGCTTGTGTCAGACCTTATTTTAAACACCTCCTCTCTGCTCCTGAAGTACTGGTGCGAATATTCAAAGGGGTCTAATACAGCAACGTGCCCACGACACCACCTCGGTGGGAGCTGGGCTCTTATTTGCAAAGGTGAACCGCACGCCATGGGGCGTTGCAACGCTTGCTCAGAGGAACACGAACACGTGTCACGGCTCTTCTCGCTACGCGTGCTGATGGCACGATCAAAGTAGTTTGCACTGGATATAGGTTAGTCTAACCAAAATACATTAGACAGACAAAGATTAACATGCCTAAATGATACATGTGTTCTAATTAGAGAATGTAATCACCTCAGGCTTGATCATTATTGCTCCCTTTATGTTTAGCATTTCAGCTGCATTAAGATCCCTGGCAGTTCTTTCATCTAACTTTTATATTCAAGGACATCGTGTTTTTAATCATTAAACACCTAATCTCTATTTTTCACAAACCTTTGAAGAATAATTATTTTCCAAGTATAAACCCTGTATCACTGAAGACTGTTTTAAAAACCTCTCATCTCTGGCTGCTGCACTTATGTCAACAGATCTTTTTGGAAATCTGACTGTGGAAAAGCAGCTCAAAAAAATAAAGAAAAGAATGTTTTGTCATTCTCCCTCTATTTTTTCATTCATTTTGTTCTGTTGGAAGATTTCCAACTCAACTATAGGATCTGTCAAAGTATCAGCATTGTCAGAGCTAAGGGGATTTTCATTTGAGACTGAGCCCTTGGGGCAGTATTACCCCTGATTTGGGACTGCCTGACAACTGGAACTCATTCCTTCTGATTTAGCTTAATCTTTCCCCTCACACCTTTCTGCATACATCCAAGTTTTCCCCTCCACATAAACAACCACCCCACCAAAAAAAAAAAAAAAANTTTTCTCACTGAGGTGCCAAAAAAAAAAAAAAAAAAGGTAAAAAAATTGCCACATTATTTCCCTTCCAAGAACCTACTTTTGCACTATTACTGGTATGCAGGGAGAGATTCAGAAAGAGTTGACATAACTTTTCGCACATTCATCGATACATGCATTTATTATGTGGTTAGTTTCATATGATTCTGCAGAATGTATAAATCTGGCTGAGAATATAAAAATAGCCCACTATCAATCTTTTTGTAGTGGGAAATGTAGATTCATTGGTGCAGGCAGAGGGAGCACTGGAAAAACTTTGTAGCAGCTTCCATAAAGCTGTCAGCAGTGAAAACAGGCTGGTTTTTAAGCTCAGGGAACAAAGACCATATTGGCACCGAGTCTTACAGCAGGAATACTGATGAGATCCTACAGTCAGAGGTTTGTGGCTAGGACAAGGAAACGCAGATGTAGACCTCTGAGCTCTGTACCACTGTGATTCCATCAAGCTGTTAAAAGCAACCACAGCCCTTCCGAATGCAACTACAAAGGATAACACTTCCTTTTCCCTGCAACTCTCTCAAAATACATTGCAACTCACTAGTATGGCTACCTACTAGATGTATGTGGACATAATCATTCCTTAGTAAGGCTGTCCACTAAAAGTATTGTGGACATAATTATTTAGAATTGTATAAAGTAATGTTGCAAGTCTTTCTTCCCTCCATGGCTATTTCGCTGGTGTAGCCCTAAAAAACAAAATCTAAAGATTGTACATTAGTTTAAAGATCACTAGTTTAGAGTTCCTTTCAGAAACTTGGCCTTTCAGTATCAACAAAGCTGGAAAATAACCTTAACTAAAGCACCGTTCTTAATATCATGATTTAAATACAATTTCAGTAAGTTCTATTGCTTGTCACATTTCAATCCAAACCTTTTGAAAACGTCACTATCAAGGGACTGGCTATTTTCATCAAAATAGTACCAGCAGTCACATCAATTCTTTCAGTCTGGGACTAAAAGCCAAAATATCAAACGGGGTTCTGTGTGCCAGATGCTTTCGTGATTCACACCCTCTGTGCATGACAGGAAAATATGCCATAAGAGCACAATAGTAAACCACATATTCTTATGAGATTTGTATAGATTTAAGTTTTCAGCCAAACATTCCTCAATGTTTTGCATATATTCTATCTGAATGATACCATGATACCAAACTTGTGATCTATCCGAAATGGAAATAAGGCAAAAAACAACATTCATCATATACGTGCAGCATAAATCATCATACATATGCAGCATAAGCATTCACCATAAATATGCAGCAGAAGTACATAGCATATATACAGTAGCAGCCCGACAAAGAAAATGGCTTCTACAGAGAAGAAGAAATCTGAAACTGCTGCAGCCCCCCCAGACTCACCCAAGCGACTCCAGTATCCTTTCCACAACTCCTCCATTTTGCTGTTCAGCAGCTCTGGCAAGAACAAGCAGAGGCCCACAGGTAGCTAGCTAAGCTCTTTTAAAGGTCTTCTGCCCTTATTAGTTGCAGCTCAGCTGACACCTGTCCCTCACAGCCCAACCTAATTTGATAGCATTGATTTACATCAACAAGTGGGAATGCTTTCTATTGTTCTGCATTTGCCTTCTTTTCTACCCCCCTAATTAGCTGTTAATCTTTAAGTTCATTTGTACCTTTAAAAAAGACAAGAGAGAAGTCTCTTGCCCCTCAAGTAAGACACAGGTTGAGGCTGGAGACCTGCACATACAAGCCTGCCACTATCATGGACCCTTGTTTTGAGATCCCTGCTCTTACAGATTGCTAATCGCAGTCACAGCCTGCAAAGCTGGTTATTTGCAAGACTGGAATCTGAAGGGTCCCTACAAATAACCTTCTCACGAGTGAAAACTGAATCAAATTGCCCAGACTATACCTTGTTAATAAAAGGCTCAAAATATCTTTTGGACACTATTACTATATACATTTTTCCCCTTCTGATCACTCAGAGAATTAACGTGGTAACTCTGCAGCACAACTAAAAGCACCTGGGCATCCCCAGGCTCCAGCTCCTGTCTCTTAACTGACAGCAAAGTGACAGTGCAATGCTTCAATACAAACATTGTGAAAAAATGTAAATACACTGACCCAAGCTGCATTTTTCATACAGTTCGCAGAAAACATGATCCAAAGCCCTTTGAAATTCATATGAAACCCTTTCAAAATCTGTTTGAACATCAAGTTGCACTGCTGTGGTTTCTCTGTAATATGGTACGTATACTTTTTGTACCTGAATACCAGTAATTCAGAATAAAGGAAAAAACATGGCTTTTGAGACTGGTGCCCCAAACACAGAAATCAGTCAGTAAAAGGCAGAAGAGTCTTTCTCCCAGCTGGCATCTTTTACCAAGTAATCACTTTGAAGAACATGAATTCTTTCCATGCAGGAAGGTAAAAAACCCTCAATGCACCACATACTGCCCATTGTGCCTCACCATGCATGTTCCTTTCCCAGTCTGGACAGGCAGCTACCCTATCGGGAGAAGTTACTACATCCCCCACTCCTCGGCTTTCCATCACTTCTCTCTTGGTAGGGGTTACCATCTCTTCAGATGCGCTATCAGAGCATTTGTACTTCTGATCTGTTTCTGTCCAAATCAGGTCAGCCAGATCTACTATTACAATACTTTAAGACAAACCAGCTCGTTTTTCCGATGAGGACTAAAGAGTGTCGCCGTGAGGAAGAGGCAGTTTTCCACAAAAGGCACCAGGTATCCTTCACCGGGACAGTGCTCTGCAGCCTTAAGCAACCTCTGCACTAAACTAGTAGGAGCAACAGAGACTCAGATCTATTGTGTTCCGCACATTTTAAATCCCATCTTGCCTGCAGGAAGGGAGTGCCTGTTTTATTATCACCAGGGTTCCGTGCTATTCGAAGTCATTTACCCTGCATAAAGTCAGCTCTATGGCTCCAGGACTGTAGCACTATCCAAAGGCGCCAACAACTTTGTAGCTGTGAAAAATGTGCATGCATTTTTTCAAAGAGCCTAATGGCTGTAAGGCCCCCAGCACTGATACATCATCTGCAAGATTGTTAAGAAGTAATCCTGCAAACCAATCACTCTAAGGCAGACTGCTGACTCCATATAGTGCAGATTACATCACCCAGACATGGGCTAAAACACAATACTACGCCTCCAGCTGAAAATTTTCTCTATTATTAGAAAAACAATTACTTCTTCCAATCTGGACTACAAATATTGGAGGTGACAAAGTAGCCTGTGATCTTTTTCCCCTCATACACTTTTCTCTATGGCAGGTGTACCACATATGTAGTAATAAAATTTGTATCTAGCGGTTCATGCACATTTCAATATTACTCTCCTGCAATTGAGCCTGGTGAACGGAAAACAAATTTAAATCATGATAAAAGCCCAGGCAGATGCTATCCGTATTGTTAACTGCTTGTCATAGGTAGAGACGTATTTGTATCCCTTGGGAATGGCAGTTCTCATTTTTTCCTCACTGTAGAGCTGTAACATTTATTGTCTCTGAGCAGGAGCTACAAGGTATTCCTCTTGGATGATGTGCTTGTAAGAACAGAGCCTGGTGGTTTATAGTTTTTTTTATTTACTTTTTTGTTATCATTATTTTCCCAAAGTAATCAGGAAATTCCAGCTTTTCTTCTGTTTATGTGGTAAACATATTTAAACTTCGGAGCATCCTCTCTTTATTGCCCTACCTGTACCCTCTGCCATCGCATTCTCTTCTCCTATCTAGTCCGCAGATGAGAAATGTCGATCAAGCAAAGCACAACATACCCATGTTGTTGTAGGCATGTGAGAACGTGGTATTCCGATGGCATTACAACAGGTTTAATTAACGCAGGTTTTTCTACAACTAGTGGGACTACAATAGAAGTTAATGGGCAGATTTCATGTGCCAGCAAAGTGTAATAAAATAAAATTAGAATTAGGAGGATTTTCTAAAATAGTCAACTCAATACTAAAATCTGTCACAGCTATGGTGTTGGTCTGTTGCTTTATTAGATAGGGAAGGATCATCTGACGGGCTGCATGTAAGAAAGACCGAGTTATTGGTGTTAGTTCGCTACAGTGGATCTTCTACATCAGAACCAATGAGTGAAGAACAACGTCAAAGAGGAAGGGATGGCCTTTGAAGGAGACCGATGGTAGCTTTTCTGGGCACCTGGAGTCATCAAAACACTGAAGGCAATTTTTGCAAGATTATTTTCATTCTGTTGAAGACTGTACAGAGAAGTTGGCACACAGACTTCCATGCCATGGATTCAGACCCATTCAGGAAATGCTAATTTACCATACTAAAAGCCACATAATCCTTGCAAAACAAATGTGACCTTTTCCAATACTAAAACGTTGCACAGCATTATTTCTGTGCTAAACAGCTGTCATAATGAACACCATGGCATTGAGCAGAAGATGAAGGGATCCTCCACAGCCTGCAGGTATGATTTGAAGTTAAAAATCATTAAAGGCTCGTTGAAAGAGCATAGCCTTTCTGATGGAAGGAGCTGTCTTTGTATATTTCTGTAACGGTATACCTACATCTCCTGCAATATTCTGCAACTTGATTTGGCAACCTAGTGCTGAAATGAACCAAAAAGTAGTTTTTACACAAGCTATAGAAAGCAGTACTCTGTCACACCTGGTCCCAGCCAGAACCTGCTGTGATGAAGAATGAGAGCCCTTTTATCTCCACCTTTACTGCTCTGTCAGCAAGATGCCCAGCCAGAGTTGGGCCTCTAGGCCGAATCTTTAACACAGTGAGTGTACCCGATGCCAGTCGGTCATGGAGATAGTACTTCACACACAGCTGGCCTCACGCCTGAGGTAAACCAGCAAAGCATTTAATTACTAAAGCACCAACTTGTTTAAAATGTATCAGATTTCAAAAATAATATTCAGATGTAATTGGGATGTTTTGGAAGCTCCTTTGCACACCTGCAATGGAACTGTTCCCAGAACAAATGACTGCATAGACTGTGAGTGTATTTAGTCGTCCCAACAGACTTAGCATCTCTATTTTCTGCTTTTCTTCATAGAGAGAATGTTGCCTTATCGTAAGTATTAGCAGAGAAAACCCAGTCAAACTCTACCTACGCTCAAGCATGCACACGTGGCATTGAAACTTACTAAAAAACCACACACACAATAGTCCACTCCAGAGCAAAACACAAGAGAAAACATTTCTTAGGTACAGGGAGCTTTTCGGACTAAGAGCTGTTTTCTATTTCACTAAGAAGCTCAAGTAAGTCTGCCTTTATTGCTTTCAATGTCTTTCCCTTTCTTATGAAGTGCTATTCCGAACATCAAGTTTACGCAGAATAAATGACTAAGGGACATCATCAGTCCCACTGCCCAAGCAAACCAAAGAGCATGCAGTGGAGTCAGTTACACCCAGCATGTGAAATCACCAGCTCAGGGAGGAATCCATGTCGTGTCAAGATCCTCTTCAGGTCTTCACCTTAAGACACAATTGAGTGGTTGAACAGAAAAATAATCAGTAGCTGAGAACACGGCAACACCAGCTGTCATCCTCAGTTACTTCCCCATCAGCCACATATGGAGAAATCACGCCATATCGCATGTTTTATCATATATGGGTGAGCCATCTTCACTTTCCTGTGCGGCAGTCAAACAGCTTACTTCAGGCTTTGTCATGTTTCAGGGATGCAATCTAATTCCACTGGAAACTCACACGGCCCAGCGGCCCCATGAGAGAGGCTCTGCTGAGCTTGAACATTGTTTCACAAACAGCAGCCTGGTTAGAATAGACAACTATTAGAAAAAAGCAAGCAACACAAGGGAGATGAGAGAGAGAAAAAACACCCTAAACTAATTTACTCCACAAAAAACTCAAACTTTAGTGTGTCCCATAGAAATTCAGCTTCCCATGTTTTTCTTCCTGCACTTGAGAGCTGCAGGAACAAAAGTTACAGGGCTGCTAGGGTAAGCCAGAAGAGGGACTGGCTGTTTGCCCAACACCAGGATATAGAGGTTATAGGTGGCGGGGTTAGTCCAGCTGGGTATCTGTGTATTTATTTGTACTATTACAGTATTTCCTTCATTTTTCTTCTCTCCATTGCAATTTAAGGTGCACTTTGATACAAGCCCTACCAAAAACAAAACTTAGAATAAAGCCATGCTCTTTGGCATATTTTTCAACTGGATGAATCAGTACCTTCAGGGAGGGAGAAAGAAGAAATATTTCATGTCAAAATAGCTAACCTAAGATAGCTGTTTCAATGCAAAATCCAAGCAGGAAGCGTTTTCACCTAAGTTTAAATAGTCAAGGATAAACTGCAGGGTGAGGGGTACATGGGAATATTGTATTTTCACTGTAAGGGTACTGTGCTTTATTACTACTAGTATTTAGTTCAACCTCGTCAAAAACAGCTGGTGTTTTACCAAAATAACATTACTTTTACAGGGAATATACAGCCTGTCAAATCAACAATGGCTTCAATCACCTTTTCTTAATAGGCCAGCGGTTCTAATGCTGGGCCAGTAGAAATAAGCACACCTTGCTGGATGACTGCTGTAGTCTCAGCCCTGCCTCTCCTGTAGTCCTGCTGCTGTTACATGAAGAGTCATCACAACAAATAAATAGTCCCATTTCTTATCAACAGAATCCTTTTTCTTCAAAATAAAATTGGTGACCTAAAGCTACCACAAAAAGTCATCAGTTACCATATCTCAGTGTGGTAACTTAACCTGAAAAGAGACAATCCTCTCATCACTGTCCCAGGCAAACCAGTATGGCTTTCCACACCCTAACCCAGAGCTCAAAAGGCATTCTGAGTTCTCTTTAAAAGGGGCTTAAATTCACAGCCTTTTGGGTTTGAAATGGAAACAAGAAAGAGGAGATTTTCCTTGGTTTTTGTTCTCATTTTCTGTTGATGGCTTTTATTTTCAGAGCTTCGGGAACTGGAACGATTATGCACCACAGGCCTTATTAAGATTATGTAGTTATTTTCATTAATGAAAGAATTTCTAAATCTGTTTTTAAATATATTTATTTTTTATGTAGTTGCCTAATTTCCTAGGTAAATACCAAGCAATTGACATTTTGCAAGGCATTTATAAATAGCATATTCCTAATGCATTAGATTTAATAGAATCCTTTTAGAAAACATATTAGGCTCTTTAATATAATGTAAAGTTTTATTACTTTTTAGTAATTAGTGTTTTTCTTTGTAGAATTAATTACCCGCTGGCTTCAACCTGAACCCATCATTCCAAGCTTCTCTCCTCTAGGTATGCATTCTGAGTCTGGGTCATTGGCATAATTACCAGAGATTAGGAGAAACAGGTAGATTGGTTTCTGTGTTCTCCTGTGTACTTGACAATGAACATATTTCTTCATCAAGTATTCTACTCTGAATTAGACCTTGAGCAAGAAAGGTAATGCAATAAGGCTGTTAAAAGAAGAAAAACAAAATACTGTTTTTTTTTTTCCTTTTTACATGGGCCTAAGCACTTGAAAAGGTATATAGGATATTTTGCCTTGAATTCTTTCCTGTATTTTGGATCAGGAAGAGTGAAAAACTTAGAGAAAAGAGTATGAGAATTTCTACCATTATTATGTTACTACAACAATGTCTAGATGAGGGTCCCGCTATAGTAGATTTTATACAAAGACGTGTGATAGAGCGTCATGTCCTCTCTTGTGTAGCAAGGCACCAGCAAGGAAGAAGATTACTCTTTTCTTTATAAGTCCTACAAATGTCAAACAGGGATGTTACCCTGAATGGGAAACACATCCAAATACAGTTCTTCCAGGTAGGCATCTCCGAGCCTTTCACTTACATCTACCTGGGAGACCGCTCTGTGTTATTAATCCTCTTCAACAGCTACAGAAATTGAACATAGTATTTATGTGACGTGAAAACTCAAAACAAATAAGAAAATACATTTTGATTTCCACTCTACTGTTACCATAACTGCCCTCACATAACTCTAGTCATCTGCTTTAGCAATGTTTTTTTCTTGATAAATGTTGGGATGAGGAAGATAAACACAATGCATCTATGACCTCAAAAAGAACTTGGCAGAAACCTGCACCAGAACAGACTAAATGCTAATTCCGTAAATGTGCAACAACCCACCCTGCTTTTTCCCTTGTTTTCACATGCACACAACATACATACACCCAGTCTAAAAGTTCTGTAAGTTAAAACCCATATGTGGACATAAGCAAAGCCCAAATTTTTCACAACAGTTCAGAACACAGAACTGGGTGACAAGGATTTCTAGCCCTTATGTAATCTTCAGAAAGCAGATGGTATTATTTTTGAAATCTGATATCAAGTGAATCAAGTTATGCTTATGCTGACACATATGATCAAGTGCACAATGACTATCAATTATTCTAAATTTCCAAACCGAGCAATAGCTTACACTAGACACTTTCTGAAAAACCTAAGTCTCAAAAACAAAACAACTGCAAGCCCTTCCATGCTTTCCTGGAACTAGACCCAAACTTCTTTCTCCCGCTGAGACCACAGATCATTAACATTGTTAATGTTCTCACTAAAACTGTTTGGAGGATGTGACAAGTCTAATTTGTTACTGACAGACCAGTTGGGAGTATGTTTAAAATGCACTGCTCTTGCTTTTATACCCTTTGAATGGATACGTGGTTCCTGACTTCATTTCTTGCTATTTTGCTAAAGACTATCTCTTATTTCATCAATCTTTTTAGCTGGCTCCAGAAGGGAAAACTCTGCATTCTGTTCAACTTCATTTCTGCTTTTAGATAAAAAAAGCCTGTCTATAAAATATGATCATCACAGCTCAGGAAGGGACAGAGACAGCTTTCCAAGGCAAAGTTTGAGAACTCAGAGGTAGCTGACTCATTGAATAGAGATCCTGTTTGGCTTGGTTTAAAATTAAGTTGTATAGCTAATTACCATAAAATTGGATAGTGTATCTTCCTTTCCGCTTTATTTCAATGGTTTGATAAGACCTATTTACAAAGGACAGAACTTTAGCAGCAATTTAGCTATCTGAATATCAAGTTCAAGTCATTAGGCACCAGCCTCTTTTCTTCACCTGAGAGAAGTACTTTTCAGAAGGCAACAGCCTAGATGACCTTCCTGTCCATTTGCCTACCCCCACATCTTTAACAAGTGTATCTGACTGCTTTGCTTTGTTTTTTCCTAGCTACCCAGATCAGACCACTGTAGACTTATGACCTAGCCTTGAAGATGCATCAGATTTTAAATACCACTGACTTCTTCAAAAGATTTGAGATGCCCTTTGGAAACAAGTGGATAAATTTACCAGGATTATCTGAAGGTGCTATGGCAATTTTTCAAATGCTGTAGGCAACATTTTTAAAAAAAAAAAAAAAAAGCCAAACTGCATTGATTTTATATTCCAGAGAAGAACTAAAGTGTTTTAAAATGGACAAGTGAAATAAGACGACCAGTAGGAACAAAAAAAAAAAATCCACCTCTTGAAGCCACACCCAAAACACTTCACCTTTGGTGGCTACGAGCCTGATCCTTAGCACAGGCTCTGATCAGTACCTGAATACCTAAGTATACATATTTTTTTAATCCTACGTTGCCAAATATTCCCCACTTAGTTGTCTCCGGCATACAGTATGGCACTGCTAGACAGTTTTCTCAAATCAGATTTGATCAAGATTTAGTTTCAGGAGCCGCACTGGGCAGACATACCTAGATACCTGTTCATATTACATTTTATATAAAACACAAACAGAACATACTTATGTTACTTTCTGTTTAACATTATGGGGAAAAAATTAAAGGGTAAAAACCTAAAAATAAAGTGAAGTATCACTGCTGAATAGGAAGTTTTATTCAACCAATTAGAAGGATAGATTTATCCTTTTGCTTCAAGAAGAAAGAAGAGCAGGAAAACAGTATTTCAGATCCACTGGACATGGTTATTTTTTCTGATTTCTTCCATTTGTGGTTTTGTCCCTTATAAGAAAACTTGGTTATTCAAATAGCGCTAACAGCCTCCCAACCAGAATGCCTGCACTGCCAGCAGAGCCTGCCTCTGTGTGCCCAGCAGCGGTAAGCAGAGCACAGGGCACGTGCTTGTGCTGAGCAGATGCTTCACTGTGAAACACTACTCTGCTGTTTTGCACTTTGTAGGTGATCAAGCTCCAGAGCTCTTTAGTTACGGTGACCGGCATCCTGGGGTCTTTGTACCACATCAAGCCCATAGGAAGCCGGTATGGACCAAATCTCTGAACTTTAATATGGGAACAGCCCAATCCTGTCTGGGATGCACGACTGTGGTAAACATGACCCAGGTGATGAGCAGACCTGTCAGTTTGATGAGAGGCCCAGCACAATGAAGGATCACGGTATCTGTGCTAAGCATCTGGTGATATGAAAAGTGATCTAGAGTTGCTTAATTTATAACATGCACTCGGTACACACAGCAACTTTGCTGCCTCGTGATTTGACATGTTTCCATAGCATAATCACTCCCAGACCTACCTTCCTTTGTCATGCAAGCATCAAAACCACTGACTGGTTTGAAGGATATTCTGGCAGTAGAAGGGCACTTACAGGTACGTTAGAGGACTGCTTTCCTCAGTTAAGTGCTGCATCCCATCCTTTTGCAAGACATCAGTGTCTCTATGCTTGATAAAAAGACCGGAATCTGCTGCAGCTAGGCAGCTGTTTTTCACTTCAGCTACAAAGGCCAATGTGGCTAGACCTTGTGGGTGCACAAATATGAGCTCCCTTAACCGAGTATGATTTTATAGAGGTTTGAAGTGTTACAGCTTTGTAGCTAGACAATTTTATATTAGTTTCAGCCTTACTAGTGAAAGCTAAAGCACTATAACTTGTTTAAAGCAATACAAACCCATATCAAGAAGCTGTACAGCAACTCATGGTAAACACAAGTGCAACTTCTGGGGGTGCTTCAGAAGTCTGTCTGCTCTTCAACAGTATTGCAGATGATTGATTGCCTTGTCCTCTAATGAATGCAAACACTAACATGGTGGCAAAGAAAAGCCGAAAGAAATAATTTGTGGCAGCCAAAAAGGAAATTTGAAGAATATATCTCCTGCCTCAAGTAGAAGTATGTTTTGCTCTTCACGTTGACCTGCTTAAGAGAGACTTTAATGGTAGAACCTGCTAAGATCTGTCTTGCTGCTGAGTTTTTATATTTGGTCCCTTTTCACAGCACAATACCTCTGTTTAAATTAAGAAGCTGAGGGGGATTTATAGCTCTGACTTGGAAGTTTATGAATTGTTATTGCTTTTCTCAAGTTTTTCATTTAAGCCAGTTGCAAAGCTTGGAAATACCTCATTGAGAGTGATTTAAATCCAGCCATACTGCATGTCTGTTAGCAGAGCTAGTATAATGCAAGATTGCTATCTTGCTAACAATAAGGGGAGAGGCAGCCTGCTGAATGGACACATGAAAGAGCCATTACACCCAACAGTATTGCTACACATAGCATATATATCACATTGCACACATTGCTATCAATACAGAATTATCTGATAGACAAACTATAGGCAATGGTTAGCATTCCCCCAGCCTCATCATATGGAGGCAAAATTGTTCTCTCGCAGGAAGAAATCATTTCCATCCAGCAAAGAAAATTTAAAATCACCGTGGGAAGGGAGTGGCTTTCCAAGGCTGAGCCCATTTAGATGCCCAGCCCCCCCTCAAAAAGCTCTTTTATGCCTCTGAGAAGCTGTCCTGCTGAGTTTGCATGAGGGCACTCCTAGGGCTACAGCCTAGTTCCTCTTCTCGTGATGTCTACCAACTTGCATTAAATATCTTGCATTAAATTATCTTCACAAATAAAAGTGAAGTGCCTTAGCATGGGGCCACTGCAAACTACGGACTGGCCGAGCTCTGACAGTCTGTGGGAAGCACAGAACATGTATTTTCCTGTGACATACATGGGAACTTTGAAAACATCTGCTTTCTCACACAGGCTATCGCATGATACTGTCCCAAGAATACTGAGTTCATCTTCTGCCATCTGTGGGACTCTCAGACACTCAGATGCTTTGAGCTTTCAGTATTGTGCCCGTCAGAATAAAGCCCGTGCCCTAAGAGATGTAAGATGTTAATGAAAAGGTGCTAATCCTGCCCAGCTTGTTTGGGAACTCAGTCCTAAGTGGGTTCATCCCCAGAGTAAATGTAACACCCATTGTGCCAGTTTCACTCTATGCCTCTTCCAACTTCAAAGTGCCAGCAAACAGGTAGCCTCCATATCCAGCTTGCAGCAGAGAATGTCAGTGCTGGGCTGGTGCATTTACCCGAACCAGCACTGATGCAGAGTAAGGTCAGCTCCCCCACTACTACTTCTCTTGTTTTTCCTGCAAAATGGCAATGGATTCATTCATGCAAGTATAGAAATAGCTTTTGTTTTAAGCAATAAAGCTGACACTACTAAGCTATAACAGATAAACTGGACTCTAAATCTACATAGTTTGGGGCTTTTTACTTTTTAAGTATTCCCAGAATTGTACAGATCTCAAGAACTGATCAGAAAAGATCCACGTCTCCTTTGGCAGAACACTATTTGTGTAAGTCATTAGGACTGTGCACTAACAAGTTTCAGACTGCCAGAAATACCCTGAGAATTCCCTTGTGCAATTCCATGGAGGAAAAGGAGAAAGTGAATGTTAAACACACTGTACTCGAATTTTTTTTTTTAATTATATCAGCACTGCTAAAGAGCCTGAACCAATTTACTATTTAGCAATGCCGACTTTCCATCTGAGATATAGCAACCCTTGCCTATTGCTACCCAACTTGAATCTGTTCTCACATTATACTATAGAAGCACTTTTCATTTCATGCAGCGAGGGAGACTACAGCTTCATCAGAGATTCAGATGGTCTCAAAGCTCATTTGGAATTAAAAGCCCTGAGAAATCCGTAAGATCTGATAGTTCAATGCATTTCTGCAAAGAACTGTAATTTTCTAGGAAATGGATAGGATAATATCATCCTTGAGATCAACTGGAGGTCAGTGTGTTAAATTTCAGCTGTAAGTATTGGTATAGAGGGATTCAAGGAGGAATGGGTGACGCAGTTCAGACAGTCGCAGACTACATGACAGCTCTAGGGAAACTCAGGTCAATTATTAAAACTCTCATTCAGTTCATTTGTTTTTCATTTTTGATTCATACTTCTGATCAAGATGTTGCAGCTTCGTAACATTTGGATACACACCCAGAACAAACCTAATTTATTACAGCAAGATTCAAAACTCCATATCCCACGGTACTACACATGGCAGAAAAACATTGTAAAACAGTCCTTGAAGCATAGAACTTAATCTAAGTAGGCAAAACAGGACAAGCGTTATCTTCATTTTGCAGGTGGAGAATTAAGAAAAGAGCAACTATGAACTTTTCAGCAATTCAGTTCTAATTTAGACAATAGCTAGTTTTTTCCAACAGCTTTGCTCTCTCAGCAGGTTAAAAACAGTGTTCACATTTCTCTAGTTAATATTTTCTTCTCTATCTAGTCTGACAGCAGCTTTTAGAGAGTCCTCAGAAAACAGTTTGCTTTGTTCTTCCACTGTCCACACAATTCAGTGAGGTTAGCAACAATAAGAGCAGTATTCTGGTCTGTGTAGTGGTATATAACATTTGCTAAGGCAAACACCTACAAGACAGAAAATGCTTGCAATAACAGCTTTTGCTAATCAGACTGCCCAAGGAAAACCCTGGAAAAACTTGGGCAGCTGACACCTTTGATCAGATATCCAGTTGGACTTTGTCCCACCTGTCAAAAGCTGGTGAACAAATCACTTAAGGAGACAATACTGGGTTTTGGCTGATATCTGGGTCACTTGGTGCAGTCAACCAAAATAACAACAGAAGTTACTCAGAGCTACTTTATCATTTCCTGTGCAGAATGAAGGAACCTTTCTAATACACAGACCACGTGCAGAGAAGGTTTTCATCAACTATAACAGGAGTCTTCAGCAGCTGAAGTTTATGCAACTGAAACATTGCTTGGCAACTCTTCTCAGCTCTACATCTCAACACATTCAAGAAAGGCACTCTGTCACCATGGCCCCAGTATTTGTTCAGGAAAACAAGAGATGAAAACCAAGTATCAGTCATTTAATAGATTTGAAATGACGACTGTGGACACTACCTGGTATTTTCTATATGGACAGGTGCCAAGCAATGTTAATTTTAGGCAAGACTGAGTAGGAAATGAGATACGACAGAGAGGAGAACTATCATGATCCTCTAAGGACACAACTGCTACAGGACTTACGGATAAACTAAATGTAGAAAGACCAGAAGCAGCAAGTTAAGCGGGAAAAGTGTTTAAGTATCAGACTGGTTACCTTAGGAGCCAATGAGAAAACACAGTGCTGAACAAACCCAATCTGAACTCCAGAAAAATTTGTAAAGCCAGAGGTGAGGTTAATGCATCTTTAGGATTAATGTAGTCATAATGTAATGTTGCAAAGAGCTGGTCATAAATTGCCCCAAGGGAAGGAGATGACAATGGGTAATCTGTGTGGAGTTGCTGAATAATAGTATCAGAGCATCTGCTATACAATATGGTTTGAACTTTTCAAAGCCCTGCTGTATAACTCACTTGTCATTTGGACTGAGGAACAGATGACAGATCTGCCAGAAGTGCTCAAAAACAGACCTATTAATTTTATTTTTTTCCTCCAAAGAGAAGATTCTAAACCAGCTGTTCTCACTGAGGTGGTGGTGTTTTAGCAGATCAGCTTTTTTTTTTTTTTTAGAATACTCTAGAATCTTGTAAAAGGTTCCTGTAACAGGAAGAAAGTGTTCAAAATGGAAACTGACAGCTTCAGTTAGCTTACAGCATGAAATTGCTTACAAAGCAATGGAGGAACATTACAGTGGAAAGGACCAACTGAGCCATCTAGTCTAAGCTTCCAAGGTGTTAAGATAACAGCAGTGATGCCAGGTATTAAACAGCACAGCTAAAGAGCCCCCCCCGCCCCAGCAATATTCCAAGCCTGAGACATAGCAGATTAGGGTAGAGATTGCTGCCAGCAATGCTCTCTCATCCAGCCAGAGTTTGCAAATGAATTCACCATCTATTTGCTAAAACCCTGGTGAGGGTTCCTATACAGCCAGTTCTTTATTTTGGGTGCTGACCACATGGGAATTTCCGAGTCTTTTCATAAAGGAAGGTCTTCCCAAATCTGTTCAGTAATGCAAGATCAATCCCATGCTTTTAACAACACTATTACTAAGTGAAATGGCAGTTACTGCCTTTACAAATGGGAAATTTAGCAGTTGTGCTAGTAGTCTAATTGGGACAGGATACTATTTTACTTTGATTGTACAAAGAGAACCTGTGCCTCAAAGGCTGCATCACTGCTCATTTTCCTCCCATAACCTTCTTTCTACATCAGCTTTTCTCAAGTAAAGAAATGCCATCTAAGGGGACGGTAGAAATGTAGAGATGAATTTATAACAGAACTGTTTGTTTCCTCCTTTCACAGGACACACGCAAACACTTGGACACTCAGCTTGCTAGGAAATGAGGCAGTTGAGTCAGAAGCTGAAATCAGAATGGCCATCTGTTCCAGCAGCACACAAGTGACTCCTTTGCACGAAACCAGCAGCACAAGATGCATGTACAGCAAGGATCAGATGAAAAAAACACTGCATGTGGCCTCAGAAGTGAAATGTAGTATTGCAAGAGAAGTCTGAGCATACTTTAAAGGGGAGTTGGCTTATGCCATGAATTCAGCAGAAAATTGCCAAATTGATATAACATGATCTCAATATACAATATTTACTGAATCATTCTACCTTCATATGTATCTATGAGCATAAACATGATTATATATGAAATCACATGCACATTACAATGAAAAAAGGACACTACCATGGCAATAAGTCAAGGCACAATTTGTTCCCCAAAGAACAGATGAAGTTTTAGGGCCTCAGTAAGTCAACACCAAGGTTTGAGGGAAGAAGGCTAGCTTGCTCTTTTACCCCAAACATTAAATGAACCAGTCACCAACTTTCTCCTGAGGTGTGGCAGCAGCAGCTTTCTAAGGCTCATTAAGACCCATTGTGTGGATATGTATTAAGATGGGAGCTACCAGTTGCCTTCTGAAGTTCTAAACAAATTATTAACACCAATTACATCAGGATCCACACATCTGAAATGCATACACTTATCACAGGGGGTAGCCATGCTGTCACATGAGTACAGCAAATTACTCCCCTCTTGCACTTTCCATCTCTGATCCTATTTTTTCTCCTTGCCAGATTTTCATGTTCTTTTTCATGCTCATTAACTTGTGCTATTTAGTTTTGTTTGACATGAAAATGGGAAATGTTATCCGTGGAACAGATTCCTTCCCTCTAA
Organism: Anseranas semipalmata; assembly: GCA_013399115.1. Classification (NCBI taxonomy): domain Eukaryota; kingdom Metazoa; phylum Chordata; class Aves; order Anseriformes; family Anseranatidae; genus Anseranas; species Anseranas semipalmata. The sequence continues at coordinate 364,404 of VXAA01005292.1, forward strand.
TCAAATCTGCTATCTGAAAATTGAGCATTATTACTGCATTGTTTCTAGCTCCTGTTCAGTGGGAGCCAGACCAAATTCATGCTGAAAGCCTCTAGTCCAGTTAATTTCTGATTTAAGCTGTGCTTTCTGTTCCATATATGAAGGAATGCAAAGTCAGACCTAAAGAATAACCTGATTTGGGGGTAAAAATTCAACCCAGATCCTAATCCAAACCTTGAGGCTCTAAAATGCTTCAGTGAATTTGTCTCAAAACTTGACTCATGGAACCTTGTTTTGGGCAGAAAAGTATGCTTAGTGAATTCATGAGGGTCAGAAAGGAAACTTAAGAGAAGAGCTTATTCTGGTGCAGAGAGAAACCTGCAGCTCTGTGTATGAGTCCTTGGCAGCTCCTTCCAAGCCACTCTGCATATAGGAACTACTGCTCCTGTGCTCAGAAATAGAGACTCTGACACCAACACCAGGCCTGCTGTGCTTGAAGAGTTAAAAACCCTCAAAGTATTGTCAGACACAGGAACCAAAATACAGCTTCTTTGCACTACTGCAAGGCTGAGAACATCCAGCAATGAAACTTGCATATTTACACCAAACCAACCAAGCACACATCTTAAACCCAGACACTGCTTTCAATTTGTTTTTGATCTCCATATAATTCAGGATGTTTCTAACTTGCTGTTTAGGTTGTGAGAATGAACATGAACTATTTCAGAAACCACTGATAACAGCAAACACAAGGCATTGCTAATATTAACAAGAAGACCCTTTACATACCAGCTGATTAGGGAACTAATGCAACTATATATGTATTCTAGTTTTCTGTATGAGGGTACACACATCCTTATGCATTTTCCATTTTAGCAGAGGACCTAGTTCATATTTCTACAGTAATTAAAGGAATGAGAAGCATTAAAGGAATCTGATGCCACTTCGCCTTCACATACAAAACAAAAAATGGTCAGGAGATGCAGAGAATCCCACAATGGTGGGATTCTGGTCCCTGTTCTATGAACAGGATTACCAAAACAAAGATGATCAATTGTATCACATGAATATATAAGAATGTAACATGAAACTAGTTTGAATAATAATATTCAATAACTTAAAGTTTATTCAATAAAGGTAAATTAATCAAATTTCACTCGTGCCTGACAGAGCATCACCTGACAAGCATGTCCAAAGTCAGTTGTCTACACATCACTCATGAAGCTTCAGTAGAAACATGTCCTTTGTCTTATTTAACTCCTTAAAATAGAACACAAGTTTCAGCCTAATACAGTTTTTCTACATAAAGGCATTTTTTTTCTAAATCAGATTGCTTTAAAATCATAAATGCATACCATATAGAGCAAACAGAGCTCAGTAGTTTCCTCTGGATATTACAAGGTACCAGCTTCCTCTACTTTTTTCCTTCACTGTGCTATCATGCTCTGATCAATACAGAGCAGTTAGTAGATGTGCTTACTTGGATATTTTGCTTTATTTTATGGCCTCCACATATTTCTGAAGTTCTGATCATATCAAGCTCTACCTCAACCTGTTTAATAGACTTGGAACCAAGCACTACAGATTATAGATTATTCTCTCAGTAGCTGAAATGGTCCAGTAGCTCAGGCAAACTTTGGAGCCTTAAAAAATACTGGGTGGAATTCATGAGATGCTGCCTGACTTTAGGTTACTTAAGGCTAGCCATTTAGGCTCTTTATGAAAAAGTATTTAGGCATTTCAACTTTCAGTTTGAGGGTTTAAGCATGTGAATAAGCTTCAGGAAGAGGTCTTTTTCAGTTCACAACTTGTTTTTCCTCTGACATGTACTGGACATATAGACAAAGCATCAACTAGCTAGGTAGCCATGGCTTGTATAGAGGCCTGCACCTGACACCATTTCATTTCTTAATGAAAGTGGTCATCTATTTAGATCTTTTCTGAACTGTCACACAATGATTCATCAAGAACTTAAGAACAAAATGTTTTGATCATTAAAAAAATAAAATACAAGTAAAGCAAAGATACTTGCAGTGACATCTTAGATGTTTTATAGATTAAGAGACTCATGAATAACAGTCATTTCTGTCATCTTCCCCCCCTACCTCCCCCAGTTGAGAGTTTTCTTTAACTGAGATTAATTATTTTCTAGTTAGTGTTAAGCTACCTTATAGAGTCTGGCATTCCATCAGCCAGAGAAATAATTAATCAGCCCCATCAATAGATTTTTAATAGCATTAAAATTCTGATTCACCATGTTATTTCTCACCCCCACACCACCCACTTCTATTCTTGGTTTCAATTTGGGCAGGAAACAGTATTCCTTCAGACAATAAAAAGGACAGATCTAGAAACTAAAATTAACCCTCATTTTCACCATCCCTGTGAGAAAATGTCATTCTTCCCACCTAATTGCCCAGCATCATTCACCACTGATCTGTGAATGTGAACTCATCATTCAGGTTCCCCATTCAATTCCATAAATAGAAGCTTCTGTGAGGAAGCCAAATTATGGAGAGAAAATTTAAGAAAAGAAAGGTTCTCTAGCTGGTACAATCACAATTTCCTCTTTGGTTGCTGTTACTGCTACATGTGTTGGCAAAAAGCTTAGCCTAAACTATGTTAATCACACCAGAAATATAGCAAGACTTCTTTTATTTTCACATATCTTGAATGAAACTAAGTCTCAGCTCCTGAAAAGAAAAGATGGGAAAAAACAATAGTTCTGCTGGCACCAACATCTGTGACTATCAGAAACTGAACAAGAAATGGAACAATGGTCAATTTTTCTTCATTCTTTCTGATCACAGAGGATAAGTGATGCAGCACCCGTTTTTGTTCAGGCCAAATGGGTCATAATTCTCTTGTACCACTTCATTCCTACTCAAGAGAACAGGCGATTATTTGTCAGTACCAGTGACTCTGTTGCTGTCCTCAGTTTACTGAAAAATCCATGGAAGGTCAGAGAAACCCTGAAGATCTTCTGTTCCTACACCTTATGTCGAACTATAGACATTTTCTACATCACAGTGAGAAGCAATCATATCTCTTTCCTATTTGGTTTCAAAATAAGTGTTCAATTTGTCGAGTACAAGTAAACGCATATACAGATCTTGCATTCTCTTCCAAGCAGTTACTAGGAAAAAGGAAGGTAGCACTAAACCAACAGTGAAATAAAAGAAAATTGTGCTACAAAAGACACTTAAATAGGCCTAGCAGTTAAGCAGAAAATATGGCAAGGAAGGAACTTAGTGTTTTGTAACCATCAGAAAGCTGGAACAGAAGGGAAATAAAAACTTGATTTTATTTTCACTCTTACTCACGCTTTGTGAACAGTCTCTTTATGCAAACCAAAAGATCCAGAGCCCTGTGAGAACGATGGGACTTGTAAACTCAGGGCTTTGTTATTGTACCTCCATGAAACTCTCACCTGGAAAGGAATCTACCAGATAAGCAACAACTCCAACTACCCTTCTCAGGAGAATTCACCCATCTTTCTTTCACCACTTCAGGACTTTATTTCCTAATCTATCCCTTGTAGCAGAGGTTTGTTCTGAAGATAGCAGTGCAAGACAGATTCATTTTTGTGAATAAAATGATACATCAAGTTTTCAAGCTTTGTAAAAAGAATGCATTATTTATCATGATTTAAAGCTGCCTGATATTTCAAGCCAGCAATGTTTGCTGATAATCAAGAGAAGTCTTTCAATGACGCAAACCAATCAACAAGACAGTAGAAGCATATGAATTAACTGAGCCACTAGGACCAGATACCTTTGACACTAGCTAAAAACATCGTGCTGTGGCATAGCCACACTACGTCCTGCTAAGATATGCACCTGCTCGTAACACCAGGTACATGACAGCTGCCAAAGGCTGTCAAGAACAGAGCAGCTACTTCAGCTTCTGGAAAGCTTCATGTCTCCCAAATCCAATTGCAATTAACATCTAAAATAGTTTAGAGTAATACCTTTTTTCTTCCTTTAGTTCTCAATCTTATTCCCACTTGGCAACTCTGGAAATATTTAAATGGAATTAGAAGGAAGGAGGTATTAAGAAATCATGATGCATGAAGCAGGACCAACACTAAGTAGCAACAGACTGGTCTTTGGATACAGACTGTTCAAGTTTCCTCAATCCATTGCAGCTGACTCAAGGACAACAAATTGAGAGCTTTTGTAATATTTGACAAAGCCCCCAGATTAGCTCAAGGCATGGTCTCTGTCCACGGTTATGGACTAAAGCTATGACTGAATCCCTTGCAACAGAAGCTACAGTCCCACAGATTTCACTGGACCCTTACCATTTTAAGGTATAGGAAGTCAAGCTAACCAAGGCAAAGTTACCTTAGAGGGAAAAAAGAACACCAGGTCTTTTCAAAGACATTTACACAATTTTGGCTTTGTTCTGCTGTGCACAGCTCATTCTGTAATTTAGTTTCCTGAGTTAGCTACAGATTTTAACACCTAGGTGAAACTGTTTGCTAACAGGAGAACTACCTCCCACTTAAAGATCCACAGATGTTACAATCAGAACATACCTACCTTAAGATCAGATTTTCTGCTTTGAGACTAGAAGCTTCCTGTTCCAGGCGACAAGTGCAGGAGACTAACCGCATAATAAATATCATTCCCTGGGGCCTCTTCGCTAGACAATATGTAAAAACTAAGGCAAAGGTCTGTTGCTCTATTTACATTTCCACAAAAAGGCAAATGGAAGGAAAGGCTATTAGAAAAGGAACGGTTTGTCTGGCAACTTCAGAATGAATTTTGGAAGCAGTGCATCTTGTGACTATTGTCCAAAATAAGTATGGTGTAAAATGAGCAGATTGGATAGAAGCCCCAAGTCATTGAGCAAAAATATAATGCAATATTACTGAAGACAACTACTAAGAATTTTACTTAAGACACTTCAAGTTCCTTGCCCTCTGAATCACCTGACACTAAAAAGGAGGTTAAGATGGAAAAACATCATTGTGAAAAGGTTGATGAAATGGAGTCAGGGTTTTAATGAAACAAATGGAATAGTTTCATAAAACACCAAATCAGGTGTTATTTAAAGTCTTTGAATCTCAAAATCAGCAGAAGTGACAGTTCTCTTGAACATTTTAATTTCATTTTCACTACTTGGTTGTACTAACTGCTGATGGAAAAAGAAACTAGCTGAAATCACTTTTTCATCCCAGGACTCTATCTAGAGACTCTACACACAAAGAAAGAAGGCATATCTCCCCCTAGGACAGAGCTAAGGTGATTTCAGTACTTTATCAGAAAGTGACAGCATTAACTCTGTATTTCTTGTCCTCATATGTCTATGAGGTTCTTTTAATTACCTTCAGGTTACTCAGCAAGATGAGTATTATATAAATCTTTGTTAGATATGGATTAACCATTTCCTTATCACCAGGAACCACATTTTACCACTGCAACATCTATTCAAAGCAATAGATGCACCTGAAGACTGTGCAGATGCACCTTAGCACATGACGGAAACCTGCAAACCCTATATAACTGAGTTTTAGAACTTAAAGATTCGGGAAAAAATGAAATCCCAGGCACTTCATAAGCCTCTGAATGCAATGCTTAATCCAAGTAATCCAAAAGCAATCTTGTTGGCAATCTAATTGTTTTCTAAGGAGAAGACTGCAGTAACAGTTTGTTTACATATAATTGGATCCCCTTATATGTTTGTGCTTATTTCTGAAATCTTTCAAAATGGAAAGGTCTCCTGCAATGTTTGACTTGCTTTTCACTCTAACCTGAGGGATTACACGTTACTTTGCACATAATAGCCCAGACAAATATGAATTTTGTATTAGTCCTTGTCAGAAAGTGCAGCTATCCCTTGAGGACCAGCAACTAGGACATACAAGAAAAACTGAGGAAACTGCACAGACTTAAATTGCCTTTTTGTTTTGATTCGTTTTTCCTTAGTAAGCTCTTAGTGTTTGGATTGGCTTCTGTTGTAAATGCAATTCAGCAGGGAGAACACGGGAAGAGAGACTTTACACTGAAAATTAATTTTGAAGTTACCACAATTTTAGCAGAACATGACTTGCATCTACACATTGAAGGGTTTGATTAATGGATGAACTTCAGAATGCACATCCCTCTCACTGTTACTATTCATAGCTTTTAATTGGAAGCCCTGCATGCGCTTCTGAACTGTTAGGGGTTTCCAGAGGAACACAGCGAAATAGAGGCAACAAGTTCCTTGGAACAGAAGAAAAATCCCACCCTTACATACAAGTGACATGGAGTTCCCTATGGGGACAACAGCTAATACTGCACTCATCCCAAAAAGCAGTGTGCCTGATTATTTCTCCCTAGTCTTGTAGGGAATCTTCAACCCCAATTTCCCATATGCTGTACTAACTTTTTGAGATGCAAGCAATACTGCCAATGAACGGAGAAAATTTAAGGACATTGTAGTCTGGCAAACTGATCAACTTATCCATTAAGTCATTATGCTGGCTCCAGCTAGTACCTGATCCTTGGAGAGAAGCTAGACCTTCAAATTAAAATAGTTGTGCATGAGTCTGCAGCATGGAAATTTCTTAACACCCCCTACCCTCACACTCAGTTTGGAAGGGTGCAAGAACTAAAAATGGAAGAAAATTCTATGTTTCTACACTGAGTTCCCATGACTCAGAACTCCTTCCCCACCAGGATTTGGTTCTTAACTATTTCTTTTTCCTGTACCTGGAGAATATGGTGACAAAGCTTGGTACAGGAACCTGACTGGAACAGAGCAGTCAAGACATGTTTTCCTGTCATGGCCCCTTGTAAATATGCGTATCTGCTCGCCCAGTAGGATAGAAAATAGATGGGAAGTCAAAGGAAAGCATTAACAGTCAAGATGCATTTGAGACAGGAAGAACGCTATTTTGCTAAAATGAAATTCCAGATTTAAGTAAAATAGTCTCTAGATTTTACTGTGGAGAAATCCAGCTGTATAGGAAAACCTGCAATTTACAGTACCAGTTCAATCCAGTCTTCATACACAAGAATTTATGCTTGCTCTCTTAGGAAAGAAAACAGTCTTCATCACTATTTCTGACAGCTCTGGCCCGACACCTGTAAAGCTATTCAAACCAAGCACACAAGATTTGTCAGAACAAGGCTGACATTTTAAATGAAGAATAAAATGCCTAAAAGTATGCCACAGAAATACTCAGGTGGTACTTGCTATTTGTATACAGCATTTTATGTAAAAATCAAACCAGAAATTCTTATGTAGCTAAACATAAAGTTATGTAAAAGCTGTAAGTACTATTGCAAAAGGGGGATTTCACAAGTCCTTGTTTTGTGGCTTAATTTATATGGACATTTTGCATCAAGAATTACATTTGTTTCACTTTCACTCTTGATGTAAGTATAGCTATTTCATGAACAGTAGGTAGAAAGAATGAGTCCTCACAGGTGAAGGAAATGGAAGTCTCCTCCCTTCTGGTGAGCTAATACAAATCTTTCATTGGCATTTTAGAAATTCTTTCCTACCAGTACAATATAAGCTCAACTACTGCAATTATACTGCTCTGCCACATGCCCTGAAGTACCAAACCCAGTAATTCTTCACCCAGAATTTTAACTTGAAGGTCCTTGTCTGCATGGCAGGTAACTCATCTTCACTGTGGCTCCATATCTAACACTAGCAGACAAGACAATTGCTACATGATGGTACATCAACCCCTCTATAGGATCCAGATGAGATTTACCATGGACACAAGTCACTGACATTTTTGTTGTTATGGAGCTCCACCAACAGGGCTTGTGAAGCTGAAATGTTTATAGAGCCTTTATATAAAGAAGTGTGCAGTGCTACAGTAGCACTAATAGTTGTGATTAATTTCATCCAGCTGAAGATCATGAAGGAGCTGTAATACACAGACAAGCCACTTGAGCTTATTATACACCAAGCAGTATCCTCTGCATTTTGCTGGGCATTACTAGCGGGATCCTGATGTCTTTCACAGTGAACCCTGAACCTTTGACAATTACATTGGCAAATTTGAGTATTTAAGACATTTTATTTTGCTTTGCTTATCCTCCTTTCCCAGTGGAAGCTAAACATGCCTAATACTACAACAGATAGGCATATTAAGAAGTTTTAACACAATTTTCAGCCGTCATAGACACAAAGAAAGTTTGCAAGCCGATCTAAAGTAACCCATGCCCAAGTTTGAAGAGACTAAATTTCAAAAGTAAAAATGAATCTATAAGCTCCAAAAACAGAGCCACGTCTTCTCAGGACAGGTAAAGGAACATGGGATGAATCAAAGTACGCACACATGCTTTACACTCTGCCAAGTTCTCTGCCCCTTTTAGAACACAACTGCTTTGCTGTATAAAGGGCAGATCAAACAGGGCTCTATCCCTCATTTGGTTTATCATCTCACTAATACATGATTAAATATTAAATAGTTAAGTACAATTCATTAAGTTCTTCAAACAATTATAGTAAAAATCAGTTAAATATAACAGGCCATTAAATTATTACTGGATGAGGTTGCTGTACTTGCATAGTACTAACTTGCTTTTGAGAAAGTAGTGCCTGATAACTCACACCCATCTAAGGTCTGTTAAAGATACAACTATCCCCCAGTCCAATAAAAGCAGCACGTTAAAATGCTTATTCTTCCATAGCTATAGAGTGCTCTCTCCTGTGGTTTGAAGGTAATTTAGCACAGAACATTTTTCTACCAATCTCAAGAAAGATGAAACCTCGGAGCAGAGGTGGTGTCAGCCAGCAGATGGTACTGCAGGCTGCCATACTGCAGGCTGCAGAGGACAGGCAAGGCTGCCATCAGTTTGCTGCGGATCAAGCTGCTGGGGCATGAGCCATGGCAGAGGTTGTGCTCTGTCTCCATTCTCCCAGGGTTTGGATGTCAGGAGACAGGCAGCTCATTATACCATGGAGATAGCTGCAGGAAAGTCAACTTTTCAGGTAGCTGAGGGAACGAGTTGTCTAACTAATCCAGATGGGCAGTGAAAAACATCTGTGCTCCTACCACTACCTCGCAGTGCCATTTCCCTACTGCTGTGCATATCTGAGAGTGCAGAGCAAGGGCAGCCACGTGCACCCTCGCGACTGGAAGATGTCTGCTCCCCTTACTAGTTTTATTTTGCTCAAGGAGAGGCAGCTGTTTCTCAGACAGTGCAGAACCCAGCCCTGTGCACAGCACCAGGACACATCACTGACACTTACACTCCTCTCAACTTTATTCTAGTTATTAGTGCAGGCTCTTCCTTTCTCAGTTGCCTTCCCAGGAAACCTAGAAGGTGTCTGTAGGGCAGGTTTCAGCAGCCCTCCAAACCATCTCGGGTTAGCTAAGATGCAGTGTTATCTGCATGCTGTTTGTCCAGACAAAAAGACACTGAAAGTAGTAAATTATTACTGGCCAAAATAGGTTGCATCTCCTTGCATTTTGTAGGGACCACAGGCAAATGATGAATTGAGCTCATGGAAGCAGCACAACTTGCAAAAAAACACCTTACTTCATGGTATGCCTGACTTGCTTGCTTCAGGAGATGGGAGGTCCACTAAACTAAGTACAGGAATTTTTTCTTTAGCACCTCAATCTACTCTTTTCCCCTCCCCCCTCTAGAGATAATTGCATTGCTTATTGAACAGGAGGATTTTTGTTTAACAACTTAGGTGATGACCCACTTTAAAGTTATATGATTGGCAACTGAAAGGGAAAAACGTTCTTTAATTACTAGTCTCTCCGGGGAAGATTTTAAACAGTTGAACCAATTCCAATGTGACAGCACTTACTTTCAAAATGAGAAAAGAAAACAAGATCTGCTAAATTTACAGGTCCATGGTGCATCATTTGGAACAGCTGCTGGAATCTTTACTGGAGTAACCGTCCTTCCTGGGGACCTGTCCCCCATTCTTTTGGAAATGTACAATATCCTGTTTAACTGAGCAACAATCCACTCTTAATTAATGACTATCACTGCTTCCCCCAATCACCTAAACTAACTGGAAGAGCCGGGATACCCTGGGCTTAGACCTGTCTGCACCACTGATTCTCTGATAGATTAAGTCACTTTGGCTAATGTTTTCACAAGTGGCACTCGGAGGCGTGATCTTCGATTCCGAGCTGTCACAGCCCCTGCTGGAGTCAGAAGTGAAAAAGCTTTGGAACAGAATTCCAAGCACAACTCCACAGTTTAAGTTCAAGTTCAACATTTCCCCATGCTTCAATTTCATTACCAGTAGACCAATAGTTTACCAATTCCTTAGATTTTCAAATACCGAAGACTTTCAGTGGATGACTGAATAACAGTTAAAAATACAACAAGTTTTTTTTTCCAACAAGTTTTTACACAAAACAATGCCACTTTCAACATGTAGTATTAAAGCCTCTTACCTCAGTACTGACACGTTCTGTCATGTCACTGCAGAGCTGAGAAATTCAGTCCAAAGTCCTTCAGCACGTGGTCATTTTAACACACTGGGAGCTCCTTGGTGAACCAGGACTTCTTCCCAAACTAAAGATAAACACTATATACATACTAAAAAGAAAGTTACTGTTTCAGTACAAATTTTAGCACTTAGTTAACATAATTTAGATGTAGCTACAGATACCCCAGTGGAAGCTAGGAACAGCAGCTAGGTCCGAAGCCCTGGTTTATTACATTAACCACTGCACCACCTTCCATCCTTCTGTCTCAGAACTCCCATTCAAGGTAACAGCAGCTGTCCTTCAGGCTGCTTTGCTAGGTGGCTCACATGCATAAAACTGTTCATGGCATTTAGCTAGCTGTTTCTTCTTTGTCTTCCCTTTTCACATTAAGGTTTTAAACACTGAAAAATGAGTATTGAAAAAATTTCCTCAGTCAGCAACCTGCAATCTATTACGGCAATTAATCAAAGATATACTTTGTCAACTTCCCCTTGTTCTCTTATGCTTTATGATCCCATTGTTATTTCATCAACACAATAAAAGAGGATTAATCTTCATCGCTGGGAAAATTGTTTTCAGGGCTAAGGGTAGCAGCCTTCACTATGCTACTGATCCTGTGGTCCAAATCGATCCCTGAGAGCAGAATTAATTATTTTTAACTGGGATGCATTCATTAAGCCCTAGTGAGAGCATTTAAGTTTTGCACATTATCATAACGTAAATCCATCATTCAAGGCATATTCTTACAGTCCCTGCAGGTTCAGCAAGCAAGATATTATATTAGGGTGACATGCCACTGAACACAGGCTTGTTAGAGTGACCATATATGTGGACGTAATAAGCCTACAAAAACATCAGCAACAAAACAGTGCAACAGCATACCGAAAATAACCGTAATGACACTTATGAATATACCACAAGGCAGAAGCCATAATTTAATCTCTATTACAAGGTATAACACGAAAAATCATAATCTAGAGACTTATGAAGCAGATACTTCAGTGCAGGTTGACTTACTTTGGCATTTTGATACCTGTGATCAATACCAGATCAAACAGCTTTATCACAATGCTTTCAGAATTCAGGAAACTAACTAGGAGAGGACATGCAGGATGCCTCTGCAGCCAGAGACCCTCCTAACCACCAGAATCGTTTCCCCGTCCCCCAGAGGATTCTGAAGCTCAGCGTCAGTTTGTTACCCTCATGGCTGATGGTCCCAGCCAGGGCTTACTGTCAAGCATACTTGAGAATCAAGTGACCTCCCAGTCTTGCTGAGGCCACCTACATGTGATCTCCATAAAAACCCACAAAATGGCAAGTTACTGGATAGTAACATCCATCATAATGTCCAAACCATCCCCAGTCACCACCACAGGATCTCATTTCAGTGCTCAAAGATTTCTTTTATCATCGTGTTCTTACCAATACTTTTCAGCAGGACTGTCCAGACGTTAATGCTGTAGAAACATTTGCAGGTTAGGTGCAACATCCTAAATCTTTACAACGACAATGGAAATTCAAAGCATCAAGTTCATTTATTCTTTGCTTTTCTCACAACTCAACGATTTGGCCTTACCGTTAGCTCACTGCCCATGAGATATTGATTAGCCACAGAATCTCCTTGGCCAGCACTGTAAAAACCAACCATAAATTTACATGCTGGAAAGGAATTCTGACAGGACCAATAACAACCTTAATGCCTTGTAGGCTCTTATTACAAAGCATACAGAGGGCTCATTTCATCTCCTCAGTAAACAATTGGTTTCAGCTCATGTTCTTGTAGTTGAAAGGATTTCTAACAATACAAAAATATAGTACTGGCCTCAGGTACATGTAGAAGTACACAAAGGTCTTTGATGTGCAGTAATACCACATTTAACTCATGCAAGAGAAGATACATAAAGCAATTCCTCTCTGCAGACACAGCAAGTACTGTTTAAGCTCTTAGAAGGGTTGATGTGGAATAGTCCAGATTACTGGAGCACTCTGTCATTTCAGGCCCTAGCTACCTCCTGCTCTCTGGTATTTTGGGAGTGACCTCAGAAAACTTCACCAGCAGCACAAACAGAACATTTAACCACTGGTTCAGACCAGAGCACATCTGGAGGCTGGTCAATGAATCAGGCACTGAGCTGCTCAAAAAGGCACCCAGAGCTCTGCCCCTCCTGAGCCCCAACTCAACATCCCCATATGCATGAAAGTTTTCTGTAGGGAATGCAATGGGAAAATCCCTATCTGGTTTCAGTTTCTGGTAAATTCTTTTGTTTCATAAGTGCAGAATTCAGAGACAGTTTCTGCTCTCCACTACATAAACAAAAAATGGGATCGTTTTCCAGGTCCCTTTCAGCTGCAACCCATCCTATGCTGCAACACAACACCAGCCTCACAAAGGCACTCCTGTGCTATAGACTACCCAGCTCTGATTACAGCTCCTAGCAAACACCTCCTCCAACAGTCCTTAGAGGAACAATTCCTGTTTTCTACCAGTGTGCTTCCTGCTCCTGATGAATCATTGGTGCATATTCTGCAAGGAGGCTTTTAAAAGAATTATCAGCTTAATACCTGCTCCAGCAGCACGCAGCTGCCACTTGCTACAATCTGGAGCACACGCGCTGCCAGAGCTTTGGCTGTTGCAGTTTGTTTCCCCGCTAAGACTGCAGGCCTGAGCTACTCTTCCCACCCCTATCGGTTGGGAGGGGGGGCAGCTTCTGCCTAATGGCTTTAACTGTAGAAATTTTAGATCATTAGCTAAATCAAATGAACTGCTTACTTCCCCCCCTTGCCAATATCCGAACAGAACACACATAAAAGTCATACAATTAACAAGGTATGGGAAAAAATGGAAAAATACAGATTTAAAAATATTCAAACTACTAATATTCTTGTATGAAACAGCTCTGTGATGCCCCTGGGAATTATCTTCATCTCCCTCAGCCAACTTTTCATCACCTTCTAAACCATAAATGAATACAGAAACGTAAAGACAGCAGAAATAGTCATTTGGAAATTTTACCCAAGAATTCCATCATGAAAGTCATTCAAGCCTTAGAGGGGAAAAAAAGGAACAAGCTACTAATTCAGGTCTGGTCTTATTTTGGTTTACTTGGGGGAAGGGAGAGTATAAGCACAGAGCCCGAAAAAACTTATCTAACCCCCTCCGTCCCAAACATCCCAATGTACTGAAGTAACTATAAAAGCAGGTCTGCTTTCCCAAAATTGTTCAAATAGACAACACACAAAAAACTTCGTAGTAATGAAACCAGTCAGGTACTGCCTCCTTATTCCCAAAGGTTAGTATTTATTTTCTGTCTCATAACACTCAAACCACTAGCAATGGCATTACCACTTCAGTACCTTCAAGACCTCCCAAAGAGGAGAGGCCAGCCCAGTATGTCCTGTTTAAGATATTTTTAAAACAATCACTCATTTAAGAATCAATCCAACCTGATTTTCATTACTCATGAAGAAATTGCTCCCATGTAGTCACCACCCTGACTGTGGGCACATGCTTACCTCTAGCCCCTTGGAACATGCCCTGATAATCCAGTACTTACAGGTCAGAACCACTTGCTCTGCTTATGTCACTCTTTTTAACTTGGGACAATCCACCTCCCCCTTGTACTGGTGCCAAAACAGACAACAGTTAAGATGTGCACATGGGAGGGGAAATGAATAGTATCAGACTCACTCCCATTAGCACATCGAAGCAGCATAGCTCATACTGCCAAATTGTCAGCATCCTAAGAGCAGAGATGCACTCATATGAGATGGATTTTTATTTGGGGAAATCCACTAATACAAAGGTTCAACTAAAAGAACCAGGAGAAGTTGATGACATTAGGCAGCAAAACGTAATGGAGTGGCTATTACATTTAATTTTTGTTCACTTACCTTGAGTGCAATAAGATGGACCCGACAGATATTGATGTGTACAAGTGAAATAGACTTCCTACTTGTAACAGCAATCCAAGTAAAACTATACAAATAAGTTTCCTAAATTACAAGATCAGTTCAGTTGCAAGAAAAAAATCCAGGGGAGAACTTGGTCGATCAGCTTGTCCCACCCAGCCTGCAAGTAAGCAGGAACATTGGGCCGTCTGTAACCTTGCCTAACAGAACAAAACAATACATGAACATGAAATGCTTTAAAGATGAGCAGCATTCCTCCGTTGGATTTGTGAGCAATTTCCTTTAAGTCTCACTAATACATACCAGGAGTTATTCCATTCCAGTGGAATATGAACTCTCAAAATAGGTTTAACTCCTGCAGCTGCAGGAGCCAGTTTTTGCAGAACTGTCAGCCAGCATTTAATACTTTCAATGCTGTTTACCATCCAATTAACAAAAATCAGGCCCAAATTTAAGATCATTCCAAAAAATCATGCTCTCCCATATTTTCTCAAGCAGTACTTTTAAACTTTGTTAAACTAAATGTGTTCATGCACAATCATTGCGTGAGCTCAGTTATGTACAAACCTGGAGCTCAAATGACCCGTCTGCTGGTACCATCCCACCTCCTTATTCATCATTGTTTTTTTAAATAAGACAAGAGCATTAGAAAAGGAAGCATCCTACAGCTCAACAGCTGTAAGCCCTTCCCATGATATCCAGTTTCTTCAGCTTTTACAATTGCTGTAAACTTTTCTAATAGCTCATGAATTAGGAAAACCATGCCTTGAGTTATAACACTGCTATATTAAAGTGATAATAACAGATTAGTGATGACAAATCCAAAGTAATTGATTTTTTCATTTCTCCCTCCTCCAACAAGCTTAAACTAATAACAATAATTATGTGAAAGTATTTCCATCAGGATGTTTGTACGTTTCTGGCAGTAAAATCAATTGTTTCAAGGACAAATTTTATCATGAGAATTAATCATTGCTATCTTCAATTACTGTATTGCACAATTATCAATGATATTCATGATGTGAAGAATGCAGGAGAGCATTTTAATTGCAAAGTAA
Source organism: Anseranas semipalmata (assembly GCA_013399115.1). Taxonomy (NCBI): domain Eukaryota; kingdom Metazoa; phylum Chordata; class Aves; order Anseriformes; family Anseranatidae; genus Anseranas; species Anseranas semipalmata. Next base: position 379,764 of record VXAA01005292.1, read on the forward strand.
GGCTGTACAGTAACTACATCAAGTCTTGTGAAAGCAAGTGAATGGGAAAATATTCCTGAGGATACAGCATGGACACGTATACTCTGTCAAGCCAAGACTTCCTGGGAAGCTGCTTCATTCTTTAGAGTAACAGCACTGTCCTTGTGCTAAATTTGAAGATAAGCTGCCCAAAATCTTTTGGGAAGACTAGTAACATTTCTCTGAAGTCAGATTTCAATCTTAACTTTTAAAGAAATGGAGATTTTTTTTTTTAATGTTAGTATGAATGATTTTTGCACTGTTTAAAGGTGAATCCGAGAAAAATCTCGCCTGAACAAACTTGACACACCAATGTGTTATGTCAAGCAGGTATTCCTTTTTTGCAACGGCGCTGGGTACATGGGGGATAGCTCCACCTAACATGTACCACGTGGGGAGGAACAGCCACCCCTTTTATAGACATCACATACATATGCATGAGCTTATTAGCATATTATCCACCCCCCCTGCACACGCACTCTGGGCAAGAAATTTCTAGACAGAGGTGTTCCATATGTATAAGTCATTAACATATTACCCGCCTCTTTATGCATGCGCCCTGAAAAGGGTGAGGGTCTTTCGGGTGGTCGTCGATGAAGGCTTCCAAGTCTTCCTCACCCTGCACTTTCGACCTCTCCGGGGGGGGGCAGTCCGCACCGGCTCTTCTCGGGCGGTTGCCATGGCAGCCCGGCTGCACATGCGCAGGAGGCTGCTGCTGTTGCTGTGGCACGTTGCCAGCTGGGTCCCGAAGCCCGTGCTTTTCAGCCAGCCAATCAGAGGTGACGGCACAGAAACTGCCAACCAATCATAGGGGACGGCACAGAAACCGCCCAGCAACGCCACGAGGAAACTTGTCCCCGAGTCACTGCCCGACAGCACAACTTCAGAACAACAGAACTTGTCCCCAGATCACAGCTTTAGAACAAGGAAACATTTCCCCAAATCAATCCCCCCTTTTCTATATACTAGATAAATTCTTTCGTCTACCCAGTAACCGTATCCAATGACTTTTAACCCGATTTATACAAACTAGGAGAACATAACAGTCAGTGTATAATCCTATCGAAATTATTACAGACTTCAGTCAGCAAAACACTGGTTGCTCTTCCATAGTTATAAATATTACCCTTCAAAAATAATGACACTTTAGGGCTTCTTAAGGAGTCCAGTTTGGTGGAATACCAGATCAAGAACCACAGCAAAGACACTGAAAGACTATGCTGAGAAACAATCAGAACCCACACAGATTTTTATGATAATTATAAAATAAAACCTAGTATTTTCCTCCCACTGTACAAATGTTTGAGGCCAAATAATTCCCTTATCCTGAGGTTTAAGTTAATGAATTTGGCTTCTTCCTGTGAAGCTTTACAATGCAACTTTTCTAACTTCAGTACAGATTTAAGTTCTTTCAGTGTCATTTAAAAGGAATTATTTTAATCTCAGTATTGAAGAAGTTTTACAAGGCCATGGATTTATTATCTTCATGTACTGGGAGAACTGATGGATAACCAATGTTCTATCATGTTGTCACCATCCGAAGTCCCAGTGCAACATTGCAACCAGTGTTTTTCTACAATCAAGCAGCTCAGAGTGGCTTCCAGAAAAGAATTTAATAGCCACGGACAACTGCAAGAGCTTGGTACCAGTGAGGGTCAGTTTTCTGACACATTTTGGCTCATTCAACAATAGCCGAGAGACTTCTCTCACCTTGTTTGTTGAGGAAAAGCCTCCGGCCATCCAGAGAAAGTTTCAGTTAGCACCAACATATACCGGTACCTCTGTTTTCTTGGGAGTTCTAAGAAGTCCATTTGCCGATGTTGGCCAGGCAGGTTTCCCCCACCTTGACCTTCACATTGTCTTGTAACATGACTAGATATAGCATATAAACTTCGCCAAACTAACTTCCCAATCAAATATTTACAGAAAAGTTCTAAACCCCCTTGAGTTGCATTATGCTCTTGTCGTCAAGTTTCCCATCAGGTGTATAGAACCAACCCTATTCTCCTTTCCCTTCCAAGTCCCGAATCAATCTGTGATCTTATTGCTTGTTCTGCCACCCTTTTGGCTACCTGGTCAGCTAAATTATTTCCCTGCTCTTGTTCAGTGTTACCCTTCTGATGACTCCGACAACACGTGATTGCAGTCTCCCGTTCCTTGACTGCTCCGAGGAGCCTCAGAATCTCTGGGGCATGTTTGATTTCTTTACCGTGAGCTGACAGCAGTCTTTTTTTTTTTCTCCATGTGGCTCCATGGGCACATACAACACCAAAAGCATATTTGGAGTCAGTCCAGATAGTACCCTTCTGCCTTTAGCCAGCTCAAGCGCCCTGGTCACGGCAATAATTTCTGCCTTTTGTGCTGAGGTCCCAGCCGGTAAAGGTCGTGCCTCAATGGGATCCCGATGGGTGGTTACCGCGTATCCCGCTGTGCACTGACCTTGCTGTACCGAGCTACTCCTGTCCACGAACCAGGATACCTCTGCATCTTCCAAGGGCCAGTCCTTTAAATCTGGTCGGCTTGAATGTACTTCTCCTATCGTCTGAAGGCAACCATATACCGTAAATTCTGTCACGGTATCACTAAGGAAAGGAGCTGGATTGACAATATTAACCGTTGTCATCATCACACCATCTTGCTTAACCAAGATCGCTTGATATTTTGGGAATCAGGATTGCGACTGCCATCGATGCCCCTTCTGTTCCAAGACAGCTGTTACGGCAAGTCATCTTTTGCCCCATAGTAAACCTTCAGGCTTCTTGTATGTTCAGGACCACAGCTGCCACTGGTCAGAGACAGTCCGGCCATCCTTTACTTATGGTCCCAACTCCTGTGCCAGGATTCCCCAAAGCATGCAAGAGGGTTTCATGGACCGATGGGTGATCCCCTTCTCTTAATTCCTCAGCAAGCTGATTTCCAAAGACTGTAGCAGTATTCTTAAATTCTTGGGGTAACACTGTCCAAGCTAATTGTGTTTTTCTCCGAGAATCTGGGTTCTCCCATTCAGATGCAAATAGCTTCTGACTTTTAGTAGCCAAAGGGAGGCAGAAGAAGGCATCCTTTCAATCTAGCCCAGTGAAATAGTTCTATTCTAGTTTGAGTCTAGTTAGAGTGTAGGATTTGCACCACTGGGTGCAGATCCGTTACTATCTTATTTTTAGCCCTTAAACCTTGCACCAATTATAGTCCTTCCCATTTCGCTTCGTAACAGGTAATACTGGAGTACTATATTCTGATTTACATTGTATTAGTAGCTGGTTCTACACAAACTTATCAATTTCACCCCTTTCGGCTTCTCAGAACTTGTATTAACTATTTGGTTATCTTCTTATAGCAGTTCTCAACCCATTGAGAAACTCCGATTGAGTCTGCCTGTGTTCTTGTTTAAATCACATATAGCGCAAACCAATTCACACCTTTAGGTATTGCATTCTCTAGTCCAGCTTTTACCTATTGTTGATATAATTTCAGCTGTTCGCAATCATCCACATCATTAGGATCCCACTTAGGGTCTACGGTGGGAACAAAGTTTTCCACCGTTGCCTGTAAGGTTCGCACTGTGATCTAAGCCTGCATTGAGTGCAGGCAGCTCTTAGAATTAATTGCTTTTCGGTTTCTGTAAAGGCATCTAACATTGCATCTATGTCTGCCCAGTCGGAATCTTGGGTCTTTACAATGATTTCCAACCTCTTAGCCACCCCAGAAGGGTCACTCCTATATTCTTGGGCCATGCATTTCCAATTATCCAAATCTCCTGTTGTAAATGGTACTTTAATCCTGGTGGGTCCCCTAGGGCCCATCGTTTGTCTCAAAGGAGCTTGTATAATCGGACCCACCTTGATGTGAGTTCAAGCTGTAACAGGTGTAAAATTGCCCATGGCTTGAGTCCCTCCTTGTTCCTGAGCCTCACTTCTCTTACTCCCAGCCGTGTTTTTTTTGTTGTTGTTGTTTTTTGTTCTTTTTCTTTTTGTTTTATTTTTTCTTTTTTGTTTTGTTTTTTCTTTTTTTGTTTTTTTTTGTTCTTTTTTGTTCTTTTTTT
>VXAA01005292.1:387483-576581 GCA_013399115.1 Anseranas semipalmata
GGGTGGGGGCGGGAACTCGACCTGCGTGAAACATGGGAAAGTAAAGGGTTCTGTGGACTGTGAAAATGGGATGGGTTGGGGGCTTCACTGGTTGAGGGTGGTTTTGATAAAGGGGTTGAAATGCCCAGCTTGGTATTTGTATTCAGCTGTCTTGATGTGGCATCTGAATTTTGATCTGGTTATCGGAATTCCGTTATTGGAATTACAGATTTGTCTATTTGGATTACATAGTTACCTTGCTGCTGAAGAGGTATTATTGTCATTGTCTTGGGGATTGTTAAATATTCATATTGCAATAAAGGAATACCTGCTTGGTGTAACACATTGGTGTGTCAAGTTTGCTCGGATGAGGTTTTTCTCAGATTCAGTAACATGTGTTTGGTAAGAGTAACAGGCTGCACTGCTGTTAGTGTGCCATGAGATAAATCATTTATCATGTGTTTCTAATCTCATCACTTTCAGTGCCCAGTAATTAATCTCCCATAACCCTTATTTCATTCCAAACCCCTGAGTAGGTCCCAAGGGATACTAATTGTTAGCATCTGTCAGAGGAATGCATCTTTCTTTCCAAAGATTGCTCAGCTTCCACAACAGGCAGCATTGTCTCCACTTTGAAATCTCTAATGAAACCCTGCAGTTGTACTGCAATGATTGCTGCTCTAAAAATACAGAGGGGCCACCTGCAAGCTTTCACTCCTCTGTACTAGGTCTGTGTATGGTATTGTGCTGGGCTATTAAGCGCAAGTTATCAGTCAATAACTATGACCACAACATAGCTGGTGCTGGAAAAAATAGTCATTTACTGTACAGCCCATGAAAAAAGTCTAGATGAATAAATCAGGATCTGGTTCAGAGGAACACAATTTTGCTAACAGCCTGGCCAGTCACACCATTTGCTGTAAAATGAAAGTGAACTGTAAATTGGTAAGTCAAGCAAGGACTCAGGTCATGTCCCAAACCCAGATACCCTGTTGCATATCTGCTTTTAAATGCTAGGAGAAAGACTGCATTGTAGACAGTGAAGTCCTGTATCTGACTAATTCTCCTTTAAACACATCTCTAGCCTTCGTAAGCCTCAGAAGAAAAATCTGATCTGGCCTTCCTGCCGTAGCAGCTACTTCACCAGAAATGCGAGTGCCTCCATGGTACAGGGAAGTACAGGGGCTCCAAGAACTTCGCAACTCACATAACCATCACTGCATGTCTACATCAGCCAGCAGTAGGACAACAGAAGGCAGCGGAGGGCTATGCAGAACAACTCTGGAAAGAGAAAAGAACTTTTCTTTGGCTACTACAGGGGCTTTCCACTAGTTCTTACAGCACAGGTAAAGTTGTAATTAAGCTAAACTGCAATTTTTCTCTTAAGTGATACTAATTTCCTATTGTGTACACTGCCTTGGTTAGGTCACCAGGCCTTGTTAGACACAGCATTTCAGGTGCCCAGCTATCAGGGGTTCTGGGCCTGGGAAACCTTTCCCACAGAGACATTATTAAATGTTATTTAAATAATGCTTTGGGGACCAAAGAAAATTATGCATTTTAAACACTTAAAAAGTATTATTAGTAGTAAGCAATAGAAGTGATTGTGCTGGAATAGAAAAACATTTCCTGAAAGGATCTGTGCCAGCCTTAATTACACTCCCATTGTATTTCATCTTCATGCTCCCCATACAGAGGGAGGGGTGGGTGGGAGATAATTGGAACAAGGTGAAAATGAATGCTCATTAAATTGCAGACTACACAAGTACTCATTCCATGTGAGAGGGCTGTAAATATGACTTTTAATGGAGTTACAACATGCTTGCCAATAAAAGTCATTTATTTTACAGTATTACAGTTATACACAGCTGAAGCCATTTATTGCCCATCCCTGTTAACTTTGCCTGGCCTCATTAACCCTTTCACAGCTCTGTACTTATGATACCTCCCCATACAAGAAGTGCAGGTCAAAGGCTGCAGGACTTCTAGGAGAAGGAATGGAAAGAGCATAGATGTAGAGAACCTTTGTAAAATACCAAATTCTCTAACCAAATTGTGCACTCTGGGAAAGTGCAAGTCTGTAGGAATCCACAACAGAAACATTAAGGTACAAATAGTGAACAAACAGGAATGAGCAAATGCAGAAGCACCAGAAGGACCATGGAAGTAGCAGATATGGATAACATCTAGATCAAACTCATCAGGACTGCACATGCTTACAAGCAACTTACAGAAGCCATGGCAAAACAAAGCTTTGTCTATAGCATACTGGTTTTCAAACAGGGAGTTTATAGTACTCTTCTGGCCATACAGCTACAATTCAGTATCAAATCATATCAGCCCAAAGTTCTGTTTTCCCCACAAGAAACTCTGGCTAATTTTGCAGGAGCATGCTTGTGAGCTTGTCTTACCTGGGTCAAATTTGCACTGCAAAGTGATCCTGTAATGCACAGATTTGGTATTACTGAAAACACAACCTTAACCTGTCAGTTGTAGACATTCACTGTTGCACAAAAGTAGTTTTAAGAGTCTGGTGCCAAAGGATAGTTTAGTAAATGCAAAGTTATCTAGAGGTTAAGTTCTCAGGACATAATAGATAGAGGTGGGTTCAACAAGCCTATCTGTAGCCTCTGCAGACAGACCAAGAGCTCAATAGGCCAAGATGACCAGCCTTATTTCTCACTTTGAACAGTGGCAGTACCAGACTAGATAAACTGAGGTGAATGAATGTTCAGAATAGAACTAGTGTCAGGTTCTGTTTCATTGCAGCTAGACTTTTAGGTTATTTCTTTTTATGATCTGTTACAAGTACAAAAGCTTCCCAATTTGCATTGCTCACACACATTGCTTTTGCATCCTGAGAGCTCCTTAGCTTTCACTGTTCAAAAACCAATGCAGCTCACTCTCCAGCTCAAGTATAAGCAGAGCACTTTTGCTGACAAAGCACAACCCTGACCAATTCCTTTCCCAAAAATTTAAATAAATGGAATGCAGGATTTAACAAGTGTTGCTGGGCAGATGTAGAAACCCTGCAGTCAGGAACCTCCATAGCTGACAGCAACCTGGCTCAGTTACCCAGGGACTTGTTTTTCTTTGTCAGAAGACTTTCTAGCACAAGAACTTTTACAGGGACATTAAAAAGCTTTAAATTACCCCATAAGCTTCAGAGTAAAACAGCAGTCCCTTACTGCTGCTCCTGATTAGCTCCTAACCTGCTGGCTGGGTTCTTCCCTCTATTCCTAACTGCTAATGAAGTCTAGAAAATACAACTCTTGATTTTGCTAGTTTGGCACAGGTCTTCTGGAGTTCACAAGGATTCTTTAGTTACTAGAGTATATACCTCCTCTTTTCCTGTTGTCCAAATCTTGTTTTTCAAGTTGTGTTAGGCAAATGGCATGTCATGAGCTAAGGAATTAGTCATTTACTTAGCTACAGTTGGCTTTAGGGAAAATTCAGATGTTCATTTCCTTCCAGGTCCACTGATACAAGCAACAGACACTGAACTTGACAAGAGTTTGTCTAGATGGAAAGAACTCTCCACCGAGCATGTTACACAACCTTGGCACTATATCATAATTTGCTCCAATTTGCTAATGAAGACTAATTATCCAAGTAATTCAGCATGACTATCTGCTCTGACCACTGCAAATCCCACTGTCCCTCAATCCTATTGTTCCCTTTCCCTTCTCCTATTTTAAGCCCCTGACTGTTTCAAGTGCCTTTTATTTAAAGAGAAATCTGATACCTACTGTGTACATTTCTGCAGGAAGCCCTTTAATATGTACTGTTGCAATTTTCTCCAGAAATACACCAATAATTACAATGACTAGGAACTTGCACTTTTTTTAATCTAAGAGAAAGCATCAAATAATGATGAAAAGTTACCTGTTAAAAGTCCAGAGAAAACAAAGAAATAAAGGTGGTGATGAGGCCAAAGGGTCATCTTAAGTAGTGATTGGCTGGAGAAGAACCAAGAACATAAAATCAGAGAAGAAAGGAGAACAAAGGCAAACTGCTCACAGTAGCAGGGAGAAGATCTCTTCCTCTGCACCCATGGAGCTTCTGCTATACTGAGCAGGATTAGATGCAGCACCAAAGCATTTGGGACTTACTGGAATTGTTTCAACAGCTGGGAGAAACAAGTGGGGAATGTTGACAAGGAAATGGAAAGGGCACAAAAAGCACATGATGGGGAGTAAGCTGAAGGAGGTAAAAAAACAAGATAAGGTTGGCAGGTGGTTTACAGGGGTTAGAAAGAAGCACACTAATAATCAGTGAGCTGTGAAGCATTAGACAACCTCAATTTTAGAACAGAAAATTTATAATTTTTAATTCAGGTTCATAGATTTACAGGTCACATTAAGGTTATTTCTGCACACCAATTTAAAATTTGGAATTAAAAGACCTGCCCAGGCATGAAATCCAACTAGATTCAAATTCATGCTCCATGCAAAGCCAGCATGACTTCCCCACAATCAAGGATAACAGTGTCATTGTTGGAGCAGTTGAGTCAAACAGTAGGTGGGTAGACAGATGACTGAGCACACCTACATATTAGAGCTTTTCATCTTAGAATTCAGTGTTGCTCAAAGCATGAACTGGACCACTGCTGCTGACACATCCTTCAACCTGCTTGCCTTTCCACCCCAGGGCATCATTGCTTCTGTTCAGAGAAGCCTTTGACTCCCCTGTCCTTGATGTAGATAAAACTTTTAAGCTTCATCCTATTGACTGGACCAACTTCAGGCTTCTGGAACATGTTTTTAGACATTTCTGTTTACAGTTCACACCAAGACAACTTGGACTTTAGCACACTTAATACCAACCAGGCTGCAGCTACATTGGAATATTAGGTAGACCACTACAGAAAAGGCCTGCATTCCAATTAATATCTTATTATAGAAGCAGGTACTAGAACCATCATTATTAACCTTCCTAGTGTACAAGCTACTGAAGAGGGTAAATGGGCTGTCATGCATGCAGATGCATAGTTATTTTAGAAAGCCATGAAATAGTGGCTTGGTGGAGAGGTAGCTGTATGAAGGTTGGCAGTCCAGCACTCCGCTATCATACCTAGCAGTTAGAGCAACCACTGAAGGTACAGGCATAATAGGCACTTTCCTTCTTTATCTAGGGGCCTTTAAAGCTCATTTTAAACTTCTCACATTGTTACTCAGATAATCAGGCTGTAGATTAGTTTCAGGTGAGGCCTATTCCATTCCCTTAAAGCTCTAGTTCAGTGCAAAAGGGTATTAAAGCAAATAATGGCATGACTCACTAACCTAGTTGTCACAGAAGTCATGAGGCAGAGAAGTATTCAACCCCTTTCTTGCTGAACACTGAGAAGCCAAGAGTGAAATATTAATTAGAAAAGGAAGTAAAACTTGCAAAAACATCAAGAATCATGTTCTAATCTCTAGAGTAGTTAAAAAGCAGCATATAATATCTAGGGAGTAATGCTTGATATGTGGGATCTCTATCCCACCATAGATTTTTAAGGTAAGATTAGAAAAACATGAGTGTTAAGTCTTACTGATGCTGCCTTTGAATGCACAACCACAAGAGATTCCTTTCAGTTTTGTTTTCCCGTAATTGCATGTTGTGGAAGGCTCTGAAATTCTGTCTTTACTGAAAGGCAAATGTAAAGCTTCAGACACTGCCTGAATAGGAATATATCATTTCACTCTACTCCAGAATCTGGGAAAGTGATTAGGATCTCATGAGCATAGTCAAGCCTCATACTAGCTTACTACTGCAAAGCCTCAAGTTTCACTGGAGCTGTAATGCCTCATTTCAACTACCTGAACAGTTTACTTGCAAACCATAACAACAACTCTATAGAAAATATTTTATAATAATGCTCAAAGACTTAAAAGCTATTATTTCAGGTGCTGAACACTGCAGGAGAGGTTTCCCTTCTCTCAAGCATTCAGAATATTCACAGATAGGACAAATAAGGGGTAGAAGAGGCATACAGAGAGAAGATAGGCTTTCTGAATTGAGGAGGGTTAAGTCACAAATAGATGCAGTTGGAAGGGACCTCTGAAGGTCATCTGGTCAACCACTAATGATGGAGGGGAAGGTACACCCTAGGTATTTTAGTTCTTGTCTCAGTTCTACCTCCAGATAAACAGCAGTAAAGAGATACAATATTCAGTTCAGCTCTATTTAGGAGAGACAACAAAATTAGATGTATATCAGCCTATAGACTGTTTTCTAATATTAAAAGATTAACATACTCTATCAAAATAGATAGATCTGCCTCCATTTACAGAGGGACTACAGAAGCACCAACTCTTAACCAGATGTCATTAAATTATTACTCTCTTTTGGAGAAAAGCACTGAGGGAGGCAAAAAGAAGGAAAGACCTGGAAACATGTTACAGATTGACTTATACTGTTTACTGTAAAGCCCTTTCAGCTCTATTAATTCCTCAAGTCTGAATATATTAGTTCACTTAACCAAGACACAGCAGAGCCTAAAAGGAACTTCTTAATGAAGAAGTCCTTGAACCTAAGGCATTGTTCTGAATAAACTTTAAGATGAACTAAACTCTGACACAATATCCTGATCCAGCTGTAATGGCTGGGTCTTCAGAGAGACATGCAGAAAAACACCCCAAAAAATTAAGGAAAGCAAGTCTTAGTAATGCAATAATTGCACACAAGTTGTACTGAATATACAGTCTAATTCCAGTTAGCTGAGATCTCTCTAGAGAAGAGCGATGCTGGCTCCAACTTGTTCTCTGGCTTCCACACAGAAAGAAGTATTCCCATTTACCAATATTCATTAAACCCAGGCACAGCAACACAAGAGCTAAACATAGGCCTAGTTTCAGATACATAGCCTTCACACCACAGCCAGAAATCACCTCCGCTGCAGAGATTCTGTTCAGAACAACCACATGGACAGAAAACTGCACAAATTCAACTAGGCTAGAAGCGTAGAGAGCAAACAAAGATGCATATCCCTTAGGAACACAGGCCTACTACAAGGGCTGAACAAAGGACTGGTAGAATTAAGATGGAGGCTATTTCTAGCTTGCACTGTTATTTAGTAGGTATTTTACTGAAAGGCCTTAAAGTCCAATTGAATAATAATTGCATGCTTGAATTTGAACAATTTGTGCAAAATAGGACAACTTAAGTCTTTAAGAAGACTTGAGTATCTACAATAAACCTATGCCATATAAACATTGGTTTTGGTAACTCACTCCTCTGTACATTTATGAGGAAACAAGATAGGCTTAATGAAAAACTTCTGACTGCCCATGGCTGCATTAGCCAGCTGACCAAGCTTTAATTAAAACCCTCTCTCCCTGTTTTTGTCTAACAGAAGGCTTACACTAATATTAACATGGCTCCAGAAATACTTTTAATCATATTAAAAGTGTTAATACAAACCTCTTCACATGCCAAGCTTTCATGAAGTAACCACAGCAGTGCCACAAAGCAGCAAGAGCAGTGCTACTTCACAAGGCAGCCCAGCAGAGAGCTCAGAGCACTCACAACACACAACACCAAGAACATCAACAACAAAGCACAGTCACACCATACCTGAGAAGAGCCAGGGCAGAAACATCCTACAAGCACCAGAGCAAATCAGTAATGCAGCCCCAAGCAGCTTGGCCACAAGGGCAGCACTGCAGAGGCCCCCCCCCCCCAGCACCACACAGCCCCAGCCAGGGGCAGGCTTTTGGGCCTGCGCTTAAATAGAGCTCCTGGGCCAACAGGGAGCAGGTGTGGGTGGAGGTCCCAGGTGTGGGTGGAGGTCCCAGGTGAGGCTCCTTAGGGCAATTAATGGGGCAATTAAAGCCTGCTGCCTCAGGGGACTGTCTGAGGTGTTATAGCAGTAGTGCTAGGCTTTTTCTATATATTAAGTTTTATTTTTTTATTATGAAATATGGTCCTGCTAAAAGCAAGCTTTTTTCATAGGTAAGGTATTCCCATTAAAATCTTTAATTGATATAGGCAATAATTAGAAAGATTCTGTTTTTAATGTGTGATTCTTTTAGGGGTAGTGGTCCTTTAAATATGAACCTTTCTTTAATAAGTTTGTGGAGGGATTGCTTTAGCTAGCCAGCTACTGTAGGCTTTAATCCTTCTATTTGCAATAGCTGTATTTGCATTTCAGCACCTTTTTTTGCCATGGAAGATCTATGCTGGGAAGCTGTTTCTGTGTCAGTGACAAAGAATGTATGCTCTCAGCTTTTCTGTTCCTTAGCCACTTGCATGCTCTTTTGAGTTCTTCAAGCAGTCTTTTCACATATTCTCTAGTGCTGCTGAAGATTACATGTTAGTGGCAAAGGCCTATCTTCTTATTACCTATGGCAGCTTGAAAATTAGGGTAAGTTAACTGTGTCACACTGTAGTCAAGCAGGGAACAAAAGGAGGGGGGGGAAAAGGGAAAATCTACATCAGGAAGCCTTTAGTCAGTCTGTGTGGGTGAATGTGGGCAGATAATGTAATGGAAAAGCAAATATGCTGCTTAAAGAAGACTTAACAAGTTTCTTTTTCAACAAGGGGTGACAGACTCGTACCAGTACCTCACAGTGAAGAGCAACTCAACAGATATTTCCAAAGAAGATACCTGCAGTCCCTCTTCCTGTGAAAAAAACAGGTTTCCTAACTTGCTTTCTTGTGTATTCTACGAGCTGTCCCATTTGATTATTTTATATTACTATTATGATAATAGTTCTATTATTCTCTCAGTTTTTACTCATGGCTTTTCACTTAATGCTTGATTTTTATTTTTTAAATCAAATCTCCATAGCATTATATATAAAAGAATAAAAACAGCAGAGCTGAGAGTTGGTTTCCAAGGTTTCTCCTTTTTTTAGTTACTATAACTGGGAATTGCAGAATGATATTCACCATATAACACATCAATTAGTGCCAACATGCATGTTAATAAATAGATCTTTTGGCTTCTTCTGTGTATGTAAGGATCTTTTCTTAGTGCGGCTCCATGAGGCTCCCCCAAGATGCTACGTTAAAACTGTCTTTGGTCTCGGGTTGGAGAGGCACCAGATTAGCCTCCCTTTTCTTGCCTTCTTATCTCATACTTCTGAAGATTTGCTGCCCCCATTTGAGTCTGGATTATACATTCACTGTCCCAAGAAATGTTGCTCCTGCTGGCAGTTGGATCCCTTGAGATATTCATCCATCATCTTTGTGCTCCTCCCTCTCTTCTAGTTTCTCTTAAGCTTTGTGAGTTCCTGCTTATTAACACAGCACCAGGGAAGGGTCTTAGGACTGTTCTGCAGAGTGGCAAGGAGCAGGGTACTAGCCGGACTTTTATTCCAAAGAGCTAAAAAGACAAGTTCACACACCATCATTCAAACAATCTCCCTTCAGATAAGTGCTACACCTCGATTCCTCCATCTTTTGAATGAGGATTACAGGCCAGGAAATAAAAACCTAAGTGGGTGTAACACTCAGAAACTGCAGTAATGAGTCTAGTTAGATAAGCTGGGCTGGCTGGTGAGCTAGCTGTAGAGGAGTGTTTCCAGTGAAAAGAAACCTTCATCAGACACTCAGATGAAGGCTTTTTGCAGGCTGTGTAGCTGATCGCTGGTTATCCTTTTATCCTTAAATACTGAAATAAGGGCGGTCAATTCTTGTGTGTCAGTCAGTCACCGTATAGCTTCTTGCATTCTTCCATGTCACTTAAAGGCAACTGGGTACAATATCAATGATATTAAGATTTACACAATTATCAGAGGAGGGTCACTTTGGTCAGACAGTTTTGCTGATTTGTATGGGGGCAGTTAAAAAAAAAAAAAAGAAATCCTACTGCTGTGCTGATACAGGAAAACAATCCAGTCTCTCCTCTTTGTGATGAACTTTTGTTGAAAATACCAACCTTTCAAAAACCTTGTGCTTAAACATGTATGTATTTACAACAAAATTCATGTCCCAATGTAAAATGAGTGCAGATAAGGCTCTGATAGTTTTCAGCCTCAATCAGGACAGTAAGACTAAAAAGTGGATAAATGTATGTAGGGGCATAAAGCTGAGTACAGATGGCTACGTTACAATACAGATGGCTTGAGGTAAAGTTGGGGGTGAAAGGAGAGGGATCTCAGAGTTTGCTGCAGTGGCAGTTTCAAAAGCCTTTATCATCTTTTACATCATGTGAGTTCAGCTAATAGAATTTGAACAACTTGGCAAGAAAATAAATGTGGAACTGCCTGGGACCATATTTTCAGAGTGACTTTTTTTGCCCATCAGACGCTTCTGCAAGATGCTACATGTGTGCATTATGAAGTCAAGATACTGATCAGCTTTCTATTTATATCGGGGGGGCAGACAAAAGAACCTAACAATTACTTGCGTAACCTTTTACCATGAGGTGAGATGATTTATCATGTAGATGTACCCTACTGCAATCCACTATGTGGAAAATGGACAGGTTGGGAGCTGCATTTGGGGAATATGGAAGAGATGGGATCATCTATTGCTAATGTGGTCCATTAGTAAACTACAGGAGGCAAAAGGGATCTACGACTCTAGGAGTTGACATCATCCAGATCAGGAAGATGAAGAGCACACAATGCTGACACAGTTGAACATGGCTCTAAGCCTATTCCCAAGTCCAGATCTGCATACATTGCTTAAATAAATTCATTCTGACAGACATAATTTGTGTCCTGTAACCCGGGGGGAAAAAAAAAGGATTATTTTTTTGACCTTAAATGTACTTTTAGATAAAACTGTATTTTTAAATATTCATATGGTGTAATACAATACGAAAGAATGAATATGTAAGGAACAAAAATTAATAAGATCTGCAATGAGTTATCCTTACCACTATAGAAGTCTTTGGGGCCACAGGAAGAAGGAGATATGATTTTGAGGTTCCTGACAATTTAATTTCTTTGATTCCTAATCCATCTGCAGATTACATTAGTTTAGATGTGGTGTCTTATCAGGTTTCCCAATCCTTTGGAGGAATTCAGGGAGGGCTTTTCAAACAGGTGTTCTGGAAGTAGAAGAAGCAAACGCAGATTACCAAAAAAGGTCTGATCCAAATCACATCCAAGTGTGGATACTAGAGGAGCAAAGACTGAAACAGGCCCCCATACATGGTTGTCAAAGTTTAATTTTAAGAATGCTGTGTTTTAATTTGGCGCGCAGCAGGCCTCTCAGCCACGGAGCAGAATTATGTGCAGGGAACTTAGAAGGATTAGCTGGCATCTGCTGTGCCTCGGCTCTGGCTGTTAGAAAATGCAGCAAGGGAGGAGAAAGAGAAGCACAGTAATGCTGCATTTCCAAATCTCCTTTATTTCTAGTTTACAGCTAATATTTTTAAAGGCTTTTTCAGTTGATAGTTTTTTTTTTTTTTTTTTTTTTCTTGTTTTGGAGATGTGGACTTCACGCTCAAATGCACTATTCGCAAGAACTTGCAAGTTAAGCTGACAGGATGGCTGTGACTGCACTCTAGGAATCCCTGGAAATTTTCTTATTTTTCTTGATGAAGTAAGATTACTAAATGCAGGACACACATCCCAATTCTGCAAGTGGATTTAGCCGAAATAAGTACCAGTACATTATGTCCTACAAGAGTCTGTGAGACAAGGTCAGGGCCCGTATCTACACCTAACGGTATTAGGGTGTCCTCTGTCACTCACTGTAAAAGACTTCAGGCACCATGTTTCCAGGCTCTGGCTGAAAATTTACTGAGATGTTGCATCGGTGTTACTGAAATTGGAAGAGTTGGCTTCAGAGACAAACCTGGCTTTGAGATGCTAATGAGCTTAGAATATGGCAGTATTTGAACACCTTAGAGAGTCACTTCGGTGGAGGGACATCAAGTGAACAATACGGAGATGGGGGGTGTATACATTTAGTTCATTTTCTTCACAGTGGTGGCACTTATTCTTGGAAATTAATTGCAGACTGTTGCTGAGTACAGAGCACTAGTGTAAATGTGTTCCCTGCATTGAATACTTAGTAATGATAATAATTAACAATAGAGACATGCAAACAGTTTTCATTTAATAGTAGAGTTGCCTGCAAGTGTTTCCATTGTTAAGAGCTTGTCAGAGCTTTGTACTTTTAATTAAAGGGAAGCTGATGCTGGTAGAAAGGTGTTGGATTGACACTCCCTGAAAATGAAATCCTCTGCTTATCTGCTAAAAAACAACGGACAGAGCTACCTGAGTATAATACATACTTGGCTACTTTTAGAATAAATTCGGCAGAACCGAGCTCCAAACTCATCTAGAGACATCACTTGTGGATTTAAAACATTGTTCAAAAAGAAGATGTAAGCCTGTATACATAATTTAATCAACAGGTGGGAGAGTTTTGCACTATGGACTAGGCTTTGGGAGATCTGGGTTTTAATTCCTGCTCTGTGACTCGCATGCTAGATGACTTTGGCAAGTCACCACAGCTACAGCTCCTGGGGAGTTCAGGACATCTAACACTTCTAGTATACCCTGCTTCAGACCTGAGGAAGGGATGAACTGTGTCTAAGAAGCATCTGTTTCTCTCCATGGCTGTACAGGAATTTGAGACAACTATCTCATCTGTAAATGATGATTTATTTCATCAAAACATAGGTATCTAAAGTAGAATTTCATCCTTAAGATGCTTTTCACTGGAATTCTGAGAATTCTGAAATTTAGACTGAATTTTTATGGCCTGAGTTGAAGATACAGCTATTTTTTAGCCTAAAGCCTGCATAGGCTAACATACTAAGGAGGTACATGCTAAGGCAGTCTCAGTGGGAAAGCACAGGTATCACTTTCACTGCTATTTTTTAAATTGTGGTACAGTATTTAAAGCAGTGGATTAGTTACCAAATCTATGAAGGCATGTAGTTAATGAAAAGAAGTATCACAGAGATAGTGAACTTCACAGGAAGGGGCAAACTTGAGTTTACTCTTAATATTGCATTATGCTTCAGGAAACACGTTAGAAGATTTGTGTCTTTGCATTCTTGCTGTAAGAAATGAAGTGGAAAAAAATACTTTCATTAAAACTAAAATAAAACATGCTTGTAAATGACACCAAAATCCATCTCGCCCCTAAACCTCCTGGCAGCGCTGGAGTTTTAGTATTTCTGTGACTGCAACTAAATCCATTTCCTAATTCACACTCCAGGTAACACTCAGGATACCCTAGCAGCTATAATCTCTAAACCTGAAAGATGTCAAGTTTGCATTTAGATTTAGTTGACATGTTTAGGAGAAAGTCTTTGGTAGAAGACTTTTCAAGACTCCCTTCTGAATCACATGCTCATATAAATATTGGCGAACAGTGTAGATTATGTGCATAATCTCCTTATGTGGCTGAATGCCCTTTTGAATTGTGCCAGTCTGCTTCTGCATCGCACTTGTGATCCCCAGTATGACAGTCATATCTGGGTTAAATAAAAAAGGGGATAATACATCTCATCCCCAAAGCAAACTTGATCTTTGTTTCAACATTCTCTGTTTGATGTTGCATTTTCATTTTGCATACATATATATCTTTGTTTGCCTGTGTGTGTATGCTTTGTTTCGATCTGCATACATCCCTTCATATAATGTTACTCAAGCTTAGTTCTAACTCCTTGTTTTTTCAAGTCACATCATCCTGACTGGAATCAACCTATCCTATTGGAAGGTAATCTTCAAAAACCTAGTGCCTTGGATATCAGATGCTTAACTAATTTAGCAGTGAAGAATCATTTGCTAGTTGCCCTGATTTCAGTTGCAGCTATTGGTATCGGTCCCAGACTGAACCTGGAATCTGTTACGGCTTTGCTAATTTCCCAGTCAATGATCAACCAAGGGTTGTAGCAGCTGTGATAAGAGGATTCTTGTTTACAACAACATTCCAGATAGCTTGCTTTTGTTTTAATAGCACCTTTTTCATCTTCAGTCTAGGAGTCTGTCACAGCAAGGTACTATAAATTACTGCCACAGCATGCTCCTTACCACCTACAGTCTTTCTGTGGCAATATATGACCCATAAATCTTACTGACGTTCTTTTCCATGGCTCTTTTAATGCTCTCCCCTTGCTCTCTCCCTCTTCTCCCCCTCTTTGCTGTGAACAAGTCCAGCAGTTCCATTAAAAATAAATAAATAAATAAAAAAGCATGGGGCAAAATGGAATCAGATTTTGTGAGGAAACCTTGTGGTGAACACAGTAAGTTAATTAGCTCCAGAGACAGAGTCCTGCTTCTTTAAGTACTTTGCAACCTAGGAACTGCTGAAGGCTTTGGCAATGAAAATAAGCTGTTTTTAACATAATATCAGTAATAGGTTTGGTCCTAGCAATTCAGTAATCCAGTTCATGACAGATTTCTTTCCAGACATCACTCAGTGTTCTGGGTAAGTGGTGGCCACATGTGCTGCAAGAAAAGGAATTACATTAACTTTTTGGAATAACTGTATGTCATTGAAGTAAACTTGGTTGGTGGCCTCTCGAGATCCATTATCGGTTTCAAGCACACTAACTCACGAAGAGATATATATACACACAAAAGAGTGTAAGAATTAAGTTAATTGCATTTAGAATGAATAGATTCTCTCCTAACTAGTAGCTTCCTCTTAGCAAGAAATTGCTTATATGATTTGTATAATAATTTCTCCCCAAATCTTCCCATTGGCTCATTGGATAATTTGACAATATCACGGATATATGTTTCTATTATTTATTTCATTATTTATTTTGCTTTTTGTTCTGTTACATTTTTCTATTTAGAGAGTAACACCTCTGCCAACTGCAGTTTAATTGGTATCTAAGGCCTGGTCTGCATTTACATTTTACTGGAATAATAATGTTGGTAAGGATTTTTTTTTTTAATAAAAGAATTATGCTGCTATGAACTCTTTGGTGGATGCAATTAGGTTAGTATAAAAGTGATATATACGGATTTAGTTCTTCCCCTACTCTATGGTAATAGCTATCTAATTATAAAGTATGTTTATACTGACACAATTGTATCCACAATCCTGGTACGCTTTTTCATTCTTCATTTGTCTTAATGTAAATTCTGTCAAAGGAAAATGACACATGCACATACATACACCCACAAGCAAGATCATCAAAGTCCTGAAAATCCATTTGGTCGAATTCAGCAGAAGATAATTCTGTCTCTGGGGCTTTAATCTCTAAAGAGCAAGATCAGTTTGTGGTGATCGTAACTGCTTGATTTGCATTGCAGCAGCAGTAAAAGACTCCCATAGTGCATAAAAATACACCATTTGGGGAACTTCCTTGAAGAAAATGGGATCAATAGCACTATAAGGAGCTAAACTGCTGTTACTGAAAATGTATACTAGATTAATTTAACCCTTTAAGCTCTGTATGCAGCAGATGTAATAAAACTCTTAAATCAAACTGTGCTGATAAAAGAATCAGAGTTTCTGCCACACGGTCCTGTGATCTACTATGGAATAAACAAAGCTCCGAACAGATGGCATACAGTGAACTGATAGTCTCTCTCTCTCTTTTTTTTTTTTTTTTAACATGCCCCTCATTAGGCACCACCTGGAATATGGTGCTCTGTTCTGCACCTCCCAGTGCTTAAAGGCCGCTGACTACATGGAGGGAGTTAACCTGACAGCAGTCAGATTTGGGAGATACTGTATGGGAAAACAGAGTTTAGAAGAGGGGTGAGCCAGTTAGGGGGTAGGTGTGTGGACACCAAAATGCCACCACTGGTGATGCCAGCTCACAACAAGCCATAGTGATGGTGGCAAGGAGTGTCTTGCTCCCCTAGTACCTGTGCTGGGAGCAAGAAGCAGAGCAGCGTGGGCCCCGTGGGCTCGTTATCAGCCTCCCCTATGGCAGTGAGCAGCCGGCCCTTGGCAAGGCTGCGGGGAGCAGGCTGGCCGGCAGAAACCTGCGTGGCTTAGGGTGCTCATGGAGACTTGGGCTCGCTGCAGCGGATGTGTGCTGGCAAACGCGAGGTGAGGTAAGCGGTGTGGGAAAGGGTAAGTAAATACATTGCTTGCTTAGCTCTTATTCTGCTGAGGGCAAAAGGTGCTCCTCCTGGGCTCTGCCCGAACTGCTTTTAAGCCACGTTGCATGGCAGGGCTCTTGAGGGGACAGGGAGAGCTCTGTGTGGGGTTAGGGACCTGACTTGTGGGTCCAGCCCCGCAGACGTGCCTGCGGCGCAAAGTGCGGTGGGGACGCCTGTGTGAGCTCTGGTGAAGGCCCTGCAAGCCCGCAGGGCAGAGGAGCAACAGACGTGAGCAGCGAGCCCGCGGGCTGGCCGCCCTTTCCTCACAGCTGGGGGCGGGCAGCCCCGCCGCACGGGCGGGCCCAGCTGGGCTCGTGCCACAGGTGCCGCCGCGACCGTTGGGGCCGTTAACGGCTCGCGGCGCTGAGGGGAGCCCAGAAGGTTCGAGAAGGGGCTGGGAGCGGGGGCACGACCGGCGCCGCGAGNTTTTAAATCGGATCTGCTGCCTTCTAGAGTGCAGGGGCTTCTTGTGCTGAGAAGTGTTTAGTTTTTTTGTTTTTTGTTTTTTTTTTTGCGGGGGGTCTGTGGCTGGTAGGAGTGTGCCACAGAGAGGAGTTTCTGAAGTGTTAAGCGTGCGGGTCTACTTTTTGTTGGCGGTATGTTTTCAAATGCAAGGCTGTGTTTGTGAAAGACGAAGGGTTCTGTGCATTTCAAACGGAGTGCCAATGTGGAAACACAAAACAAACAAAAAAAGGTCTGTTGCTCACAGGACTGGTGGAAGTGTTCCTGACTTCTTGCCCCTAATTTGAGAAGTTAAGTGGATTCCAAGCAGAGCAGTCGGAGCAATTAGCTGAGCTAATGCAACTGCGATAAATATGAAAAGTAGTCAATTCTGGTGAAAGAAATTGATTGTTGTTAACACCCAAAAAATAAATAAAAAAAGGCCCTTATGGGAAGGTCAATTTGAGGGAATAATATTCAGGTAGATGCTAAGAGAAACAATTGCACTAATTGATGCTTAATTCTATGAATTCTTCAAGAGCCGCTAATGAGGTGGGAATTGGTCAGCAAAAGGGAGGGTCAAAAACTTTTAATTTAAAAATCTTCTGGAGCACTTCTGGACAGCGCGTGCCTACCGGGGCCAGCGGTGCGAGGGGGAGCAGCAGGCTGCTGGCGGGGCCACGGCGCTTGGATTCACCGCTTGTGAAGCGTTGTCCGTCTGTGCGATGTGGGCACGAAAAGTCTAGCTTAAAGAAAGCATAAAGTGTCCAGCCCATGGAATAATGGTGTCCACAGGCACCCCATGTATGCGTGTTTTATGGAGATCCTTTCCCATCTGTTAAGTCAGCCCCAATACAACAGCCAAATTCATTAGCTTGCTGCCATATCCCACAAATGCAGCCTTACTTCTTGCAGGCGTGAGCTTGCTTGGATGTTGTTCCTGTGGAAGGTGTCGGTTACCAGTGTGGCTTTTTTTTTTTGTTTTTTGTGTGTGGTGTCTGTTTTAATAACTTGTGCTGGATGTGGTCAGTGTTCAGTGCCAATCTGTGAGATTGGATCCCACTCTATGCGGTCAGGTAATTTTGTTTGTTTTTGATCTGATTAAGTTCCTTAGTACAATTCAAGGTTCAAGCATTTCTCCAGTCATGGTTTTTAATAAAGATAAAGCATAAACAGTCTTGTGGGTCTCTGTATAAGATGATTTATAATAATACCAAGCTGCCAGGATATTAAAGCATTAAGAATGAAGAAGGTGAGCTACGTAGATGAAGTGCTATGGTAACTTTTCATGTCCCAGAATAAAGATTAAAATAAAGGGATTCTAGTAAAAGTTGCTTGAATTGCCCTTAAGCCATACAGCATGATCTAACTCTAAGATCATAAAAGGAAAATCCTCCTTGAGGCGTGCCCACAGTAGAGAATTGAGAGAGAAGGGATCCTGCTGCTGGTAGGCAAGTGGCTGAGGATGGGAGTAGAGCCACAGCTGATCTTCCTGGTCCCCCCTCCTATGCCAGTGGATGGGAGGAGGGATGGCAAGCAATGGGAGGAACCTTGGACAGACAGAGCCAAGGGTCTTCCCATTGCCCGTCGTCCCTTTCCGCTAATACGCAGTCCGTGTTAGCTGCTATATTTGGTGGGGAGGAAAATCTGCCAGGCTCTGGCTGATGCTGAATGGCAAGAACACAGGAAGGGAGCTAAGGCCTTTCCAAGATGCCAATAGGACAGCAAATCAATATCCTTCTTGTTCAAAGAGCAGAATGAGCAGAGTTTAGAGTGAAACTAATGGGAGGACCAGGAAAGAAAAGCCTCAACTGCTGTTGCCATGACAAATAATGACAAAAAATGACTGAAGCATTTTAAAGGTAATGTTGCAATAAAAAATATCCTGTGGGTTGCCTGGTTATAATTGGGCTGGGCTCTGTCAGCACTTGTTAGGGCTGAGAGCAAGTGCTCCGCAGGATGTGCAAACAGCATGTGCACTGGGTGATGCACAGAGGGGGAGATAAGGCTGTTGTGAAAAGGCCCTGAATTTAATTCCCCTGGAAGCAATTCTTTTAATTCCTGCTGGGAGGAGTACAGGCAGGCAGCATCAGCTAATGCCTAAAGAGCACAATTGGCAATTGGGACTCCTAAACGGTTTTGGAGAGGGGAATATAACACAGCAGACCAGATAACTAGAAGTTGGAGTATCTGTTTCTGTTCCTTCATTTGTTATTTTTGCAGTGTATTGTTTGGGGAAGTTGCTTTGCTTTTTTTGTCATCTTTATAGATGAGTAACATCTATAAAATGGAAGTAACGGTGTTTTGAAGTGTATGTGTGTGAGGGAGTGAAAGTTGAGGGGGAAGAAGAGGGGAGAGAAATGGTTGTTGATGTTCAGGGTTTCCCACTGGGTGAGAAAGGTTGAGGGGTGAGGCATTCCTTGCCACTTCAGTAACGAAAATTAGTTGGATGAAGGCTGGCACTTTAGTTTTGCAAAAGTGCTGCAACAAGTATAACCAGCGAGACTGCAGACCTATCACTTTGCGTTTCTAAAGATGACTTCTGTGGGTATGAATGTATTTTCTTTTCCTCCCATTCATCAGAACAAATTTTAGATGTAGTCAATGTGGAGCCTTTCTCTTAACTTCTGATCCATAGCCAAACTCTAATTTTAATTTTGTGGCACTGTGAGCATGCAAAGCCCTTTTAAGTTTTGTTTTGTTTTCTCTCTGAGGAGCATTTTGAGACGGATTATTTACAGCTTCTTCAAACAAAACTTACACAACAGTACTTAGCTGCCTATTTATTTATTTTGTCTGTTTCCCAACCAGAAATACATCTCTCCTGTTTTCCTTTCCATCCCACCCCATTTGCGAGAATTGTTAGCTTTTAAATAGTTCTTCAAAAAGTGAAGCTTCTGTATGCCACTGTGTGTGTATGTGTATGCATGAGCCATCTCTGAATGTGTATGCTGCAACTTGAGTATCAGGATGCAGAAAGAACCCAGTTGTGGGGTGTGATGGTTTTGTTTGTTTTTAAGTCATGCTTGGTTGCATTCTACCTGTCTGCAATTCACCTACACAATGTAAAACTGCAGCAGCATAGTAGATTTTTTGATTGTTATTTGTGAATGTACGAGTAACTGCCAGAACTGAACTGTTAAGGTAATTTCTAACAGATATGAAGAGAAGCTAAGAGTGGCCAAGTGTGAACGGAAAACTGTAGGCATCCAAGACTGGTATGTTTGGAAGTTACAGACTTTTTTTTTTTTTTTAAAGTGTTTAAGAAAAATTCCTTAGTTATTGGTGTTCTTTTACCATATGCTGTACCTTCCTTGTGTTTTGGGGCCACTCATCTTACGACCCCAAGGTGCTGATAGCAGAAGGCAGTTCGGCTGAATTTTGTAATCTAGGGAGTACAAAGATGGTCAGCAGAGATTGGCCCCAATCAAATCCGTGTTTGTAAGATCCCAGACAAGATATTGGTCTAAAGTCAGAATTTGCTGTTGATGCTTATTACAGTGAAAACTAACTGAGACCTTATGAAAGTTCAAATCCTGTATGGAACGCTGACTGGCTGTTGTTTGAATAGTTGTCCTATTGAGATTTTCTGTAATAAGCCAGGTCAAATTTGCACATAAAATTTCCAACAAGGATTTTGATTTGCTTTCACAGGGCTTTGGAATGAAATTGCTTTGGCCACAATAGCTTTATTAAATTCCCTCTGCTAGTCACCTTTGTAAACTGCTTCTCATAGGACAGTGTTTCTAGAATAGAAAACAAGTCATCTATCTGTACTGGAATGGGATGGGCTGTTTATAATTTTAAAATAGTCAGTACTTTCTTCAGTGTGTTAAAGGCTTTAATGGCAAATTTCTTGCTGTATTCAAAATAATCCTGTGTGCTTTTGGAATTTTTCCCTTCTTCAGTCATTCCAAATAGATTGTGAAAAAGACTGTAGGTACCTCACGTTAACAGGCTAGGTTTTAGGCACTGTACAAATACTGTTAGCTAATAGTTTCTTTTGCAGTTTCAAAGACTATGATGTGTTCTTTGAGAAACATACTGAATGAACTAGTACCATTTTCAATGCAAAAATAATCCTGTAATATAGGAAGTACATAATTTCTAATACTCATACTGCTCCCATTGGCCTGTAATGACCACAGACTGTCAGAATGCAATAATTCCAACAGAGAGTGACTTTACAGCAATAATAGTATATGTGAAGGCATCAAACATTCATGACCATACCTGAGGCTTTCTAGTCCATAAACCTTCTTTGAACTCAAGTAATAGAGTTATCAAAAAGATAGAGCAACTGTTCATCATAAATGTGCTATATTCATAGGCTTCGCTGAAATGTAGTATATCGAGCACACCGATGTAATTTGGCCTAGTCTATAATAGATTAACCAATACCCAACAGACCTAAACTTTTTTTTTTTTTTTCCAGTCTTTTTCTCTTGTGCTTTAACTCTGGTAGGCAGCTGAGCACCATGCAGATGCTCACTTGCCCCCACCCCAAAGCAGGATGGGGAAGAGAATCAGAAGGGTAGAAGTGAGAAAAGACACGTGTTCAGATAAAGCAAAGCAAAATAAGGAATTCATTCACTGCTTTCCATTGGCAGGCAGATATTTAGCAGCTTACAGCAGAGCAGGGCTCCATCACATGTACTGGTTACTTGGGAAGACAAATGCCATAACTTGGACATGTTTCCCCCCGACCCCTTTCCTTTTCCTTTCACTCAGCTTCTGTTGCTGAGCATGCCATCACACGGCGTGGAAAATCCCTTTGGCCAGTTTGGGTGAGCAGTCCCGGCCGTGTCCCCTCCCAGCTCCTGTGCACCCCAGCCTGGCCGCGGGCAGGGCAGTGTGAGAAACAGAAAAGACCTTGGCCCGGTACGAGCCCTGCTCAGCAGCAACCGGAACATCGGTGTGCAATCAGCGCTATTTTCATCACAAATCCAAAACATAGCACCATACCAGCTACTAGGAAGAAAATTAACTCTATCCCAACCAAAACCAGCACACTGCCTTTTGAGGGTAAGCATTTTATTTGATTCTTTCTGATTTGTAATCCTTCTAGGGTGTATAGGACATACAGAATTTTGTAACGTCATTTTTATTTTAAATGAAAGCCAAAAAGCGTATGTTCTTATCTTCACTTTTATTTCCAGAATCTTTCACAGGACGTTGTTGTTTCTATTGCAAGATTGACTAAATCTTAAATATGCCAATGTGGTAGTTGTCTTTCAAATACTATTTGGGCTGGATCTGTTAGTCGACGGACTTAATATACTGCATGATTTAAATGGAGTGTTACCTTACGTGAAGCTTCCTACAAACCAGTTACACAGCCTCACACCCCAGTCAATGAAAATTATGTTCTCATAATCCACATTCTGCTGAACTTTCTGCATGTGGAGTGGAACTTATGTGTGCCATAGGCCAATGGAAAATATCCAGTACAGCAGCGAAGTCATTGCACTGGGCTTCGTTCTCCCTTGTAAGTGGATATTACAGAGGTCAGGAGATACATACAGATGGTGCTATTTATAAAAAAAGATTTAATAGAATCCTATAAAGTAGGCTTTTGCTTCAAGTTTTGCCAGCGAAAAGCCCAATGAAGTCAGTGAAATGCGTGCTGTTACTGACTTCAACAGATTTTCGGATTGTGCCTTTAGGAGAGAGATGACAGACTGTGCTACAAATTGTTCTCGTACAACAAGGCATTTTAGTGGTACTCTAGGCAGCCTTGAACAAGCTTCATCAGGAAAAAAGGTCAAATTATAACACATTGTGTAGTTGTGATGCTGTGATGTTTTTTATTACTTAGGATCTCCTGCTGAAACCATTGCTTAATTTTGTCTCCTATCCTTGCAGAAAAGGGTCAGAGATTGACTTTAAAAGGATTCAGATCTTTTTCCTTAGGAAAATACTTCTCTTTAAAATCAGAGAGGTCTTTGCAAGAAGGATGAGTGCTTGGTTGTCAGTTCTCTACCATTGTTTCTGTATTGTATGTCACTACTGAAATATAATTTAAATTTCAAATTGAGGGCTTGCTTTTAAAGTGAGTCATGAAAGGGACATCATGGTACGCTGTCTAAAGGTTCGCTTTGTCTCAGTGTGTCTTCCTCATTTATTTCTTTTCTTCCTCTAGTTCATAACACTTGTTATTGTTAGGTCAGCATCTGAGACGTAGGTTATACCCTAAAATCACAGGTGCCAATCCGTGAATGGACTTTGTCCTCTCAATGCCTTGCAACTATAGCAATGTGTGACCTTGTGTTCACAGGACAGGTTTGTTTGTTTGTTTTTAGAACCAAAGAATAAAACTGCTATAGAAGTTGTTTACAACCGTTGTCATTTAGTAAAGGATAACTTGACAAGAAGCTGACACTTATGGTTACTGTGCATTAGCTCTCTGGCCTTACTCATATTTCTGTGCTGTTACAATCTTTCTTTCTGTGCTTTCTGTATCAGATCCACTTTCAGTACTTTCTGGAAATTAAACGATGAGCT
This sequence comes from Anseranas semipalmata, assembly GCA_013399115.1. NCBI lineage: Eukaryota > Metazoa > Chordata > Aves > Anseriformes > Anseranatidae > Anseranas > Anseranas semipalmata. Next base: position 410,373 of record VXAA01005292.1, read on the forward strand.
CTCTGAGGTAAGGATTAGAATCACAGAATCATTTAGGTTGGAAAAGGCCCTTAATATCATCAAGTCCAACCTTTTCAATGCACATCTGCAAGGAGCCTGGCACAGTTGTATTTTGACCTTTATTTTACACTTAAGAACAAAAACTAATGTTGATTAAACTACTGTTGTCTCCAACAGTTGCTATTTACAGGTTCTTAGGATGGTATGCAAAAAAATGTAAGATGATAGAGAATATGAAACTGTAGGGGAAAGTTTTTGCTTTTTCTTACTACTTTCCCATCTCTGACAATAGCAAATTTTCCTATGTTACCTGGCAGTTCTTGCTCAGACTACATTGCATCAAATTTCCCGCAAGTTTCAAAGGGAGGAAGGACTGGTACTTGCCAGCTGTGTTTTCTACTGGTCTGTCCTTAAAAAAAAAAAAAAAAAAAAGGACAATGAAAATAAAACAATGGGAGGATTTTTTTTGTTCTCTTGTTTGTCCAATAGTTAGTAAAGCTGTTCAGCTTCCCAAAATTATACAGAACAAGCACAAAGTACTTCTGTAAGCCACTGGTAATATTTTTAGCTGAATATAATTCTAGTGTGCATCTTGAATCAATAGCTGTTATGGAAAGCCATCCAAATGGAAGAATAAATGAGTTACAATGATCCCCACAGTTTTTTGTTTTTGTCTGTTTGCTTTAAGAAAAGGAGTATTTTGTTTGATAAGCAAAAGTTATCTTTGAAATACAGAGACTGACATCAAGCCTGAAAGCTGTTACTAAATGACTGAGTCCTCATTCAAGTTCTTGTGGTAAGTGTTGTACAAATATCTGATGGATTTATAGCTCAATGTCAGTTTTGAAAGCAATGTTGGCTAGAACAGAAGAGGAAGAATGTAACCTAATTCTGTAAGGTATGTACGAATGAAGAATGTAAGCTACTAAACATGTTGGTACACATTTTAAAACATTGTGCTAATAGATTTAGTTATTTCAGTTTCATTAATTTAGATGTACCAGTTTGAGCTGAGGATCCAGCCTGGGGACATCCAGAGATCTACTTTGACTCTAAGCTTTCATTTGCTGTTCTGCAACCAACTGTTAAATACTTCTGGACAGTAATACTTTTATTTAAAAAAGCGGTGACAGCAAAAAGCTGAAACTAGATATATTTCAAATTCTTTCTATTTTGTCACTTTAAAACAGGGAGAATAAAAGAAAAGAACATCCCCAGGTTCAGTCCCTGTTGATTATTGTGCTTCAGCTTCAAAGCCAGTTTTTATAACTCAGTAATAAACTTCCAAAAATGTGATGGTGGTGTGGCAATTGCTCATGCAGACAGGCTCAGCTAAAGCTGTTAGCAATTGTCACTGGAACACCCGCAGTGCAAGTGGCCGGCTGATGGAAACAGTGAAACACTTGTCTTGTGTCCCTGTGGAGGAATAACAAATCTAGAGGGAATCCAGTTCTAACTGAACTCAGCAGCCATGAGCTCTGCAGTGCTTGCAGTCAAAATGTCAATATAATTAAGCTGTTTCAATCCTTTTTTGAAAACGCAGCCACTTCTATTAGGCACTGAAGTGAGAGCTCAACTGTTTATCAAGCACAGTGCTCCCTGAATTGCTGATCCCTTCTGGGATACGACTTACAATCGGGCATGTTACCACACCTGGAGGAGCGTGTGGGTACCTAGTCACTGACTTCAGTGAATAAAAGCTGCAGTTCCTTAATTAGGCCAGCTTAGGGGCTATTAATATCACACTGGCTCTAGCCGTGAATGCTTTTGAGAGGTGTAAGTTAAAGGGCTTTACCAGCAGAATCAGTGTCAAACTTCTACCATTTAGAGTAAGTGTTAAATGTAATGACCTGTTCTGTGGCTCTGTCCTATCCTTTAACCACAGGGTGACGCCTGTACTACTCCTGTGCACAGGGCAGACCGATCAGAAAGCTCCTGCTCTGAAGTTGAATAGGAGCTGCAACTGCTTTCTGTAAGTGGCCTTGACAAGCCATTTTCAAGGCCAGTGGTGATTTTTACGATTTGGCATTGTTTTGGGCAGGGAAGGGTGTTTCTCTCAGGCAGGTTGCCATGTCCTCATACAGCCTGAGCCAGAAGCGCCTCTGAGCTGCGCTATTCCAAGGGAACTCAACATTTCTCTTATGGCTATGTCTGTACTGTGTTACTGATTGCCTGAGGCTGCCCTCAAGGCTGCACGCAATCAAGGTTTGTATTCTAGAGCAGACAGCAGCTTGAGCGTGCTGTCCAGAAGGACATCGCAGGATGTCTGTGGGCTTCCTGTGGGATGTCCATGAACACAGTGTGTGGATGGGGTACAGACCATGCAGTGTTGGCGATCCCCTTTGCTGAACAGTACAGGCACAATGTGCAGCTCTGCCAGTCAACAGAAAAATGCTCCAGAGCCTTCCCCAGCCCGAGTTCAGGCACCAACATTGCTAGCTAGCTTAAAGAAAGGGAAAGCATAATCTCAGGGTTCTGGAGTTTCAGCTGACATGAGTCATTGAGGAAGTGGGCAATGTCTGTGTTTTTTTTTTTTTGTGTGTGTGTTTTTTTTTTGTTTTTTCCTTCCCCTATTTCTTAAAGTACATTTGAAAGGAAACAGTCCTGGATTCTGGCACTGGGCTGTGGTCTATTTATTCGTTTTGCTTGGGACAGTCATCATTTGGCTGAGAAATAATCTTACCAGAGTAGCAGTTGTCTTCTTGCGTGAGGACCCCGGAACTCTGCAAAGATCAGTGAGCCCAGAGAGCTGCTGTTCACAGTTGACAAGTGTTTGTGGTTTAGGAAGTTGACCAAGTAAGGTATGCTACTGTGAGAGGACAAGACAGAGGGAAAATAGAATCCAGAAGCAGAACCGTTTGGATAATTTTTTCAATTAAGTGTTTTTTCACTGGACAACGTGATTAATCAAAGCTATAGTTTAGATTCAGAGGAAGACTTGCATCTCTATCTCAGTGGTCTGATTCAGAATAATTGGAAGCACTTTTTAGTATTAGCATCTTTTGAGTCAGGCTCGAGTCTGTGTTTGTCAGAGAAAATCATAATGGCTTTATTTCCAGACATCTTCAGTCCTAGAACAGAAGCCAAATTATTCATTAATGCTAATAACTTTGAGAGGGACAGCAACAGATTTTGATGTAGCTGATATCAAGCACTAGGTAATCTCATGTGACTGACGATCCTGCCTCTGTACTGTCTGTACATATGTATATTTCCTACTGGGGACATTTAGGTAGCACTTTAATAATAGTAATATTAATATATTCCTTGGAAGTGCACTGTAGCAATTTTAAGGAGAATGTAGTCTTGACGTTGGGGGAGGAAAAAATAAAAACACTTCGTGTGCTTAGTATCCAGTTAACATCAAGGGGATTCCCACAAACATAAAATGCAGCATATATCTAGGACTTAGCTGCATTTAGAGTCTGGCTCTGAGATCTTTGCATCCACAGTGTGTTATGCTTTTCACATCTTAAGAGTGAAATGTGGTTCGAAAGCATTTTGATTAACAGGTTCTGCTCAAAGCCTTGTTTCTGGGCCAGAGAAATGGAAGCCTTGCCATTTCCATGTCGTTTGCAGAGCAGTCTCTTGCTGTGTGTGTGCTCTTACACGTCAGTTGTGGTGCTGCCTGTGGATTACATTAAACACTTCACCCTATGCCTGTCTAAACTTCTAAGCATTACAGTTGTAGACTGTGCATGTAAATAATTTATGAAAAACACTGTACGTATTTTAAGTCTTACCCTTTTAGCATCTGCCTCTTCATCTCTGAATGTTACTTGTGTATTACACGGCTGTGATAAATTAGCTATTTAGTGAATTGGTTATGGTGGATTTTCAGGAGAAAGCTGAAGTAGCTGTTACTCACGTAAATATGCAAAACTTTGCTGGTAACAAACTAGAAAAAAAGGCTAATTAGTGTAATTACTGTCATTATGATTCTAATTTAACTGCATAGACTTGCAGTGCAGCAACATCAGAGCTGTCACATTTGCAAACTGCATAATTATATGTATTAAGTTCTGTCTCTGTTGCATCCAATATATAAAATGTGCCGTTACCTTAAATTGCTCTAAAAAAGAAGTCAAAATGTCATTAAAGGTCTGACTTGATTTTCTTGATTTTTTTTTTTCTGATTACCAGTGAAAGGTGAAACAAAAAGCTTTTCTTAAGAAATCTTTTATGAATTTTATCGAGTGTATTTTTAAGTAGATGGTGAGTTGAACATAACAAATCTCAATGTACAAGTATATACTTATATATTCATGTCTGCATTTATAAGTCCAACTGCCTTGTACTTACTGGTAGCACAGATCTTCACTTGAGTGTCAGAAATCCTATCCCAACAAAAGTTTCTAGTAAGAGTCTAATGCAGCTGTTAGGGAGCAACTGTCTCCAAGCAGGATGCTCTGAGTACTGTCTTGCTGATACTATGTGACGTTCTTCTGGGGAGGTCCTATAGCATGTAGAATAATGTCAGCTGGGAAATCCTAAGTGGTTGTAAATGTGTTGCATATTACATTAAACATTCGGTGAGGTATCTTAGAGGCTCTTCAATTACTTAGAGCATTTGTATCTGAAACTAACCTGGAGGGAGAGGTTGGTATTGTCAATGCTTTGGAAGATAAGATACAACTTGAAATGATTTTGATTCATTGGGAAAATGTCCCAGTATCAAAAGGATGACATTTAATGGAGGCAAGAAAGGAGGAAGCAAATGTAAAGATTTGTAATATGGAATAATTAGTGAGGAAGTAGAGGATATGGTGTTACAAACGGAGTGAGTCAAAATGGGATTCAGCTGCAGAAAAGGCAAATGACATTTTTGGATATTGGACCCATATTGCATGTGAAGCGCAGGAGGTAATTATTCCACTCTGCTTAGCATTGGTGAGGTCTCCCTTGGGGAACAGTACATGCCTCAGGCACTGTCATATGGAGAAGATAGGTCGATGGGGTGGAAAGAATCCAGTGATAAGTAACAAAGTAAAAGCTCCCGGGGAAAAAATGACTTGCAGGAAAGGTTGAAATTATTGGGTTGCTTTATTGTACTGGGGAAGAATAAGCAGGGACCTGAGAACAGCCTTCAGCCACGGGGGGGTGGAGACACGGACACGCCAGACTTGGTAGACTTCCATGTTTACCAAGGGACAGACTGGAGCTTGCAGCAGTGAAGATCTTGGGATAGATATGGGTGGGCAGGAGGGACAAGGAGGCCTGGTTCCATGGAGAGCGGAGCGTGCCCCCGTCTTCCTGAGGGAAGTCGTGATCTTTCCCTCCACTGTAAAATTTTAACATAAACACATGTATCTGGCAAGTCTGGTTTAGGTTGGCACGTGCAATCCTGCCTTCAAGAAGGGTATCAAAATAGGTGATTTCTTGAGGTCCCTTCCAGTGCTCCTTCTGTGACTTTTTTTTTTTTTTTTAATGAGTAGCAGACTCATATAACTACTGCAGAGATCTGAGTTCAAATTTCTTGGTTCCTTTCCTGCAGATATTGGAAACACTGCAGCATGAATCCCGCATTGCACAGCTCTGCATCTGTGCTGGTGGTGCTTAACTTTTACAGACCTCATGTGCTGCAAGTGACAAAGCGCTCCCTTGTTCCCACCAATAAAAACACTGGAGGCATTTTTTTATTTTCAGTCCTTCAGATAAATTCCTTTCAAACACAACACCAAGTGACAGATGTTGTTCATGTTGACTCCTATGTTCTGGAAAAGCACTGAAATGTTACTGTAATTAAGAAATGTGGAACAGAATGGAAGTCCGTTCCTGATGTTTCCACTTAACCGCAACAACATTCCAGGTGGCATCTGTCGCCCTTAGAAAAGATGTACCTTGCATAGACGTAAGGAAGGGCTTCATGTGCCCTGTAGGAGACCATCTTTTAAGGACTGAAGTTAGACTCATTGGCAAGGCAATACACAGCCCGTGCTAAGTGGAAGCCTTTACAAGAGCGTGCAAAGCCTAGCACGTTAAGTGCATGTTTAAAATCAAGTGTGTGCCTAAGTGTTTTGCTGAGGGAAGGTGAAAGAAAAAATTCTGTGTGGGGGTGATGGCTCGGGTCCTTTTGCCAGCATGAAAGGAGATAAAATTAGGCTTTTAAATTAAGCATGAAAAGGTAGAGCTGAGGAAACACACCCAAACTTTAGATTCCTAATCTGATTTAAGTAATTGTGGTACTTTGACAGCCTTTAAAATACGTTTGGTGTTCAGGTCCTGGGTAGGATTGTACATAATTGTTGAGATGTAATGGCTCCATTAGGTGATAATTTAAGGATCATGAGTTACAGCTGGTATTCTAGCTGATACGGCAGTCCCAAGTCTGTTTGTGCCCCCATCCACACACACCTCATTTATAAACAAATGCATCAAGATTCCAATGCAAATTGGACCTATATTCACCAGTTCAATTAGTGGGGATTTTTGTTTGTTTGTTTGGACAGTAGCAAGATTTGGCAGCCCAATTAATAATGAGGTTTATTTATTCCATGTGAGGTTTTTGCTCCTTTTGGGTGGGAGATTGATTGATGATTTGTTGCTTTGATAACGGTTTCATCATCTAACTGAATTAGCAGCCGAAGACCTAAATAGTTCATGAACTGGACTGCACAGCAAGCTTAATTTCTAGCATACAGACGGTGCAGGTGCCACTTCAATCCAACATAATCCCAGCAAAAGAGTTGCACATTGATCTTCCGGGGCTTCTGACCACCAATGTGGTCAGCTTTGTTTTTTAAACTGATGCATCAATACAGTCCTTTTCAAAAACAAGTGTTGTGTTTGTTGTTCATTTAGCATATGTGGTAAGGAACCAATGTGCAATGCTCTGCCCAGTAGAGATGCAAGTTAAATATACTTTACATAGCGAATCACGTCGTGGATGTTTTCATGTATAAGACCCCTTGCAAGTGTAAATTCCAGAATTGCCTGAAACTGGATGAAAAGTCAGAAAGAGCTCCAGGGATGCCACAAAGAATTCTGGAATTTCTATTAGATTTCTTTGTTCAAAAAGTAAAATCCAGACCTGCCCCAGCAAGAATTGTTTTTCAGCAGTTGGCACTGTATTTCAAGCTATTGAGCTTTGTTCCTTTCACAAATAAGTAAATTTATGCAAATTTGCATGTTCCAGGGATGTGTACTCTCTGCCCATAGCCTTCTAAACCTACTGGTGTTGAAGAGTCATCTAATGGTAGGTAACCTGGTATCTTTTATTATCTGAACTGAATCACTTCAACCACCTACACAAGACAGCATCACAAACTATCAGCATGTAGAAACTATGATTCAGTGCCTCTAATGATCAGGATATCAAGTATAATGATAATTTCAAATAACACATTTTGTTGCCAAGGATTTTTGGTTTTGCAAAGCTTGGAAATAGAAAAATATCTGAGAATCCCAGTGATAGTGGGACTTCAGGGGGAAAAAAAAAAACAGGCTTTTAATTCTAAATTAAATAACAGAGCTTGTCAAAAACTGTCAAGAACTGGTACTGCTGTTAGTCCATAGAGGAGCATCTATCGGTGTAGCAATGTGTTTTAGCTGCCTATCTAATGTGCACTGCTCTGATAGGTGCGTATTTAGGTGAAGTGTGAACTCCAGGAAAAACAGACATAAAGTTCTTCTACCTCAGTCCAGACCTGCTCTAACTGCAAGATCAGTTTGTTTCTCAGGCAGCATTTCAATCTTCAGTGCCGCACACATTTCAAAAATGGGGCTTGTATTTATCGCAAAGTGTGGAAAGGTGGGTGCAGTGACGGTGCCTGTGCTTGCCTGGTGTTCCCTGCATCATGCACGCAATGAGGTAATAACACAGACAAAACTCACCACAGCTCCTGTAGTGGTTTTACCCTGCCGGGCAGCTGAACTCCACCACAGCCGCTCTCTCACTCCCCCTCCTCAAAGAAGAGGAGGAGAAGAAAGTATGGTGTAAAGAAAACAGGGTCTCTCGCAGGTTGAGATAAGGGTAATTTAATTAAAGGAAAAAAAAAGGAAAGAACAAGCGAAGGCCGCGCAGAAGCACAGAGGGGAAAGGGAGAAAAAAAAAAATTATTCTCTACTTCCCCATCAACGAGCGGTGTTCGGCCATGTCTTGGGAAGCAGGGCCTTAATACACGTAGCGGTTGTTCGGGAGGACGGACGTCTTCACAACGAGAGCCCCCCCCTCCTTCCTTTTTCCAGCTTTTATTGCTGAGTGTGACATCATATGGTATGGAATATCCCTTTGGTCGGTTTAGGTCAGCTGCCCTGGCCATGTCCCCTCCCCACTTCTTGCCCACCCCCACCTACTGGCTTTGGGGGGGTCTGGAGAGAGTCCTGGTGCTGTGCCAGCACTGCTCGGCAGTAGCCAAAACACTGGTGTGATACCAGCGCTGTTCTAGCTACAAGTGCAGAGTACAATGCTATATGGGCTGCTGCAGGGAAGGTTAACTCTATCCCAGCCAGACCCAGTACACTCCTCAAAGCAAAATCGTCCTGAGCTTTGAAGCTGTTGAGAGACATGAACCCGAGATTACAGCTCTCACAAGAACAGGGAGATGAATAGGAACAGGTACAAGTTTTGATGTAGTCTGAGTCCCGTTTTCATTGTGAATTCTCTAACTGGACTTCATTCCTTGAGATCATGAGATGTTGCACACCTTTTCTGAGCCCTCTTTCCACAGACTGAGGAAGTGCATCCTCTGAGACTTCCTTACTTAATATGTATTTATGCTTCTGGAGCACTCTTGACAGTTTGTTTTCTCCCCCCTTCTACATAAAAAATGAGTTGCTTTTGTACTGCTCAGCACTGTTATGAATATTTATCCAGAGGGTTTATTTTCGTTATTCTAAATCTGCCTGTACCCTTTGTAAGAAGAAAAATGGGTTATAATTAATCTCTTTGTTAATCTTGTTATTTGCATGGAACAAGTGAAACAAGCTCTTCAAACCACTTGCTCCACACTTAAGAAGTATTTACTCTGCAGTTCAGAGGGAAACTTGAGGGCTTATTTATTTATTTTTATCATTTAGGATTCAATACACACAGTGGGAGGCAAATTTCCTAATTCTCAGTGAGTTTTATCTGGTTCACTGTAGTGGTTGGGAGAGGGTTTCAAAAGTAACTGCAGGAGAGGCGTGGGAAGTTACCAAATTTGAGAAGGCCGCTCATTTAACGCAAATGTTCACCACATGCAGCTTGGGTCTCCAAATGCTGCAGACCAGATGAGCACTCTGTGGTGCTTGCTTAAACTTGGACCTGGTGCTCAGAATTGCTCAGAATCTGTGCTAACATTGGCAACAGAAGCGATTTGAATACTCAAGTGCTGTTGAAAATGGTCATCTTTCTTTTTTCATGCCAATATTCACTTCTCTGTACTGTCTTAATAAGGAGATGTGTGTTGCAGGATAAAGCCCATAATTCTCTGGAGATTCATCTGTGGTGGCCGGAGGTTGTGGTAAACACTGATACCTGGGTACATGGGGCTCTGCCACACACCTTCATGGAGTAGGACCTCAGTTTCTCCGCGTTTTGTTTTCCTCTTACTGAGATGGGAAAATGCTAATACCATGCATATTGCTGGGCATGATGTTTCCTGTGGGCTTTGTCAAAATGTCCCTGCCATCACCCTGTGTACTGCAGCCCAAGGCGTGTAGGACCTCAGTCAGCACAGGGAAGGGGCAGAATGACTGAGCAGCTTGATCACTGCAGTGATCTACGTGCTGTTCCCTTCCTTTGGGATGGGAGGTCTGTGGATTTGGCTTCACAGATGAAGCTGTAGCCTCGTGGGACTTCGTGGGTTTGTGCAGTCTTGCAGCTGGAACCTGTTCTTCATGCCTGTACTGTGTATCAGGGGTATGAAAGTGATTATTTCTCTCAGGTTGTATACAGCTGCTACATACTTGGCTTTCACTGATGTGAAGATGAAATCTGGGTTTCTTCAGCCTTGTGCAGCATTCCATAATTAATTGCTCAGTGATGCAGGTGGAATATGGAGGAAGATACGTCTTGTACTGTAGGTCAGGATACACTGAATCGTTGAATACAGATGTGCTTGTTTCACTTATATCGCTCCATACGAAAGCAGTATACTAGCCTTGTCTAGAGTAAAATCCAGAGTTGTCTAGAATAAAATAAAATAAAATGGCATGTATTACAGTTGTAATAAATCTAACTTCATTTTTCTTGAAGAAATTCTTGTCAGATGACTACAATAGCAGTAGTCTGGCTCAGAGTGGTGACCCCCAAATCATGCATTGTAGCTTCCTCTGCTGGGCTTTTGCTGTTGATTATTTATTTACATTGGCCTTCAGCAGAACAGGACCTGTGTTAGAGCCTTTATAGTCTAAGGAAAAAAAGTGGGAGAGTTGCATGAGAACAAACAATTAACAATTCACACAGAACTGGGATGCAAATTGGCTTAAACATCGGTAGAGTATTGTAAATAAGGACAAAGCTGAGATCATGATTTGTGTTTCTACTGTTTGGCTACATACAGGAATGTCAAGAGAAGCGGGAATAGAGTAGTTTCTTGGGTAATAAGCAGCTTTTCACTTGGAACTTTTTGTTTTCTTTTCTACCAATTTCCTGACTTCCAAAGTCATGAGTTCTAATTCTGAGGCATGTGAGACAAGGGCTCTGAAAAGAGCATTGATCTTACAGTGCAGGTGTTTCCACAGTGCAATGAAAGCAGTGTGATCCTTTAGAGAACCCAGGTGAACTGTTTGTTTGCACAACGGCCAAATCAAGAGAGAGAGTGGACTTCACTGTGGTTGATATTCCAGATCATGGTGGGTGGTGGTGTCGCTTTTTGTTTGGGACGCCCCCCATCCCATTTCTACATAGTATGTAGTTGAGTGGTATGTGCTTTTGAAGAAACAGAAGAACAGCTGAGAAGCCCAAGCTGTATGCTTTTTAAATGCTAAGATTTAAATTAAAATATAAAGTACCACATGAGTTCTGTTAAGAAACTTGGTGTCAGGGAAATGCAAACAATACAAAGCACTTAAGCTGAGTGCAGTACAGAACAACTTGTGGCTTGGCAGTGGAATACTTTTTACATATGCTGAACTCTGGTATCCCAGGGCAAAAAAACTTGTTTTGGGTGCTGTACGTTGCCCTGATGGACACAGCAGAACAGTACAAGCAACTTCAGCAGTTCTTATGAAATTTTAATAAGCATCATATATTGTGAAGGAACAGAAATTTTTCTGATCTTTTGTTGCTGCTGCTGTTAACAAACAAGTGACAGAGGATGAATGTCAAAAGAATCTGTACTGTACTCCATGTAAACCAGTAAGATTGGTATTACCATGAGAACAGACTTGTTTTGTTTTTCCTCATGTTGATCAGGAGTTTGTTTCAGCTAATAGTGGGGTTAATAGGGAGTGGTGAGTTTCCGCAGGTTGAGCTTTCATCTTGTAAGAATTATGAGCCTCCCTCCTGAGCAGGAGGTTACCGAGCGGTCAGGAACAGGAATTTCAAGTCACAGAGGATACAAGTAACTGACAGGACACAGAGCTCTGCTCTCTGATTTACTAGCCAGTAGCGTGTCCTTTCCCCGGCCTTCATGCTTTCTCCTTCATGCTTTCCCCTTCAGAAGGGGCATTAAAAGAGCATTAGGAGAGGAAGAGAGTGATATTGGAGTATTGATACGTAAGAGGGCGGATGGAAAAGTATGTTTGTTTTGTTAAGAGTGTCAGGGTTCCGTTTGGTGTCACTGTCAGCCTTTTCAGTGGTCTTTATCCTTCTGCCTCTCTGCGCTAAAGTAAATGCACAGCACAAACCAGAAATTATATATGGGCCTGAGGAAGCGTTGTATGCTAGTGCTTCATCACAGATGACATATTGATAGGCTGGTTTTGTTTAGACAGGTGACATTCTCTTAAATGAAAACCCTAATATTTTTTTTAGAGAAATTCCAAGACTATAGTTTGTCCAAACAGGAGATAGAAAACTGAAGAAAACTTGTATGTCACATCTGTATGTAAAATCTCTTTGTATTTTATTTATCTTGGAAAGCTACTTAAAAAAATAAATTTAGTGTCCAGCTGTATGAAAAGAATTTGCAAATGTTTTCCTTGCATTCTGCTATTGCAGTCTGCTCAGTAGAGACAGATTGTTTTGGATCCATTTTCAGAGGTTCCTAATGCATAATCCAAAATCCCCTTATTAGATGAAGCCACAGTTGGAGAGCATGTAAATTAAAATATCTGTCTTGGAGGAAGTGGTAAGAGTATACCGCTGCTGCTGACCTATATCTCTTAGTTTGCTATAATATTAGCTTTCTACTGCTAGATGAACGTGCCAGGTGGAATTGAGGCAGGTGTTAACTTCTACAGAGTACAGAAAATATTTTGGTGTGTCCTGTGATTCAGACAAGGTTGTTGCCATCTTAGGAAGAAATGCTGTCAGTTGTTCAACCGGGAAATCTCATCTAGTCTTCAGTGAACATTAAAAGTGCTGCTGCCTTCAAGAGACAAGCAGTGAATCCAGCTGAAGAGCGGCACAGTGAAGTAATGGGTTAAGTCTTTCTGTGCTAGGTGGCCACCAGCTGACAGCAATACAACTGTACCTTCTGTACAATGCAAGACGATCAGTAGGTACAGTAACAACTGTTTTCTAAGAAATACCCTTTATATTAAAATTTGTGAACCAAAGTCTGCTCTGGTGTCTGACTTGAAATAAGGATGAGCTTGGCCCTGCATCTGAAAAACAAATTAGAGCAATATTGAATCTTTGGAAATGGTAACCCTGCTTTGAGGGCTCCTGTTTTATGAAAGGTGCTTTGAAGGTATTCATCTACTCCAAAATGAATTCACGCTATTCATTCTGCCAGTCACAGAATAAGATACAATAGCAGTCACTCATGATTGCTGTCATCTATCAGCAGTTCATTACATACCAGTTAGACTGAGGATACAGCATTTGTGAAAAACATTACTGTGTACATCTTGAAAAAGCCAGCAACTTTGTGTATAAAGATACTCGGCCTGTTTCTCTTCAAGGCTGGGTGTCTGTTACTTTGAATGTTTTTAGCAAGTGATGCTGCTGATATGCTGAACAGGTAATAAACAGCTGGAAAACGGCGTTCCTCCAAGGAATCAATTTACCTATTAGGCCAATTCTGGACCATCTTCCCCCCTGTACGGTGATTCTCTGCTATATATAGTGACTCAGAACAAGGTAGATGTGAGACACGTAAGAAAAAGTGTTTCACTCCCATTTTTCCACTAACCAGATGTGAATGACATTCCTAGAATAATTTTCCTTAGAAGCTCATCTCTTCAGAATGTTTGCCAAATTGTTGGTATGTTTCTTCTGCTTTTGCCTGAGGAGTTTAGCCAAATTCCCTCTGAGTAGGTAGGGAGCTGTGAGCTGCCGGTTTGTCTCTGGGATTTATTTACGAAAGAAGTAGGATTCTCTCTGTTGCTAAAATGACTTCTAGTAGTCTGATAGTATATGTGGACGGGGGAGCCAAAAGCAGAACAAACAGTTGAGTAAGTACTTCAAGCACCACATGGAAACCGCACTGAGTTTAAAAGGTTAACCAAAAGGGTGTATGTCTCCCTTAATCCAATTTTTCCATTTATTCTTGCAATGTTACAATCTACTGGGTAGGAGTAAGGGTGACAGGAGGAACCCCCAAACAATAGTCACTTTGTGAGCCAATGTTTCTTATCTACAGATCATTTAAAATTGTTTTGCTACAGTTTAGGAATGATGTATTGATTAATGCATATGATGGGACTGATAACTGCATGGAAAAGAATCTAAAAAGCAGTATCTAAAGCTTATGTAATCATTTTAATTAGCACATCTCAAAGAACAAGATCACTATTGCTATTATTATTTCCCAGTCAGGGAAACTAAGGAGAAGAGAATTACTAGGTCTGACTCGAGACGCTTTCTTTTGCAATTGGTCAAGAAACATCCTTTGACTTTAAAAACAAAACAGGAACTTGGAATGTGTCCCTTTAGGGCAGTAGTGGTGTTACAAAGCCGTAGGGCTGACTGCTGGTCTCTCCTGGCCCCTTCTGCTGTATCCTCACCAGCTCGGTTCATTCAGCTTCCTACTTCTTGCAGTATAGCCAGGAGGATGACAGAGATGGGGCAGAGCGCTGGCTGTATGTAAGCCCCACCTCAATTTGCCTTCCTGTACAGTGGATGTGGGAGTCTTGCTCGGTGTAGCTTACGGTACTTAAGCAGGGTTTGTAATAAGGTTTGGATCCATTTGCCTTCTCTGTAGATTAAAGAACATACAAAACACTAACATACAAGCTAGCATGGACACCTTAGCTGGGAGTATAATTTCTCCCTAATCTCTGAAGAGTAATTGAGTTAATAACTAGTTAACTACTTGCTAATGTGTAATTTTCTCATTTATACGAGTAAATTGTAATTAACACATATGGCCTACAGATACATGCAGGGGAAAAAAATTAATTTTCTCCCTCTTTTCCCAAGTATGGATGGATTAAAATGTCCTGTTTTCTGGGAATTACATTTTAATGAACTCTAATATCCACAGATCCTGTTAACGAAGGCTTTTTTATCGGTTCTTTTTAATTACAAGGATCAGCTTGAAGCAAAAGAACTTGAAAAGCTTTGCATAAAAGAAAAGGCGGGGGGGGATCCTTACAACTATATTTGAAAATAAAAGCCTTAGGAAAGTATTTTGACTTTTTTCTCATGTTAAGTTCTTGGAACCAGTATGTTTGTAGTTACCTTTTGAGTCAAAACTTTACAAACATCAGTTAATCAACATCATGCAGTTTGAGAAATATTTAAAGCAGAAATGGAGATGTAGAGGTAGTGAGAAGGGTGGTCCCTAAACCTGTTCTCATCTCTGGTGCTTGATGGAAAAGGGTTGATGTCCAATGACTTACTATGGACGCTTTTCACAGCAGCAATTTTTACTCTTACTGAAATCGTGCAAAAACAAAGTTTTTGTCCTACTTGCAAGGTCTGTTTTTTTCCTCCAGTGAAAGAGAGCTGAAAGTGTCTTGCTGCTCTGTTTCTAGAACTGAGGGGTGAACCATAGCCCTGACTGTGAAGTGCTCAGATACTGATGGTGGTAGCACTTTCTAGCTCCTCTCTAAATGGTCCCGGTACAAGGCAAGAACATGGCTTCATCTAATCATTGTGAACAGTGGAAGGCAGCAAAGAAAGAGTAGGGCCTGGAAAACAGCATGTTTATATAGTAGTGCTATGTCTCCTTTATTTGTTTTTGGCTGGTGTTTGTTAGCATAAAATACTCATGTGACCTCTATTATGGCTGGTCCATATGCTAGTAAGCAAGCGCTCCCAGCTCTCCATCTCTTTCGGTTACATCCACTCAGAACATATTATCTAATCCAGGCAGCATTTATGTAACTGTGTGTGTCATAAGCCTTCCTTTTTGTGAAAGCTGATACTTAGAAAGTAAAGCAAAATCTGTCCTGAAAGTAATTAGGGTCAATATGGGAAGATAGATAACCTTGGCATTTTCCACTTTTAACAGTGTGTCGTTATGAAGGTGATCAGTATTTAGAGCCACCAGATCAGCAGCTGTTCTTTACCCAGAGCAGTAGGTGCCATCTGAAGTTGTCTGTGCTCTGTTTGCTGGTCTTCCACTAGACTGTTGCCTGATTCCTTGTGTTCTTTGTTTGGCCTGCCCAGCCGACTGATAAATTCTTGGTCTCTCCTTTCCCTGAGGTCGCAATACTTAATGTTCTTTGCAGATACATCTGCTGTTCACCAAAAATCAAGTAGACCAATAGTTTTCTGACTCCTGTTAGCCTTCCTTACCCTGCATTGTCCTTCCTTTTGCCCTGCATCTTCTCTCTTTTGAAATGTCCTCTCAATCCAGGGCAGAAGCTGTCCCACGTATGGAAGCATGGTGTTTTCTTTCCCCGTTACACGACAGAGATCTAGCAGTAAGTGTCTGCCTCTCTGTGCGTTCTGAAAATAAACTAATGCAAATTTGGATATAAATGTATGTTAGGTAACTACCTCCTTTGCTAGATCTGTTCTTCTGCCTTTTGTACTCTGCTGTCCCATTTCTGCTGTTGTGATGTGACAGAAGGCATTTTTCCAGCTACAGTTGTTCTGCAAGAGATTCTGGTAGCATATATTTTCCCTCTATCCAAGCCACAGAGAGGGACAAACTTGCTGTTGTCATCTTTAATTAACTGAGCTTTGCACGTGGGGAGAAAAGATCAGCAAAACCTAACCAAATTGGTTTAGCGTTCCTGGTCCAGCAGGCACACATCCTGCTGAAGAAAATTCAAAAGCAAAGCACATTCAGGGAATGCTGTCTAGTTATTTTTTCATCGCTTTATATATATAAACTTTTGCATGTTTTTGCTAGTAATAGCAAGCTCTGCAGAGCATGGAACTAGTCTTCTGCCCCTTTTCCCATCACAGGTAGTGTTGTTGCAGTGCTGCAAAGTAGGCATTGATTTTTATGTTTTTTCCACTTTTTTTTTTTTTTCCAGTGCAAAAGGAGATCTGTTGGGGTGCTTATTTTCAAAACAGAAAGCCACATCTAAAGGATTTCTGCAGCATTGCTAATAGATTTTATAAAAAGGGTGTGTGGAAGATAAGACTGGTTAAAGGAGGAGCTTTGAGGCAGGTTGGCCTTTTATGGCAAACGTGAGTGTTCAAAAAATTCTTCCCTTTATATGGATAAAAGGAAAAAATGGCTATAGAGGCCTTTTAATTAATGTTGTCTGTTCTCCAGTGCATCTGATGGAGAAGTTGCTTCTCCAGTCTGAAATGTTACTGGACAAGCATGAAAAGGTGAATTGAGGAGGGAGGTATCCTTCCACTAGTTTTGCATCATTAAAATGTGGCAAAACAGCATCGTGTCATAGCACAATTCTGATACCTTTAGAGAGGGAGGGAAAAATGGAACAAGTGTAAACCAGTAGCATGGCTCACAGAACCAATCTGGTGAGGCAAGCTGCTCCTGGGCCTCAGGGTGAGTTCATGTCCCTGACTTGTGGACCTGGTGCTTTCTTAGCCCCTGGCACAAGCACCGGCAGAATGGGAAATGTTCACATTTGTACAGCGATCCTCACTTGTGTTCAGGTGTGGTCCAGTCTCCACTTAGCATTGTCGCTGTGGTGAGGACAGGCTATAGGTTTTTCCGGAGTCTGTGACTCTGGGGGTTCAGTGGGGGAGGTATCCAAATACCCTAGTGCTGCTCGTAAATGCTGTTGTCCTCTAGGTCCTGTTCTTTGTGGGGTTTTGTTAGTTTGCTTTGTCCGTGTCCTTGAAGGTGCTAACTGCAATTGGAATCCACCACTGTACATGTGCCTTTGAGGGTGTGTAGCTTCTTCCCCAGAGTCATCTCTGGCCATTTGCTCTCGAGGCAGGAGCTTGCAGTCGCCTGGTGTGGGTACTTTTCCTTCAGCTTCATTGCTTTGCCTGGCTGGCAGGGCATGGCAGTGCACTCAGGTTCTAGCTAACTAACATGCTCCTGCTTTGCAGCTGCAGTGTTCAGTTTATCCAAGTTGTAAGACCAGGTGACACAACTGGACAGGGTTACCCTGATGCAGTTGCAACTGAATTCTGAATTAAGCAAATGAGTATTGTATTTCAGTTACTACTGTCTCTATTTCCTTCAGACTATCGATCACTGGACAATCACAGGCTGTAATATCCTCTGAGGTTCTCTTACTATGCCAATACTCGGCAACTAAACATGGGGCTGGTGCTATGTGCTTGTAATGTCACCTCTTGCCAGCAGGTGTCCCTTCAAGCTCAGCAATATTCTGCATTTAGTGACGAGATGCTAGGTGAGGGCTATTGACAGCAAGCAGTTATTTTTAATCACGCAGGGTAAAACCTCAGAGAGCCTCCACAGCTCACTGAGATCCCAGCGGACAGAACGGCACTATGAAAAAGGTGAGCTCTGTCACAGAGATTGTCTTGAATCAAACACCCCACGTGAACACGCCCAAAATTTAGGAAGGTCTTTCCACCTGGCGGGAAGAGGTGGTGATGCAATTAAAGTGCATTTCTCTCAGCCTTGAACTCAGTGTATAATCCTGAGCTGCTCATAGGCTACTTGTTTGCTTCCTGTCTGTAAAGGATTGCTAATGTCTTCCTCCCAGGATATCCTTATTTGCTAATGACTGATGGGCTCAGACACCTTGAAGACACCGTCTTTAAAAAATATAGGCAGAAATGTTTTTAAAAGTCAAAGCTAAACACTCCCAAAATATACATTGTCTGAGTTTGTTTGCTAATCTTGATGGATATTGTGAAGTTATCTTTATTTTTGTAGATGCAGCTTGCAGACTTCATTAGGGTTTTTGTTTCAGGGAAACAATCCTAAACAACAACAAGATGCTGTTGAGATGCTGTTGAGTGGTGCAGTGGAGGGGCTCCTGGGCCTGCTTCCTCTCCGTGCAATGATGGAAAAGCAAACGGAGGTCGAGTTCCTGTTCCTCCTTATATTTGTCACGATGCATCAGCTTCTCTGTAGCGCTGAAGGAAACCCAAGGGTGATAGATGCCTAGGACAACATTTTGATTCATGCTGACTAATAAATGACACAAGTCAAGTTTGAAACTACTTTGTCAGACTAGGTGACTGACAGACCTGAGGGGAGCAGCCTCTTCGTTTTCTGGAGGGATGTGAGCAATAATGCACTGAACAGCTTCTGGCTCTGATGTGCAGGGGATTGACAGCTGGACTTGTAGATTTAGTGGATTTGATTTCATGTTTGTACTGGAGGTAAGTCTGAGCAGAGTCAGACTGTGAATGCTTCATTTCATCAGATAAAAAATATTTCCTGTATGTGTGAAAGTGTACTATCTTCACCCCCAAAAAAGGCTGTAAGATCTTTACAGTTTAGATGCCATTTGGACCTTGCTTTAACCAGCATAATTAGTCTCATTCTAGAAAAATAAAAATGTAATTGGAAAAAGAAAACCTACATTCTTTTGTTTCTGAACAAAAAATGTAGGCTGTTGCTTTTTTATTATTATTTTTACAGATTGGATATAGGTACTTTTAAGTTTGGTCTCCAAATGACCAAACACTTCCATATGCATTCTCCTAAACGGTCTGCAGAGTGAATCTGTCCCATCCTCAATTGCCAGTCAAAGCTCTGCGGCGTCCCTCTGGTTTTCATTTTCCATTGGTTTGCCTCATCCTCCAGAGGCATCCTTCTACATCTATGATTAATACTTATTCCAATTGGAGCCCATGGCATTTAATGGGTTTCTGAGAGACTGATCCCTAATTAACTACAGATGGGTGTGAACTCTGAGAGATACCCATAAACAAAATGCCTAGCATGGCAAGGAGCAATAAACTGCGTCAGTCTCTCTCCTGCGTGATGTCCTCTCCCCTCACCCCAACCTCGCACTACAATTTTGGGGTTACTTGTCAAACAGCAATGACAGCTATTTCCCATATTGTTGCGTTCTGTGTAGGTATCCTTACGCCATTCTGTGCTTCCAGAGTTGTAAATAAATGCCTCGTTGTCAAGGTGACAGGCATTTTATGATAGTCACTTGAATAAATAAATATGCTGGGAAATTAAAGCCTTTAAGATTGCCAGTCATGGTTACTATTTCTTCTCTGTGTGCTGCTGCTAAGATGGAGGACATCGGAAAACAGTCCTTATTGTTCTACCTGCAACAGCAGCCTATGTCTAAAGCTTCCCTTGTGCAGAGTGCAGCGTGGCCATCGGGTAGCAGAGACACAGCAGAGCCTTTGGAACTGACACTGCAGAGGGCTGTGCCAGCACCAGGTGTTTCAGGGAAAGATTTAAGAAATCTGTACGTAAGTGGGATCAGATTATTCAGTGTATGCAAATGGCTTGTTCTTCATCATTTCATCAGCAGTGAGGTATCCAAATGTGCTTAAACATCTGGTTTATGGGTCACTACCTACTTCCTGATCCTTCTCATTGAATCTTATGGGAGAAATTACATTTGTGTCAGTCTATCATTTCCACTTATATTTCCTGGAGTGAAGGTGCCTTTAAGTTAATTTATTATTGTAACTGGGGATAAAAAGCAGCAGTATTTGAGGATGGAGCCAGTTGAAAAAACACCTCAAACAATTTCTCAAGAATTTTTTCACTGTATTATTCCCTTCTTGAATTTGGACACACCAAGGAAATGAGAGCAAGCCTCTGCTTACTATTAGGGTTTTGTTAATTTGCCTAGCTAGGGGTGTTCTATTTCTTCTCAGATGTGTGTTTATGCTTCCCAGGGTTTCTAGACTGCCCTCCATTACAAACAGTGAACTCATCCATATGATGCTGTCACTATCAGACTTGTAATAAATTCCTACCCAGATGGACTCCATTTCCTCTCTTCAATCCAGAAGCTGATGGAAACTTCTCCCACTGTTAGTAGCATAATGTACAGAAAGAAAAACTTAAAAACATATGATAAGTTGTCACCCTTGTAGACAACCTGTGACCGCTTCTGTCACAATCTGGTCATCTATTCACGTTATGTTAACAGTTGGTGTTTTGAGATTGTCATGATTTTTATGTTTAAATTTTGACTGTTGCTGACTGCAGAAAATATAATATGAGGTTATCATAAATAATGTAAAAAATCTAAAAACCACTAAAATAATTACAAAGTTAATTAAAAATAATTTAAACAAATATACAAGCTCAGTGAGTATTGGAAACAGCCAGCAAAACTGTATTTTCTACGGCATTCATAATGGTACAATTTACTGGAACTTTGATAGTTTTTTCATTTGTTTTGATAAGCTAACTGCTTTCACTTGTTTTTCTTCTTTTCCCATTGTGTCAGATGCTGCTGAACCACACTGAGAAATGTTTCCTACCTTGCAGAGGTTGCAGTCTAAATAAACGAGACCAGTACAAAATGAGGCACATAGTGTCTTGCACAGGGTCCCATTACAGATCAGTGACAGAGGCCGAAATAGAATGTTTATATATTTTATATGTATTAAAGTTGGACCCCATTCCTCATGCATCTAAAACAGGCCTTTTCCTCTTTCTTCTTGGCTATTTTAATGCTGCCCTAAAGTATCACTGTGATGCATGTTCTGTTTCACTGCTGCTTCTTGTCTCATCTGCTACTTGAGCTGTATGTGCTTTGGAATAATCCAATATCCTTGGTTATAGTTTTTTGCTGAGTCTAATATAGTGGCCTCTGTACAGAGAAATTTTTTGTACCCAAGAGGTATGTTTGGTCTGTTTGGTCCCCTGAAAAATAATTTTCATATGTTTTGTGATGATCATCTTTTACTAACATATAAATCCACACGTGTACACAGAGTAAGAAAGAGAATTGTGGTTTTCCACTTCTCCCAACACAAATCAACAAGCACAATTATTCTGAGAGCCACGTGTTGCGTGGTTTAGCAGAGTACTGTAAAGGTCAGTGCTCTGCGGGTTTTGGTGACATTTGTGAATCTGTTGGGGTATGGAGTTAGGCAGCTCTGTGGAGCAACAGGGGCTAGAAGAGGGAAAGGAATTTTTAGAACAGCTTTTGTGTAAGTTTGAACTGATCCGGCTCAGCAAAGATAAACAATTTTGTTTGCTTGAAAAGATTAAATAGAAATAGCACATCAATGCAAAGGTTGCCAGTTTGACAGGAAAAGCTGGGGCATAATAAGATATTGTGTAAATGAGTTTCCCTTAATTCGAAATAACTACTGTCTCTGCTATTTCGTATTAGGGCTGTCAGCACCTAGGCCTTGTTTTCCAGGCCAATCTTACCATTCTCTTTATGCTTATTTAAAGTGGTTTAGACAGTTAATCCCTAATAAAAACTAAAACTAAAGTGTACCTCTCCTAGGCTGAAGTAAGGATGTTCACCCAATATTTTATATCAGTTTTATTGGTATGGTTGGTTATTACACTTAAATTTGATACAAGACCTATGTGTACCCTATGCTATAGCAAGATCAATCTCAATTGCTCTTTATTTCCTCTCATGCAAGTCAGAATATGATTTTGTTGTTTGTTTGTTTGTTTTTGTTTTTAATATGAAAACATAGTAAGATCATGCATGAACTGTAAAGGATCAATATTGGGGGAAGGAGAGGGAAGGTGGGAAAAACAAAAAAGCTTTTTTCAAATTTGGAGTTCAAATGGGAATTAGGTGTGTTCTGTGCATGAAAGCTGCCTGCTCAGAAAAGGCAGTTAATAAATATGAATCTGAAAGAATACTCTGGTAATTACTGTGCATAGAGCCGTAGGAAAGGCTAATTTTTCAGTGTAATTCACTGTGGGCATATTTCCCTTACTTAGTTGCAATTTCTTCCCCCCCTTCTTTTTCTTCTTCTTCCTCTTCCTCTCTACATTTGTGAGTACTCTTTTACACAGAACATGAACAGAAGGGGAAAACGCACAAATAAAACCTTGTGTATTTCTAGGATTTACTGTTCAGATGTTTTGCCAAGTTTAAATATATTCTTCATGAAATAGCATGATTACATGTATTCAAGGAAAAATTTTCACAGAGAAAAACTGATTTTAAAGCTCTCAACTATGTAACTGAGTGAGTAGTAGAAAAAAAAACTTGCAAGTTAGATGGTCAGTTCAGGAAGTAGCAGCCAGTTTCTTCAGGGGAATGCTGTGGGAAACAGTGTCAAAAGCCTTACTGAAGTCAAGGCAGACCACATCCACAGCCTTTCCCTCGTCCACTAAGCGCGTCACTTGGTCATAGAAGGAGATCAGGTTCGTCAAGCAGGACCTGCCTTTCATAAACCCTAAAATACTGCTGCTTAGCATCCTGGTGCGCTTTCCTTTTCCTATTGCTGCTCAATGTCTCAAACCCAGAACTTTCTTTATGTATTCATAAATATAAAATTGCATGCCAATCTCATATCTCTTCATTTGAATGAAAAGAACAATTTTTCCTCCTTCCACGATGGAGCTTCTTCGTGAGCTACTCTGTCATGCCGTATCCAGTTAATGTTTTCTCCTTTCAAGCTACCGACTGAAGACACTAGAATGCTTTTATATTGTGTCAGGAGGTAACAGGGGATCCTCGAACAAGCTCTAAAACTAGCTGGCTTCAGCAGTCCAGCTGTGATAGCACTGCTATGGGCTAGTTTGTCTGGAAAGCTGCTTTGGGGACCTCAGGCAACTGATTTAGAAGGAATTCTGGCATCTGTATTGCATGGCAATAAGCACACCCTTGTGAATGTAACACTGGCAAGTTACAAGGTCAGCCGGAGTGAGTAGGTTGCCCATTGGTTTGGGGTAAGGAAGTCACAGCTGTTTGCAGCTTACCTAGTGTTTTTTTTGTGTGGTTTCTGCTTTGGTTTGGTTTTTGCTAAGATTCTATTAGTTTGGACACAGTACTGCACTAAAGGATCTATAGCAACAAAACTGGCAGAGGAGCTCAAGCTTTCTTGCATCTGTCTGTGCTGACACTGCTTGTGTTACCTTTGATTTTACCCAAAATAAATGCAAGTTCTGTTTTGCTTTTTGTTTTGGTAGTTAATCAGTCACTGTCAATGCTTATTCACAGGTTAATTTTTCTCGGTTTAACCTTTTAAAATAATAGATAAGCACCCCCTGATGTGAGAAGACAGGGAATTTAGCAAACAACAAAAACAGCAAAAAAGTAATGTTTTGGCTTTTTCCCTCTATTAGTCACCAGAAAGCAAATATCAACAGCCTGTTACAAATTTGGAAGTGGTTCAGGCATGATCTCTCTCAATCAAGACATGCACAGTATGCCAAGGGCAGAGACTGAAAGTAACACTTCATTGCAGATTGCTGTTGTGCAATGTTCCAAAGAGATTTGCAGATACAGCTAATAAAAGAACTTCCCCAAGCCTGTGGCTTCAGATGAGGTGGGGAGGAAAAGAAATAGCAATTGATCACATTTTTCTGTCCATTAGTTGAGGCAATGTACTGCATAAATAACCAGTTTTGGCCTTTTCTCTGCCCTTTGGTAGTAGCAATAATCTGCTGTGAAGGATGCAAAGGTAAAGAAGACAGGACAGTCTAAACAAATAGCAGGAAATGGATCATTTTCCTTGCAAGGTGGTCATTTGCTGTGGGATCTGCAGAACGAATGGTGTTAAGTGCTATTTGTTTTCTTAACTAACTGTAAATGCACCTGTATTGCAGACTGTAGTGTAATACAGAGAAATTGAAGTGAGGTGAAGGCCAGTTGGTTTTGGTTTGGAATCATTCTGCCGTTGCAGAATGTTTCAGTATGGAATCAGTGCTCCTCTGTTTTACTGAGCTGGTCGACTGCCTGAAAGGTTTGTAGGGCAGGGCGTAGTGGAGTGGTGATAACAACTGAAGTGCTGGTTTTTTGCCTTTTTTGTTTTGTTTTGTTACTTGGATTCCAGTGCTGACTCATAATATGTCAGGGCATGTGTTTCTTACAAGCGTTGCTGCTTTATATGTTTTGCTTTTCTCCCACTTCTTTACTGCTACCCTATAAGAACCATGTTTCAAGTGGAAAATAATTTCCTACTTGCTTGTATAAACAAATATTTGTGTTGTCTGTAAAGATGCCACAAGAAAAGAGAATAGACCTAGGAGAGGAAAGAGTACGTGAGCTTTAAAAAAAAAAAAAAATTATAAGAGCATAGGTTTGTGGTTTAAATCGGTGGAAGTTCCACTGGTGTTTGTGGAATACAGTTCCTCTGGCTTTGCTGAGCAGGTGCTGGCTGAAACTATGGCCAGGATCTTTCAAGTGAAGGTAACTTGGTAGCTTGTTTTAGAGCATGTACCATCTGTGATGACACTGGGTTCAAAGTTAATACAGCCCATGGTTCATACAGCTTCAGGATTAAATTTTGAAAGGGAAAAATGAGTAAAAGGCAGGAAATGAAAGAAGTATAAGAGCAGTTTATATACAGTATTAAATTCAGTCATAATGTCAATAAAAATGCCAAACAAAACCAGCCCTGCTGAATTAGAATACCTGAGACCACCTGCTATTTCTCTTAGTCTTCAGAATCACATTGATGTAGTTGCCAGTAACAGGCAGGGTTTTTCCGGTCACTGTTCATTTTAAATGGTTTAACAGCTCTGGAGGTATTCATGAATTCACATTTCCTCTCTCTCCTGATCATGTTGCCGGCTTAAAATTCACATTTAATTAACCTCTTTGCCCAAAGCATAAATCAATACTAAAACTCCAAATACTACCCATACTGATAGTGATTTTCATTTGGAGGGAGCCTGCTGAAAATTAGGAATTAAGATGCCTGCAGGAAAGGAGCAAACTAGTTGTGTGGAGTGAAGCACTACTAACTTGTAAACTGCAATAATGAATGTCCTTGGATGGGATGGGAAATCCATTCATTAAGGTTCTAGGAAAGAAAGTGAGAACCAAACTAAGGCGAGCATGATCCTGCATTCAGGACAAAATTCATTTGAGAGGCTGGACTTGTGTTAAAACACAGATTGCTCTGTATTTTAGAAGTCCTGAGGTTCCTAGAGTGGTATTTCAAGCAGCAACGGCAAAGAGCAAAATAAGTCAGAATTCTATGAATTTGTGTGTCTACAAATGTTTGTTATGAAAATTCTGTATAGTGTTAATTCTTCCTTTCTATTACTGCCACCTAGTAACGCTATGATGTATTTTTAGTGTAGCAGCGCCTGGGAGTGCAGATCTCTGTATAATTTCATTGCAAGAGGTATGGGAGACACTAGGTAACACGCAAAAAGAATATATCATTTTTCCTAGGGTTGGGGAAAAATAGTACTCCTTCACTATTTTACAAATACTCTCGCACCCAACGTAAAAATGGTTGTAGTATACTGTTACAGAAACTAAACAACCCATTTAATTTTCATTTTGCTAGTGCATTTTGTGGGAACTTAATTCTTATCCAGTGATCAACAGAAAGGGTTCCCATCTTTTTATGCTTCAAGAAGAATTTCTATATAGTTCTGATTTTTTTTAACCCTAAATAAGTTTCAGTATCAAATAGAGATTTATTTGCACAATTATTTTGCTAAAGACAAACTTGGGGGGGGGATCTTACTGCAGTGAGTTTAAAATTCTCCTTGATCTATTGCTAAAGCTTGAGTACCCCCTGAAATAATAATGAATGATAATTGAATAAATAATTATTATCTGGGATTTAATGAGATGATGAGACAGTAGAATGAGGTTGTTTAGTGACGTGTGATAGTTCTCATGACTACCCGCTGTAGTCAGTATTATTTTTGCCTGAAGAATTTACCTGAATGTAAGAGCTGCTTTCTGTGCTGGTGAATCAACTGTATTTTGCAAATGAGCTGTCAGCTAAGCAATCTTGAAGCACTTTAGGCTACATTTCAGGAGGATATTCTTTTATATTCTTTCCTGTAAATATGTGAGGCGACTATTGTCTTTACTCAAAGTATATATGCAGGAGTCTTAATCAGCTTGGGTCTTCAATAGTAGTGGTGGACAATCGATCGGAAGCAAGCATGCCCATGTAGGTTACGTTTGTATTCTGGCTCTTGAGGTTTTTCCAGCTTTGGTACAGCAGCATTTGTTTTTCAATTTAGTGACTAATGAACTGGAACCTTTGTAGAATTTGAAGTTTTCTTAGAGCAAGGGACCTAATTTCCTGCTGTTGGATAGTTATGGAGCAAGGGCAACTTGTTACTGTTTTTTGAGGGTATGCAACATCTTTCTTCCAGTGTGCTGACACTGAGTGCAAAGATGGAAGGAAAAGTTGTTGAAAGTTAAATTCAGCTGCAGTGTTGTTTTTGAAGTTCATTTATACCAGGAAGGCATAGGATATTCTCATAGCAAAACCATATTACTCTAAACCTGTCTTGGTTTTGAGTGGTGAAATGATAGTTATTTCAGGGATGGCTCTGCATAGACCTCGAGGACTCCATGGCCAGCTTTGTACATCTTGTTTACAGATGTTATTTCAGGTGGACCTTTATGTTTTGCAGTAAAAGCAAATCTGCATACTTGAACCTTCAAACTACTTGAATTACACACCTCATTTCACTGGAATCAAGTGGTTGGTATATCTTCAGCAGAACCATTAAAAAAAGTCTTAGCTCAGCAAGTATGTAACCATGTGGTTAAAGTTCAGCACAGTCTTAAGTCCCTTGATACTTGAGGACCTTCAGGCAAAATTATGCCTTCAATTATATGCATGTTACTTCCTTGGTTATAATGGGATTGCTCAGGTGTAATGAAAAGCAAAAGGGGGCAAAAAGAAGGCCGTCTTATATAGCTTATTCATTTGGCTCTTCACTGATTTCAAGTGTTCTGGTACAAAAACTTGGACAGAATGCAGGTTCAGGCCTGTTACGTTAGCTCTGCTTATTTCTAATGCTCAGATTGGGCAGAAAGTCTTCGGGTCTTGTAATACAAAGCTGAGTTTATGACTGAGTAAATGAGGAGTGGAGAGGGAAACCCAGCACGCTTCTCAGTGTGTAAGCTAAGTACGTTTTACCTGGAATTGGAGTAACAAGAAATATGGAACCCCACAATGCTATTTATTCAGAGCCACTGCTCAGAGTGTGGCAACTGTTCTGTGCTGGCTGGCCAATGACAATAATTAGTCCCGTGTTCTTTATTACCTCTCTTCACATGCAGGTAGGTTCTTTACCAATTTCCCTTCTGTTTTCTTTAGACCGAACAAAAGGCAGATAGCAGTGTCCAACAGCTTTCTGGCTGGAAGTTCTGAATAGTTCTTAGAGTGTGTATTTAATATCTGGGGAGTAGGATATTTTTTTCCTTTAAGAAAAGTGGCTGGTACTGTTAGGCCTATGCCAAAATCTACACAGTTTTCACTTAAAACCTTGCTAGAATCAATACAGTGTTGCTGTTGCATTCATCCAGCAAAAAGAAAACGGGGTTGAGGAACGCTGGCATGCCTTTATCCTGCAGTGAGCATCCCCTATCCAGCACCTGAAAGGTTATTTGCAGGCTAAAGTCTCCGTACTACCATTCCAGTGCATAACAACAAGGTGCTTCAGAGCTCAAAGAGCAACAGTTAGAATCTAGTTTTCCTTACCTGAGAATTAATCATATTCTGTAATAGTCTGCTTTGAAAGCATTTCTTGTTAAAACATCCTCACTGCTCATACCGCTTAGGTGCTATTTATTGCTTACATAACCAGAGTTGCTTTGCTGTGCATGTTGAGGTTTTTGTTTTTCTTTGATTCTAACTTGAGTGTCAAAGCCTTCTGTTGTTTCTAGACTCACCCTAAAATTCTGTTATTTCTTGATGTGTATAAGGGAGGCATGATGATTATTTCTGAGGGTGGAAAATCCTGAAAGGATGGTAGACAGGAAAAACAAAACAAAAACAACAACAACAACAACAAAAACATATAAACTGATCAGTTGACTAACAGATTTCTGTATTTCATACATATAGTATTCCCCTCCCTTCAGATCTCACTGGGGAAAAAAAAGAAAAGAAAATCAATTAAAAGATCTATTTAGGCAAAACAAAAAACAAAAAAAAAAACAACCTATCAGATGGGATTTACTAGAAGGAGGCCCATATATTGTTGTAAATGGAGCTCCCTTTTCCAGGGCTTAGAAGCCTAAAAAACATAGGTTTGTACAAATAGTTTGCGGTCAGTCAGGTAGAAGTAAAGAAATTCACATCATTCCTGTACTTTGCATGCAAAATACATTTTAGGGTTTTATCAGAGCTTCCCTTATGTGCTTGCAGCTGCAGAGTTGCACAGTGCATTCACATATGATAGCCATCACTTCAGGCTCTATTTCACCTTGTCACATCCCATTTATAAACTGAGGTTTTTAATAGGACAACAGACAGTCACTGAAGAGGGAAGGCCTTAGAAAATAAATAAAGACTGAGGAAGTCAGAGATCATTAAAGCTGACACCACCTCACATGTTCATTAATTATGAATCTATTTGGAAGAGCTTTGTTAAGCTGCTGGCAGATACATGTGATAGAATTTTTGAAAGCTCTTGACTCTGCTCTTGGAACACCTAAACTAGGGGAACCTAGAAGTGAAATTCAACCCTAGGGTATTTAAGTTCAGGTCTGCACTCAGCCCGAGGTTTGCCTAAGTCTAGGTAAGGCTGAAATTCTGGCCAAGTGGGCTTCCTTTGCAAATGTTCCTCCAAGGTGCTGTCTTCTTGCAGAAGAGAACTTCATTCTGTATGGAAGAAGAACTCTTTGCCCTGTGGCCCGTGCCGTCTGTAGCTTTTACACAGGAGATACTGTGGCTTTCCTAATAAAATCCCAGCTAGTCCCTTGTATGTTTTATATAGACAACAGTACATAAATGAATGTTTTGGTTACCACACATGGCAAAAGCCTGGAGGAGGAAGTGGCTGTATTTATTCTGGTCCATATCACACCCTTCCAAAGGCAATCAGCTAGTAGGTAGGTGATTGTGCATCAGAGCAGATATCTGGGAAAAATGGGGCCATGCTTACTTACTGTTCACCTCCTCCCCTTGTTGTTTTTAACTCGGTGACTTAGTCTTGGTTCCTTCCTCCCTCTCATGTCCCATGTACCTTTTAGGCTTCTATTTTAATTGTTTGTGAAAGTTCCAGTAAACCTTAGGCTTCTGTGGACAGGTTTTTCCATAGCTGTTGCAGGTGCATAGAAACACTAGCAGCAAGACCAGAGTTTCCTTGGTATGCAGAGTAAAGCCCCCTTTAAAAAAGAAAGAAGTAAATAAAGCCAGGAAGATGCTTGTAAAACCAGACCATGCTGGCCTTGAACTGAACCCTAGAGTTCAACAGTACATGAGCGCTTACAGTTCTGGAGACTGGTCATGTTGTAGTCAAAAGCTTGGTGTTCTGTTTGTTTTTAGCCTCTTGGTTATGAGTAAGTGAGTGTCACTGTGTGTGTGTGTCACTGTGTGTGTGTTCTCATCAAAGCAAACCTGAAACACTTCCATGTAATGAGGAAACTTAATTTGCTTGACTGCTGTTCTTCAATAAGTAAAGGGATAAAGGAAGGACGCCTGTCTGTATCCATACCTACTCACACATATATATGTTGTCCTACACATTATTGCGGTTTTGCTCGTGAAGGAATTGCACTCACAGCTTCATCTATTCTTTCTCATTTCTTCATAGGTGTCTACAGGATCTCTAAAGAAAAACTTCAGCCTGAAATGAACCACATTCAACTTCTGTTCCTCCTGAAAGGAAGACACCAGGCATCCCACGGACTGCACACCACAAAATGTGAGTAGACAGTACAAAAACGTATATGTGATCTGGGCTTCACTCATTCTGAGCACTGTCATGCTACCAGATGCACTTGCAAGACAAAAAATGATGCCTTTTAACAGATGTGTTTCTGACCCTCAGTGTAATGGTCATTATAAATAATAATCTTATCATTACCTACTTTAAAGAAACGCAGAAGCTGAAAAGTAATCAGGTGAAAACAGCAGGTAGTTTGTGGAACAGGCTTTTCTATAAGACGAGGTATAGTGTCCTGTGCTGTATGGCTCGCATGCGTGCTAGCAAAGAGAGGGGAAGCAGGCCAAACATGCACCCCCCCATAAATCTTCTGGGTCTTCTAATAAATAAACAATTCTAGCATCTGTACAGCCAGCTGATGAAGAACAAATCAAGCAGAACTTCAAGTGTGGAGTTTTTCAGCATGCTAATGAGTCAAAAATAGATCCAAATACAACAGCTTGGATTTGCAAAAGGGAATTCTTAGAAACAAACACTTAAAGAAATCATTATGCTTTATTTTTACTTTATCTGAAGATAAACATCTCTTCAGAGCTAGGTATTTCAGTTCACTCTTTTATCAGTGGAGGGAGAAAGGCAACTTGGAGGAGCACTAAGATGATCCCCACTTGGGTTTCTGCAAACTGCAAAGCATGGAACTTCTGTGAAAATGAGATAATTGGAACTGATGAGTCATTTGTGTGCAAAGTTGCGTAAGTTTAGTTAAATATGGACAAAGTGAAGGTATCTAGAAGCACTTAGACAAATCTTTTTTGGTGGTAACTGCTTCAAAACCTGATAACTAAATAATAACTAATATTAATGTAACTAATAATATAATAACTAATAACAGTTGAGGGTGATAAGCTTTAGTGGCTTTAGATGAAGTAGTTTAAGAAGTTACCTGGTTGTATAGTAAGGCATGATTAAAGTCGGTTAATTAACCTGACAGAAGATTGTGTTGACATTTTACCTTAAGCTTCTTTTTATTTAAGAGGAACCCAATTAAGTCATCTTTAAACTGTGTGTCTGCATCAGGTTTGCCTGGTTTTAACTAAAACAGTTGAGGTGAAATGGCAGAAAGGTCTGTATAGGAAAGAATGTTTTTTTTTGTTTGTTTGTTTTTTTTTGTAATCCTGGTTGATGTGTATCTATTTTTATAATGTAACTATTTCTGCCCTCCCTACCCTAAACTAGTTGAAATATGAAGGTAGGACAGTGAGCAAGCACTGAGGAGCTAATATATTTCGTTATCCTGACTTCTCTGAGCCAATTTATCCTTTTTCTTGCAAGGACAGCTAGAAGAATCCCTCAAGCTTATTCCAAACGCCGATCTGTAACATAAGCTAGGGAAGGGTAGACTTTCCCTGCTGCAGCTGCTGTCTGACCCTGGGTTGCTTAGTCAGTGACCTCAGCAATATGCACAGTCTCCACAGGCCTTGAGAAGGCAGCCTGTGGTTAGCTGCCATATGGTCTGGTTTGTTGGCCTAGCATGCAGCTTTTGGGCCATGGAGATACCTAGAAATTCTTTACGCTGTGCATGTCGTAGTGGCTTTTAAGTTCCCACCCTCACATTCTCAGTGATCTTCCTTTCCTGTGCATGGACTCATTACAGCTGCAAGGTTAAACATTTATTGCCTTATAAGCAAAAAGTTTACTTTCATATTGCTTTTTGCGGATCGTTTCCTTCCGTGCATACAGCTACTATCTCCTTAGAGCCAGTGTTGCTTCAGTATTGAAAAAAGAAATTTGTCTTCATGTAATAACAGCTGCTAGCGTGTTCAACTTGCTCAGCACCTTTCAGCTGAGGACTCTGGGAAAACGTTTAAAATGTTAAACTCGTGTCGAAAAAACCACTAAGGAGTCAAGAAGCTGTTCATGCTCATCCTATATGAAAAGGGCATTTAAACTGAACAAAACAATTTGTCTGAAGTCAGTCAGCGAATGGCTCATGAACTAGAGTCCGAAGCTCAAGGGTCCTGATTGTCCCTTATGTCCCTATTTGCTATAGTTGCTGTATCTCAAAATCTCTCCAGAGTTGGTAGCAGAGCTTAGGAGTCCTGACATTGTCCAAATAAACAGTGGAATTAATGAAGCCTGGTTGCCATATTCTGAATGTAGTGCAGGTGCACCCTGTACCAGCATACCAGCACAGTACCTGTCTGAAGCCCAGGATTCTTTTACAAGAGCACAGGGTGCTGGAATTCTCATGAAATGTGCTGTGGATCTAAACTAGTGTTTGCCGCAGGGTTTGGATCAGCATTTAAAAGTACCAGCCAGCTATTCAGTGGGAATCTTTAAGGTAGTTCTGACATAGAAGAAGAGAAGGAAAGAAAGGAAACTAGGCAGTGAGATTGGTAACTCTTGTAGTCATTTGATTTCTACAAGGAGGTGGTTGCAGTGCCTTAACCAGGGTGCAAGGTGTAGTACCTGAATCTGGATTTAATTTCATAAACATGCAGATACATTGTTGAGAGGATAAGTGTAACAATTCAAACTCAAATGAAAAATATTCCACAGTTTAAACATTCTTATTTGTAATTGCATTTTGACTGCAAAGATGTTATCAGAGCATCTTTCAAGCTCCAATTAATGCAAACCTAATTCTCCCTTAATAACAGTATCAGGAGGATTTTAAGTAAAAAACATTAGATTTATTTTTGAGCTCTAGATAATTTTCAGATGTCTTCTGTTCAATTTTCATACTGTGTGTATGTAGTCTGTGGGCTGGAACTATACCAATGTAGACATCTGCGTAAGTTTAGGGATCTGGCTTTATTGGTTGCTGTTATTTGTGCTGTGGTTCCTTGTACAACAGAATTGTGACCTACGGAAACAATTTTTGATTAATAATGCCAAATAATTAAAGACAGACTCTGAGAATTAATGAAGATTCCTGGACCTCTATTCTTAGATACTACTGTTATGTCAAATAAGCATATAGAATTATTGACATTCTTATTTAACTACAGTCCTGTCTCAGAATGGGGCAGTATATTAATTTACTTTTGATTGCAGGGCGCAGCTTATAGACACATTTTTGTGGTGGTCTTTTTTTCCTGAGATGTTTTAATATTTTGTTACTGAGAATATAAAACTTAAATGTGCATAGCAGTCAATGTTACGTATTTCAGTCATGTCTTCGGTTTCATTACCATTAGAAGAATTTTTTTTTATGGGTGCCCATGAAATGAAAACAGGTATGAAATTTGTATCTGGCTTAAAATTTTATAAGTGAAGTTACACCTAACATTAAGTAGGTCGTTTCCTAATACCATAAAGCATAGTGACAGGAAAGCTAGTTCTGAAACTTGGATCTGCTAACACCATCCCTGTGCTTCTGTAACCAAGCTAATGAGTCAGCTAAAGCAGGATTAATTTGCCTAGATGTAGTCTAGCAGATTATCCCCATACAAGAACTCGTTATTAATACTGCCACTAGGTCCTGTGTTTGTACCGCTACTGCTTCAGTGACCAGCCCAGAACCTTTCCTCCTGTGCTGTCCTGAGAAGACAGTGGCATGTGAGCTAACGAAAGTCCAAAGGGTCTTTCCTCATACAGTAGTGTTAATTGCTTCTGCATAGTCATTGCTGTATTCTCACACCTTAGTGTTTTTCACATCAGTCTTTTATGGTACAGACGGGGAAATGTCTGACAGTGAGGAGTGGCACGTATGCCCACATACGTGCATGTACGCAGACAGGTATACACACGTCGTTCTGTACCATGGCTGCAGAAGGCAAGGGAATCCAGCTGAGTTAGCTGGGTGATGAAAAGGGCCCTCCTGGCTATTTTGTTCTGTTCTTGATCGAGTAGGACTCCACTAATTCCAGAGTCCTGACTATTCCACAGAAGAGGGATTTGTGGAATTGAGCAGGATTAAGGCAGCGGCTTGACGTGCAGGATTACAAGAATGTTGGTTATATGCAGCTAAATATTGACAACCATTTTCTGAACTCTGCTTGCATAGAGTTCAGGTGGATGGGAGTTCTAAGAACCTGATCCAGCTGTGACATCTACAGGTTTCTTTGTATCAGAGACCTTCCCACCATTAGCTAACCACAAACAGTGGAGAGAGTTCCTTATCCCCTACAGCCAACTTAATTTTCTGGCTATTCCTAGCTCAGACAAAATGCAAGTTTGTCATGGATATCCTCCTGTGCATGGGGTCTCAATAATGGAGAGTGCATGGAACAAATCAAATCTAGAAATACATTCCTGTTTTTCAGCAAACTATCTCAATTTTAATGAGGTTTGAAAGGTAGGCAGATAGTACATTATAGATGGTGGATCTTTCAGCAATATGAAGAGAAGTACAGGAAGCTTGGTTTTACTTTAAATGTTACTGATGCTTTTGTTACCACTTTTAGCATAAAGGGAATTTAGATCACTTTAAAATCATAGACCTATAATCTTAATGTTGTATTTGACCTTTGTATAAAATTATCAGTGGGGAAAAAAAAAAATCATGAGGGCTTCTGTATGTAAAAACAAAACAGTAGGCAGGAATCTGGAGCAGTCTGTCATTTGAGGGCCCTTGGTTATCGAGCTGAAGTGTGGGTCTGTAGAAATTTGAAACTAGCCATCAGTTCAGCTTGAATTGAGGAGGTCTTTAAAAGAAGATGGCCTAAACATCAAAAACCTCAAAAGGAGGATCACCACAGGGCAAAACGTCCTGATAGTTAGCATGACATGAATTGTACTACAGCATTTAAAACTCCAGAAGAGAGAGAGAAAAGATCAAGCTGAAATCTAAAGCTGGTAAAAGCAAATTTATTTCATTAAAACCCTTCATTTGCTGCCTTGAGAAGATCTCCAAAAGCCTTGAATAGGATTAAGGAAAGGGCATCAAGATGAACAGAGTACAGCCAAATCAGCAAGGGGTTTTGCAGATGGCATCTCTACCCTGTGAAAAGCTTTTTATACCTTAAAATCATGTTCAGACAGCTTAATATAAGGTAATAAGAAATGTGGACTCAGAAGGGTGAACATGCAGGAAAACAGTATAGCAGGTCAAGCTAGATACAGAAAAGAAGATCTCTTGAGGCTGGAAGGACTTTAGAGGTATTATGATCTGCTTTAGAAAATTGTCCTTATTCTAATATTGCTAACTGGTAACATTTGGTGTCTCCTCTTCTTTTCTCTGTAACATAAGCACCTATCCATTCAACTGCCAGGGGAAAGATTAAAAGCCTGAACTCTAACAGACATAACACAACAAAGAAAACCGCTATTCAACTTTTTAAGAAATTTAAGCATTTTGGAGAGAATGGATACATGATTTCTTCAGTGTTCACAATAGCAACCTAACCACTGTTGGAAAGGGATGACTATCAGTTGAGCAGGGTGAAAAACAGTTTCGTTCTGTACCAGACAACTTTTAAATGTTGATGGTTTTTTCCATTGTATCAGAAAAACATAAATATTGCTATCCTCTAGTAAAGAGCAAAACTAAAGCAATACTGTTTGGAAACATTGGAGAACTTGATACAAGTCCATGTCTCGGTGTGTTTTCATATAAAAACATGCTGAGCAATGGCTTATTTTGATATGCTACCAGGACATTAGGTGGAAGCTCTCCTGTGCAGAGGATCAGTTTTTTCATTCATCTTGTAAAGCCCGGGCATACCTTCATGCTAAGATGAGTAGCAGCCATTTCAATGTAGGTGACCTTTGAGGCTCTGCTGGTGCAATCAGGCATGCAGATAGAGATTTTTGGCAAGAGAAGGTACAGGGTTTTTCAAAGTATGACGTTTGGCATGAAAGAAGGTGCAAATTGGGTAACAAATCATTAAAAAAAAAAATAGAAAGCTTACAGTAAGTGTCTAGATAGTATTGTACAGACCTTGATGTTCTGTACTCAGCTGTCAGAAAAGTATTTACAGCATTGAAGTAAGGCCTGCACTACTTCCTCTTTGGCTCCCATAAAGGAACTGTTATTTTGTTTTTTTACTCTTTTAGTGTCATTTAGTCATAAGATTCTTAAATGCAGCTTCCAACCAAACATTATTTATGCCTCTTTTCTTAGCTGTACCCAGTAAGTGCTAATTAAGTCTTTTGTAGCATGACTCTGAACTAATTAGGGTTAATTGAGCCTGCTTGTGCATTAGCTACTCCAGCACTTGTCCTGATAATCAGGAGTTTTGTGTGCATTGAGTATTTTGTGAATAGCTAGCTTAAATTCATGTTCTCTGCTGTTTTTCTGGCTCGTGTGGCCTTTGTGATTACTCTGATAGTAAACACGGATATTCCTTCTGTCTTTGTGTGTGTGCGTGTGTGTGTGCCAAATTAGACACAATAAAGCAGTCTATCAGGTGACAGCTCTTCTGCCATCAGTGTTGTCTGTGGTTGGTCACTGATAGACATGTGAGATTCTAATCAGGCTCTCAAAGATGCTTTGGTTTAGTAAGGTAGGCTGGCACTGTATCTGTGGTCTTCAGAAACGGTGTTGCAGCTGTACCTCCAAGCCACGGACCACCGCTGGAGTGCCAGGTTAAGTTATACAAACGGACGTTTTGAAATGTCCTGTGGCAAAGGCCGTGTTTTCCTAAGCACATAATGTAACAGTACTGCTCTAATACAGACCTGACAGGACAGGAAACAAATGGCTCAGTTCAGACGGTTCTTATGGTGTCAGGCTTTTGAAAGGTTTTACTCTGTCCTGTTAGCACCAGCAGGAGGCTTCCCCAGCTGTCAGTGAGACCCCACCGGTTACACATACATTGGATTTCAAACTTCCTGTCTCTGAGTACTCATAGAACATACTGGAGTAGCATACGAAGCAGCACACTGTATGTGAATATTCATTTTTGGCTTTGTTTACATAAATTTAGTTCCAGATAAGTCTTTTTACTCTTCCTTTAGTTTTTTTGATTATACTAATATAGATACAACTATGCACTTCCTTAAATTAGAGCAATACCTTTCCTTTTTCTCTGCCTCTTTTTTTCCCTGCTGGAACTGAATATGTTTTTCTTTACTTTTTGAAT
Source organism: Anseranas semipalmata (assembly GCA_013399115.1). Classification (NCBI taxonomy): domain Eukaryota; kingdom Metazoa; phylum Chordata; class Aves; order Anseriformes; family Anseranatidae; genus Anseranas; species Anseranas semipalmata. Next base: position 447,463 of record VXAA01005292.1, read on the forward strand.
GTTAAATCTGGAACTATGTGGTTAGATAAAAAGGATTGCATAAGTATTACACTTTCTGAAACTGTCTCAGCTTAAAAGCTTCCAAACCATGGGTTCTGAGCATGCTTTGTTTGTTTTTTGTGTATACCATGGCAGAAGTGTTGATTTGAAAAGTGTTGTAGTTATCAGAAAATAGTGCAAGTGTTGGAGGTAGAAGGCTGGCCCTTCTCTGGCAACATTGTTGTCAAATGGGGACAAAAATTTATATACTTTTTCTCTATTACTGGGAAAGAGAAGATCTATGAAGTTGAAAAATATTTTCCACTTTTCTGACACCATTTACTACAGTGCCTCAAAGTGTTTTAAAGACCCTGTTTTTTTTTTGGTTTTTTTTTTTTCAGTCAAAGATGTGAGAATGATAGCTACTTTGCAAAGGGTCCCAGAATAGTCAAACATTTTAAAAGTGACGTCTATGCAAAGGGTGCATCCTGTTCATGGATGTGAGACCGCAGGTATCCCAGCCTGGGTTTTTAGAGACCTTAGGCACTTGTGACTTATTGCAGGGTTGCTGTTTAAAGCAAAGCTGAGCCTCCTAATGTATCCCCTATAAGCAGAACTTTTAAGTGTTGACGGCCTAAAATTTTCTATTAATGAAAAGCAGATGCAACAGAAAGGTGTTTCCCCTCTCTCCTTACCTTTAAAAACAGTTCTTAACATAGATATTCATCTGAAATCTGCCACAGAAAAATCATCTGTGCCTTATATTTTATGGAAGATAAGTACGAGGAGCAAAATTTCTGATTGTGTTTAGTACTACCAACTGGCTAGCAAAAGCTTGTGCAGGTGGTTGAGTTTAAACACCCTGTTCATTTGATTATTTTATATTCCTCTCCTTCATCCAACTTTTTTCATATGGTTTGGTCTGCCTTGCCTATTTCTGTTCATAAGCTGTCTTGAGTGAGACTTGTCTCCAATTTTGCTTACCTGGTTTGCAGCTTTTGGCCTTCTTAACCCAGGAAAAAAAGAAAAAGTAAAATGAGTGCCTCGGAACTATTAGAGTAATGGAAAAACAAACAAAAAGCAAACAACAAAAATGGAAGTGTGCTCAACACAGAATAGAAGCTGTGAGCAACTCTATGGCAATCAGAAACCTAGTCGGAAAGCTGATATATGTAGAGGTGAACGGGTATATACACAAGGCAGTCAATCCCCACAACATATGTGCAACCTTCATAAAAAAGAATGCAAGCACTGAAGCTATTTAGATTAACTACTCTTTTTTTCCTTAAATCCGTTCAACCTCCAAACCTAGTGTGAATAGAAGAAAATCATTATCAGTTATCGTAGACAGATTTAAATTAAGATATTTTTCATAAAACTAAAGTTCTAAAACAAAATCTAAGAGGTGGAATTAATTGTTGGATCTGCATTGAATCACCAAGAGACATGGTTTTATTTCTGTGTCACAGTAGAAAGTGCTTCATCAGGAGGAATTCACGTGGAGGAAAAGTAAGCATGTACCACACATTGAAAACAAGTATGTCTGGGATGTTTAATCATTTTTTGGTTAATTCATTTAACATTAAAGTAGTCGAGGACTGCAACATATTCAGCAGCACACAGTTTGCTACCGGTATGTATCTCCAGCTCTTCTTATTTAAAGGCACCTTGTGGTTTTTACCTGCAGCTGTTGTAAATGAATTACTACTACTCTTCTAAGCTACCTTCATTACCCTGAGGAAATGCACGGAAACACGCTGGGGCTAAGATGATTTGCAGCATCTGTGGTTAAGATTTAATAAATGTACTCCATGTTTTCAAGGATAAAACGGGGAGAGGGGAGATTCAGTTAAAACACATGTAAGCATTAGATTAATTACTTAGAAACTGTTCAGCTAAGCAGTATATTTATTGATTGCAAGCAATAATAAGAAAATATTTGTTGTTCTTTGTGACTGTTTTGTATGAACTTAATATAGATTAAGAACTAGGAAATCAATACACAATAGGCACTGAAGTTCATGAACAAGATGTGAGAACCTCTCCTGGTGATATGGTTTCTGGATAGCACCAATTTGCTGTCATGTGGAGGTACCTCGAGTGGGTCAGGCCTTTGCTGTGCCTGCGTAACACCTGGCAAAGACTTTACACACACACACCATCCAAGGATCTCCCTTCCCCTCACTGTTGTGTATTCTTGTATGAAGTGTTGGATCTCATTTGTATTTATTTGTCTTAGTGATAAAATGACTTCAGTGCAGGATGTCAGTGTTGAGGAACTCTATTTTTTTTTTTTTTTTTTTTTTTAAAGCTNNNNTTTTGCTTTATTTTGTGGCAGTGCTAAAAATAATGTTACATCAGTGAATAAAAGTCCCTTACTTGAGATTACCTGGAGTCTCAAGTAATACTTAGATGTTGCTAGAAGTCATCTGGAAAGTCAAGTAATTAAAGGACCTTGTATGGGACAGGCTGACTTTCTGCTTCCTAAAAGCTAGCTTGTAGTCTTACCTATAGCTTTTACATATGTATTAAAAGCCTTGCTGCTCTTCTCTCTAAAGAATTAGTAGACAAGAATGAAGAACATTGAGGTTGTTTTCTGATGTAATTCCTTCCACTCTGGGCTGAAATGCTTTGAAAGAGGGCAGTGAGAAACCTGGCACCAGCATCACAGCACAACTTTTCTGGACTTTATTCTCCAGGGCTTTGAGCCAGCTAGTCCTGTGAGCAGTAAGTTCTACGCACACGAAAGCAGACAAAATCATCAACCTAATTAAATACACAGAGCAACTAAGTCAGCATCTTCTGTTAACATAGACACAAACATTATCAAATACAAGTAAGCATCCTCTTCCAGGATAACCAGCATGTGTGACTGTGCTAAAATAAGCCTGATGGACCTTCAAGTGCTTGTATATTACATGAACAGTAAAATACCAAAGTGGTATAAAAAGACCATGATAGAAATAAGGCACTGACTGTTCAGATTTTGTAATGTTTTATGCTTGCTTTAAATCACAAGATGCATCACTGATCCGTACCCTTTTTTAAATCTCATCTGAAACTTAATCTTTCCATTCTGTGATCATTACTGTTATCATTAACTCCATAAAAGTTCACAACAGGAAGCAGAAAAACGAGAAGTACAATGCTGGGAACTGAGTTTGAGTCTCTTGAAGCTGCTCAAGTACAATGTCATTTATGCCTGCCTAATTTATATCTGCATTTATCATTTATTGGGCAGGATATGGGTAAAAATCCAAAGTTCACTACCAAAGTTTCTTCTGCTTCGGAGAAAAGCACGTGCTCAAAGTTACGTTTGGATCAGGAGTGTAAACAGAGGGCCAGTTTTTAATGAGGGGATAGATGACCTGTTGAAGTGTACCACTGTTATTATTTATGAGTAGTAGACAACTTGTTATCAAATTATGTTCCAGAAACTCTGATCATCTGTCAGTCAATTGACATTGCTGGGTTGGTGGAGAAAGCTTTAAACTGTTGCTGTCATGAGGTTTAATAATGTTCCTTTGATTCTGTTAATTAGATCAGATGATAAACTGCCAGGGAATGACAGCTTCAATAAATCTATATTAAAAAGTTGTTAGGAGTCACCAGTCCTGGACAAACATCTGTTTGTCACAGAGTGGAAGGCAGGGTTTCCTAATTATTTGACTGCTTTGGCTCTCTAGTTCTCCGATAGCATAGTCCATGGTATGAGGATGTATGTGGCACAAGTTAACTGGCCAGAAAGACTTGCTGACCGTTTTGCTTAATAGACAAGATATGAGGGGTTAGAAGAATCTCCAACTTAACTTAATGCAATCTCATCCTGATAGCAACATGTATTTCACAGAAAGTGAAAAGAAAACATTATAGTAGTCTGTTATAGAATAATCAGCACCTATGGGATTAGTGTCCTAATCTCTCAGTCTGTAGGTGCTTTTTTGCCTCGCAGCCTCAAGGTTTTACCTGATGATTCTGAATCTAAAGTAATATTGTGTTTATTACACATACAAATATGTTGCCCCTTTTTGAGCAATCCTAGCATGAACTGTGATGCCTTGTCCTGAATCGCACAGACTATGCAGAAACGTTTATTAATCATCTCTTCAAAACTGTCCCCCTCTACGTGCAGTTTGAGAATAAAAATGAGACAGTGAACAAGCTGTATTTTGCCATGTGACAAGCCCCTTTCCTCATCTCCATTGCTACTCTTTTTTCCATCTTTTCTCTGAAATAACCAATTATTTTGTTTTCTCATACAGAAGGTTTTCAAGGACTCTTGTCACTTGCATGTTGCTTTACTAGCTCAGCTAAAGATAGTTCATTGTGGTGTTACAGATAGGGTTTGCTTTAACAGCTATTTTATTTTCATTATTAGTTCTTACCATATTTGTTTCATCTGGAAGATAGAGTTGCCATACTGAATCAGACCAGATCAAAGCTAAGTGCTGTCTTGTATTCTAGCCTCAACTATATGTAAGATGTACAATGAGCTTCCTCGTGTCTTTGATGGACTTCAAAGTTATTATACCTAATAGGTATTGATGAAGCTACTGCACTCCATTAATGAACTTCTGTAGACTTTTGACCCTGTAATAACTGGTGTTGAATTCTGTGATTTACTTGTGATTTTGGGGAAAAAAAAATACTTTGGTGCTCTTCAGAAATGGAACAGGAACTGCAGTGCGTAAGTGTTATATACCTTGCAGTGCAGCTTATGACTTTGTTTGGGCCCTGATTCGATGGAGTTTCAGGCATATCCCTTGGAATTCCTAAAGAACATGAATTTTCCTGGAGCAAACGTTGAACATGTGGAAGCCAAACCTACTATTTCAGTATTAGAACACTGCAGAATTTGCTGTGCCACTGTGGTAAATAAAGCTTGCTACTTCCAATAGCTTGCTTTCCCTGAATATTCTCCTAAGAAATTGAGCCTAGTTCTTTTCACACTAGCTCAGATTTATTCAGAGGGGGGACCACCATGGGCTACCTGGATGAAAACTATCAAAACTAGAAGGGAGGGTCTTGCCTAGAGGTCTGTCTTCTTCTCTATACCTTCTAAATGTTGCCTGTATTTGACAAATGAGACCAATCACACAAAGCTCTTTGCTGAATTCTCAGTAGTTTCTTTGTGGGGTTGGAAGAAAAAAAGCTAATTTAGAGTATAAAATACTGAATTCCATTACTGATTTTACCCATTAGCCCAGTGACTAGGGTGAAATCTTCTGCTTCTCTAATTTGGACTGAATCATTAAGAACTTGTTTCTTTTAATTAGCATCTCTCCTTTGTTCCTCTCTCCTTTGTTCCCTCCAGATTAGAATCATTCTCAGCGTGCTGGTTTGCATGTATGTTCTGATGTACATTGAGATCATCTGGGAAGAACCCTCAGGTTTTACCTGCCAAAATGCCCTTTAGAAAACTGGGTACAACCTAAATCTGGACTTTTTTTTTCTGATGCCACATGAATAATAAGCAGCTGACTTCATTAATGTTTAAGTCCTTGTAAACAGAGATTTGTAGCCTTTATGAAAGGATATGGTCTGTTCTGAGTTTGCTGTAATGGCTGCCAGATTGCTTCCCCATTGAAAAGAAAACTGTGCCTGGATATAAATAATTACTACAAAACACTGCCAAGTCCAGGAATTCCTCTCTGTGGATCAGTTCCACAGGGTTTGAAATCTACATTTATAATTCTTTACTTTCAATGGAACTGTTCTCAGAGCCAAAATTCAGACACACAACTTTGGGATTCAATTTGGCTTCAGCCAGAGTTGTGATAGCCATGTTTATGAAGGCACTGTGATGTTTCAGATGCTTATCTGCACTCAAAACTGGTTGAACCTTTTCCCTATTTCCTTGTACTTCTTAAAATTCTATTTAATCCTTGCAATGGAAATGAAATCTAATATACTGATTGTTTTATTTTTGGTATCATTTTGCACTCATGCCTCGCATTTGACAGTGTTCAGAGTACTGAATCCATTTCTTTTGAAATATTTTGTGGGGAAGGCTGGCTGCTAACAAGCTGTTGCTATTATTTCCTGCTTAGACCAGCAGCAAAAGCACGTAAAAAAGTCGCATATGTTTCCAGTAGCCTTTACTTTAAGGTATGTTAAGTCAGTATTTTACTATAGGCTTTTTTTTTTTTTTAACTTTTTAATTTCTACTTCTTTGCTTTCTTAATTTTGCTGTTGAGAATGTCATCAGAAGCAAAAAATATGGGGGGGAGAAAATATAGAGGTGGATACTTTCCTTAAAGTAGCTGACACAGCATATATAGACTTCAGTGCTATTATGATTATCTAAAGTTTGAGAAACGTATGGCAAATAATTATCCCAAGCAATTCCAGTGTAGAACTCCTTGGGCTCAGGCAAGTCTCTTGCATGCATGTCTTCTTCTCCATACCCCTCCTCCCCAAGTTGAATTGCATCTTGGCTTAAATCTGGAGAGAACCTCTGGTGCTGAGAATGGAGGTGTAAATTAAATATGTATACTAGTATGCTGTTCATAAGGCTAAAATAAATTATATATTAACATAAAAAAACTCTGTAGAAGTATTAAGCCAATCAGGGATTGAAATCCACTGTATAAAGATGTGGAAACTTTTCAGAAATCACAACGGGAACAGACTGGCACCATCTCTTATGTACAGTAAATATTTATTTCCCCTTTTTAGATGTACAGTACAACTGCTTGCACAAACCCTGTTTAATATCAAGAAAGTAAAGATAAATATGGCCATTATGACCTTAACCAGGAATAGCTCAACTGATGGAGCTGGGAGAAGATGCGCTGTATTGCCTGGTCATATCTCCAGTTCTGCTTCCTGCTGCTTTGCTGGAGTTCACCTTGCTGCTATGTGCTCCAAAGTGAGAATCTGTCCAGAGGAGAACAAGAGCAATATATTACTGACAAACCTTGAGAGAATGTTAGGAAACATCATTCCAGCTGTTAGAGTCAATGAGCAAAACTGTGAGTCTTGTCAAGTCCTTTTGCTATTTCACAGCATAAAACTGTCACCTCATTAATCAGAGGAGCGTGTTACCACAAGGCTCCAGTGGGAAAAGCATTTGTCGCTGATCTTGTCAATTTCTTGGAATAAAGTACAACTTGATAATTCTCTCCTCATGCATTTGAAACTTTTACAGTGAAATTTCTGTTTACTAGTGGCCTACTTGATTAATCAGACTGGTGAGGATTTGAATACATATATTAGAAAGCATAATTAAAAGGCAGAAAACTAAGAGGGGGGGAAGCTCCATTTAATGCGGAGCAGAGAATCTTGGTTGTAGCTATGATTCACTGATGTCTTAGTACACAGGAGCACGACTGGGATGTTTCGGAAATGTAATGGGATGGTGAAGTGGTGCAGTTCTATTTCATTAGGTGCATAGCCCTGACGGAACTTCCCAAGCAAGGATCTCTGTTGTCTCTGTCTGTTTGCTGTGATTGAGCTGTTAACCACCTGTAAACAGTTCACAACCTGTAAGTGGAAGTACAGTTTTTTCAGCTTTTCTTATTTTAATTCTGGACAAAACATAGCGGTATGGATAGAGGCATACTCATTAACTTGAGAACCCAAGAGGAGATTTGGTTAACAACACTACCAGTCTAGGTGAAACATAATGGTTGGGAGCATTTAAAAGAAAAAACATATACTTTTTTTTTGAATGACAGATTTTGACTTAATAGCAACCACTGAGGAAATTTTTTCTTCATACATGAAGACCAAATAAAAATATAAATATTGGTTTGAATTTTGTTCTCATTTACATGTACAAAGCTAGAGCAATGGCACTGAGGTTAATAAATACAGCAAATGAGAGGGAAGGTCTGATAGTAAAGTGTAATACCCAACCAAATTCAGTTCAAGTGTTTTGAAATACTCTAAAGATAGATATCCAAGAGCATAAATAGTAATATGGATCCAAATTTCATGGCTTAGCCTAGATCATGGGACTGATGCATCTCCTTTCCCTTTAGCGTTATGGAAGCGTAAGTCCTCCCTATAAGTTAGTATTCTGTGTAGACCAAGGAGAGGATCTAAATAAATAAATAAACAGACCTGCTACAGTGAATATGCAATAGACTTATCACAGAATATAGCTACATGGCAATTCATAGAATGGCTTGTGCTTGCTCTTCCTTCAGTCCAAGCCACCAGAAGCTTTTGAGTTCATTAGCACGTCAAGAATACGCCACTGACCTCACAGAAACAACTCTGCAATTTCTGCGTAGGGGAGTGCTAGCTATCATCTGCCTAAAAAGCATTACAAAGGCATAACAGAAGAGGAAATACAATTGTTCCAAGCACCTGGCATGCCACTTATAAATGTGTTAATAACTGCTACAAGAGAGGTGACAAAGTATTGTAACAATGCCTGGTTTATGCCAATCTCTTGATCACAATTCAGAATGGCTCATGGTGTAAGCAATAGCTTCTGCTATGCTGATAGATGACTTCCTCATAGCTGTGGAGGGAGATCAAACGTCAGCTGCAGAGGACAGGAGACCCGTTGTGCCAGGAAGTCAATGAAATAAATGTTTACTGAAGAGTAATCATCCAAGTTCTGACATAATTGCAAAGCATCTTCATGTTCTGAAAAGAGCTGTAAAGCAGTTGTTGAAGGCAAGCAAGCAGTAAAAGATAATGAAGCTATGTACTCATCCTGATTATACAGTAAAGGGAGCTAGAAGGTGCAGCATGGTCAATTTTCAGGCTAGAGAGCAGGTTTTTAGGTGGCTGTGAAGTATGTTCAGTCTGAAGTTGACAGAGAGGAAAAAGAGAGATTACAGATGAAGTCAACTGCCCATATCCGATCATTGCAGAACTAGTGATAGAAAGCAGTCCATAGGTGCTGGAGAGAAAAATGAGGAAAGCTGGATAACACCACCTCGGCTGTTCTTAGCATGTTTTACAAGGACTACTGAAGAATGTATCATGTCTGTAATACCACCCTTTCTTTGGAGTAAGCTGTAAACAATAATCGAGAGATAAATCTGCCTATAAAATTCTTAAGCTGTATTCTTCCTTGGAGACTTCTAGACTCTGGCTTTGTGTTCCTCCACAGCTTTTGATCGTGTCCTGCTAAAGTAATTCTTTTCCCAATACAACCGATGCCTTCATCATGATCCCATTAAAGAGGAAAGAACAACTTAAAGATACATGCATTTAAACATGTCACTTACAAATGCCATTACATCTGTTGTGTTATAACCACAGTGAAGCCAATAAGTTATTAATAATTTAGCATGCAGTTACAGAGGCAAACATAAAGCTATGCTGTGATCAAAAACACATAAGACCCCAAAAGCGTGGAGTGTTCTGCTCAAGAAGTTAAAAGGCAAAAGTTAAATACTTGACACTGACTGGACTGAAACTGTAGTACACTGGAGAGATTTTCTGGAATTTGATAACAAAGCTCAAACGCTTCTGAAATATCCTGAATCAAATCCTTTACAGAAGCTTGTATCTTTGTTCATTGAGCAAGGTGTCTTTAACTCAAGACAAGAAGCTGAGGTTTAGGGCTGCTAAATCTGAAAACTATTTAATTTGAGTTAAAGTCTATTAATGCATGTGCCTATGCACCCCTATCCCTTTCTGCACTTCTGTTCTGAATAGCGTTTGGGTAGGCTCGAGAGCAGAGAAACGTTAGTAACCTGGTTTTAGTGCATGGTTGTGTGTGCTACCAAGCATAATGAAATCTTGATTTGTGAATTAGGATCATAAAATAAAGAAAATTTGCATTCTGACCCTTGCTGTGTAGGACATATCAATCCTTTAGACTTGGTTTAGTAGTCTTAGGAAAATTGGTAACAATGCTTAGCTGTCTTCTCGAACAGCTGCTGTGTAGTTCGGTCTTTGCAAAATGACGAGGTGTTCTGTTGAAAAGTGACATAACCGAAAAGTATTCTTTTCAATGATAAGGAACTGAATTTGGAGCACTCAATTCTAGAGATGGATTTGAAGCTGAAGTATGAAGTAGTACAGGAGGAATGTTTACGAAATGCTGGGCAGAGCTAGTAGAAGTAGAAACTGCGATGCAAGTGTAATTCTTAGGCTGCTTGCAAAGCAGGTAAAGAGCAAAAAGTTATGGTGTAGCTGGAACTCAAAGTTTGTAATACGTAGTTTATTAAAGACTCCCAAGTAGAAATATGCAAGAAAGTTCTTACTGTCAGTAACGTACAAGCAAAAAGAAGGCATTACATGTTTACGAAATAAACTTTCTGTAAAGTTGCTTTTTTTTTTTTTTATGAAATGTACTTTTCCATGTGAAAACTCCTCTTCATTTTTACAACTGGATGTACGAAAAAAACCAAATCAAATATCTTTGTCTAGGGAAAATACACAAAGATTTACTAATCTTGCTGTGGAGAACTGTGTTCTGTGGCAAGAAATCACACTTCAAGCTGTGTTATTTTCAAGAATGTCCAAAATAGTGCATTTGAGATTTTGTTTCAGATCTTCTTATAGTCTGTGACCAGTGGAAGTAAATCATGTCAATAGCCTCTATGCAACAACTTTCATAACAGTCATATTCTTACACCCCAGTGATCAGATGGAAGAAAACTTGCTTGACCAAAGCAGGTGTCATTCTTTCCATTTTAATGGGAAATATGATTTAAGAACACTGTAGTGAAAATACTTTGAATTGAGATATCCCTAAAGATTTCTAACCTTTAGCTTGTTTCTATTCCTACAAAACAGCTAGATACTAAGCTGCTGTTCTCTCCAGGTATACGGTCTGGAATTTCACTGTAAAGTTGTTTTCTGTGGCAAAAACCTGTCCATTCCTCAGTAGAGTTTTTTTTTCCTTTTTTTTTTTTTCCTGAAAAATCAATCAGAGTGAGCAGAAGTCGTTTTTATGGTTAGTAAGCGTTCCAGAGATGCAGGATTGAGTCACACTCACAAAATCGATGAACTAAACCAGAGGGACAGATCTTTGCTATGAATGGTAACAAAAAAGAGCTACAGGGGGAGACAGAGAGGAAAGAAAAAACAAACAGCCATAAGCGAAAAATGAAGGGCTATACAAAAATGACCTGCAGAATGGTTCTGGTAGCAGGTTCTATGTTGTATTGACTGGCTGCTGCATCAGAAGGAAACTTTTGAGAGAACAGAATAAATTAAGAACAAGCAAAACAAAAAGGAGGAAGAATCAAGCTGCTAGAAGTCCTTTACATTGTAACAACGAATGTAATATGACTAAAAGCTCTTCTCTTGCCTAGCAAAAGAAAAACAATTCTCTGTGGACCTGCATAGTACGGAGTGGAAACCAGTACTGGCTTGAGCGTGGTACTACAACAACGCAGTGGAAACCTGTCCTCTAGCACAATGAAAAGTTTGTTTAATAGATCATAAAGCTACATTTATCTGGTTTCAAGGTTTCCTATATGTTATAATATTTATAATTGCATGTATGGAAGCTCCTCATTCTCTTGTATGTGTGAATAGTATATGTGTATGCGAGACAGAAATTTTTATTTAAACTAGGATTGCAAGGTCTTCATAAGGGTTTAATTTCATTTTCTTTTCTCTCCCTGTGGAAGCTCCTAAAGGAAAAGGCACGACCGCACACAAGAGCTTGAGCTGTGAGCAGCAAAGTGCCTGCAGCTGATTGAGTGCAGTCCCGGGAGAGGAACATGTAACCATGTGCATGCACTTCAGGGGGAAATCTGCAAGCTCTACAAAACCCGAACTGCAGGAGGGCTCTGGTTATTTGGTGGAAATTTCTTTCACGATAGAGATCTGGTATAGGCAGGAAATGCTACTTGATATCAGATGTATTAGTTTGTAGTTGAGATACAAAATATTAGCTCTCTATTTCTAGTGTTCTGTTAATGAACAGTCTCTGATAGAGATAGCGTTTCTGCTTCTGGGTCTTCTCTGATATCAAAGGACAGATTTCTAGCTGTAATTACATGTGCATTAGGCTCTTCTCCTTTCAGCATATACTGTTAAGTTGTTCTGATAGTGAGACGAAATACAATATGAATAGACCAAAAATATCATTTTGATCACATTTTAATTCAGTGTTTTTAGTTTTGTCGATATTTATAGGAGATGTCTGAGGCAACAGAGTAGGATAATTACTGGAGCAAAAGCTAGAACAAAGCTTGCATTTCCAGGAAGCATCATCACAGCAGCATTATCTTTCTGCTAGAGAACATTCCTAATATGAATTCATAAAGACCTCTGCTTGTTCTTAGCGAATGCTATGCTACATTTAAAGTCTTGCATTAGGCAAATATTTTCTACTGCTGGAGGATATGCTCTGGTCTCTACAATGTTTCTTAGAGCAAAAGAGGGAATATTTTATAAGACCAGAGAGATTGATAGCTCAGACTGGTAATCTGCAGTAGATTGTCACTTGATTAGTCAATCAAGTCAACTTGTATTTTGCAAGCATGACACAACTATGTTACAAGGGAAACATGAAGGGAATTCAGTTTTTACTACCATACTGAAGATCGGTAGCTCAGAAGAAAAACACTATTTTCTTTGGAAAATGCGAGGTGGGATTTCTCAGATAGTTCTTTACTGTTGGCTGCATTATTTAGCAAAAGGTTTGTTTCGTGGATGTCTCTTCCTTCCATTCATAATTTCATTAAATAATGAAGTAAGATATAGGAGAATATTTTATGATTGTTCTGTCAAAGCTGGATAGAAACATTGACAAGAAAGCAGAAGAGCAAACACCTTATAAACTGTGATGCTTGTGTGCGTGCTGCTGGTCATCCACATAGTACAACCCAGGAGTCTCCTTTGTTGAAGATCAAGCAAAGACACCTGCTTTGGTCCGAGTGTCCTGCTCAGACTCCAGTATGAAAAGAATTAATTTCTGCTTTTATAAATTCTGATTGGACTTTTAGATGGGCAGAGGTTTCTTTTTCCTCCACTATTCTGTAAGTGACTGTGCCTTTTTTGTGATACTTCACTCCAGCACTGGCCATCTTTCAGGTAGTTGATACGTAATGACTGTTTGCATGGCATTATGCTTGTAATTAGAAACAATTCTCTAAGCTATTTTCCTCTGTACTTCCCAAAACAATCTGAAAAAAAGGAGGGGGGTGGTGAAGGCAGGCATAATTTCAGAAATACTTGAGACATTCAGAGGTAAAATTATTTTTAAAATCTGTATGAATCACCTGATCAGCTACAATATAAAGCATAGAAATCTTGAAGCTATAGTTGGTATAAAGAGGTAAGATCCAAGGAGTTGTGCTGTATGTGTACACTGATGCATCTGACATCTTTTTCCTGTTGCTTGGAAGTAATATTTCTTGATTCTTTGAACTTCCTTATGTAGAAATATAGACACTTAGAAGAAATATAGGCATTTTTTATCTTTTTCTTTGCAAACATCGATCCACTGAATTAAAATATATGATCCACAGAATATATATCCACAGAATTAAATATATATGCTGTTAAGGATGGAGAAATATACTTACTGGTATGTGAGTTAGAGAAAGAAACCACTATATATTTCACCTTCCTCTGTTGGAAGAGGATTTTAGTTTCCCATCTAAATCTGGCAACTTAGTAATAAAACTTAATTTATAAATCATAGGCAGTTTTTTTTTCTTTTTTTTTAATAAATGCTTAAGTATGTAAAATATTCACCATGCAGGTTTGGTACTCAGAAGAATTAATCAAACTGTCAGGCTGTAGACCAGACACCGCAGAGAATACACAGTGGTGTGTCATGGTTACTTAGCAACTATAGCTGCAGAGGTTAAGGTGGAAAATACTGTCATTTTGCTGTGTTTGAGATCCACCCCTATCCCCCCATTTAGATACGTATTCCTCCCCCAACAGATAGTCTTTTGTATGTTTTAAACAATCTTTATGTTATAGCTTTCAAAAGAACCTACTATTTCTGTAGACCAATTTGAATAAAATGAAGAATGCTGAGGATCTGAGTGTTGCTCATAACAAGAACAGGTGTTAACCTAGAATGTGTGTAAAAAAAAAAAAATCCCATTCTTTGAATGGGAAGCTGTTTAATTTTACTGTAATATCTTTTTCCTTGAAAACTGAGATCAGTGGGAGCAAAGGAAGTTTGACTTGAACGTTGAGACAAGGTTCTACCATAGTGGCAATGGAAGTGGGAACTGTTCTGCACTTAGATTATTGGTGGTAGTATTTATTGCCCTGATAAGGAAATTGAGTTTGCTTACCAGGAGGAAATAGATGACCTCTTACAGCTGCATTCTGTTAGAAGATTTGCCTCTGGCAGTAGGTTAAAAATAATAGCAGTTCTGAAAATTTTATGAAAGCTTCAGGGTAAGTGTTACTTTAACATCAGCAGCTATAACACAAACAAGCCTTAAATCCTGCAAGTTATGAAATGATAATGAGAACAGGATCCAGAATTTCCACTGTGTTCGTGAAGGGCATGTGTACGAACATAAGACTATGTGCATATGTAATATATACAATGAGAGCCTTTACGGGAGGAGCAGAAAGATAGCCAGGAGCCAAATGTAGGCTTTGGGGCTATTCAGTGTTCTTAATCTTTAGCTCTTTAGTTCTGTATTGTAGAAAACGTTTATTGGTTTAGGCCATGAGAGCCAATGAACACTGGAATCCTCCTCTGCTACCTCCTCAGTAGAGGCTGGGGCTGCATGGCTGCTGTCACATGCTAAAGGAGTGTTTGTCACACTAAGCAGCACCGATTGGAAGGCCAAAATTGAATTATCTGAAACCACCGTGCCTTTCTCGTGGCAACACAGTTGGCAGTCTAGAGGTCTCTACATGCTGCAAAATGAGCATCTCTTGTACAGATGTGGGAAAAAGACCCAACATTGCCTCAATCTGAAGTCACCCAGCTTAACTGGGAAGAAGTATTCAGGAAGCTTGAACCTCCAGTTTGCTATCCTCCGTGGGATGGGCAGTTGAGGTCCCATATGTATTTACTGCGAAGCTATGATGGCAGTCAGTCTGGTGATGCTTTGTGCAAGTGCCCAGGGAGTTTTTTGGCATCCTAGTAATTCAGTTAACGATCTCCATGTAGTAGTCTGTGCAGTCTGTGCATACACCAGCACTCGCCATGTTTCCACCTAATGAATGTGCCTCCTGATCCAGACGACGTTCATGTGCACCTCATTGCACCAGTGAATTTTTACTACTATTTAGGATTTAGGTTCTGAGTATTGTTAGCTTCCTGAAGACAGTACCTAGGCATAGAACAGATTATCCTTGGGATAAAAAAGCCTGCAGCCATGGAGCTGTTTACATATTCCTCCGATGCCTCACTACCTACTTAGGAGATACAGATCTCAGTTACAGGGCTGAAAAACATGAGGGAAGCTGAGCTCTTCAAAGCTCACCTGTTATTTCTGCTTCCTTACTGTAGCTTCTGGTTTATTTTTTTATGTATGTTATGTTAAAACTTCATAAACTCTGTTTCTTGCTGGGACTTGCAGAGGAACTTGGAAAGGAAGCCA
Source organism: Anseranas semipalmata (assembly GCA_013399115.1). NCBI lineage: Eukaryota > Metazoa > Chordata > Aves > Anseriformes > Anseranatidae > Anseranas > Anseranas semipalmata. Next base: position 462,897 of record VXAA01005292.1, read on the forward strand.
TTCACAGTGCAGAGCAGGAAGCTTGCTATCTTTTTGATAAGTTCAAAGGTTTCTCGACACAATTTACTAGCAATAATCTATGCTGAGCTGATGCGCTCTCATTAACATGCCTGTCCTTTTGATGATTTAAAAAATGATTTTTGTCTTTTTAAGTCAGGATCAGGCACTGAGAAAGCAAGCAGAACTGTATTCTTGTCCTGTCTTTTGACTTATGCTCCCATTATGTACATTAGGGTAAATAATTTCATTAGCCACACTTAATTTTGTACCCATCTCTAAAGGGGAGGGGAGAAGGGCTAAAAATAGATTGTTATGTCAAATACAAAATTCATCAATCAGTCTTCCAAAAAAATAAATGAAAAAGTGATAAATATTAGATTTATTTGCCTTTGGCTTTTTGGGGGTCTTTACATAATCACTATTTTTTTCCATGTCTGGAAACATTTTTGTTTTGGATACTGACTTCATCATAGATTTGCATGACTCCAGGTTGTAGGACTCTGAGAGAAATGTTCCATATCATAAGATCTTTTTAAGTAACGTGGGACGTTATAGCACTGAGAGGCAGGCAAGAATGAGCGTGTGTGGAAGTAAGTTGTCCCGCTGCAGTCCATGGGACCACTGAGATGCCTACAGACAGAGTTAAGTAACTGTTGCAGATGGATCAGTGAAGACATTGAGCCCCTTAAGGACATATGGTATGATTTTGGTTTCCAGGAACAGTATGAGCAAACAGTTTAATCAATGCATTCTATAAATGTATCATATGTTAATTTGACTGCACTTATGTCTTCTCTCCCTTTGTCTTGAAAAAGAAATAGGATTAAAGAAAATGCATGACCTAATCATTCTGGAGTATTTTAGCTGTTTAAGCTGAAAGTGTATGCATCTTATGAGTATGGTCTGATTTGATTGCTTGACATATCCTCTCAAATACTGGTCCTAATGGAAACAGTAATTGTGCCACAATGGTCTTTCTGGGGAGAAGGGATGAAGTGTGTGCTGCATTCAGAAACTCTAAGATATATAAAGGAAATGGCTGTAAATTTGGGGATATTTGGCATTTAAGGGAGATGTGAGATCTGGACAGCTATATTGTGTTTGTTGGCTTTTATTTTTGGATAGGAATTTGCTAAGGTGCTGACAACGTACCCGAGCACTTCTTTAGACAGTTTGCTATAGATGGCAAGATAGTCCCTAAATATGGGTTTGCTTTATTTATTGTTTGCAGAATTTTTATATCCTAGTGTTACATCTTGTGGTTCCATTGATTTTTATGTGTTGTGTAATTTAACTGTGTATTGATTCATCGGTTTTCTAGAACTCGACATCTGTTTCTGTAATCACCCAGCTTTGGGGTGGGTATATGTGAGAGAGATGAGGAATTGCTATGAAATCCACGTCTGTTCTTGCCAGGTTTACTCACCAGTTGCTCTTCCATTCTTGTCCTTGCTGGCTTATGCGTTGCATGTAGTTACTGATGATGATCCTTGCTTTATTATTTGCTCTTTCACTGTATCAGTCTGGATGGAACTGAACCAGTTAGGAAGTCATGTGGTAAGGAGCTGTGAACATCGGGTTCCTTGTGTTTCTCTTGTGCTAGCACTTGGCGTAAAATGTTCTTCTGTGCAGGTACATTGGCAAGAATCCATGTATTCCCCAAATTTGGGTGAGAAATCCTCAACAGCTGGCTGCTGATTTCATTGCCTCTCCAAGCAGTAGGTTGGTGACTGCATAGCCCATGGCGGCGGGTGGAGCTTGGCGTGATAGGATCCTTGCCAATCCGTGGTTTTGTTGTCTGGTGCCCGAAGCAGCTACTCCCCAGTGAGCCCACCCACCCACAAGCCCTCCCTATTTCTCCACTGCACAAGGAGCAAATGAAGCAGCAGATGGACAGTGGGAGGAGGTCTCAACCCAATCCTGCAGGCTTCATGGCACTACCAGAATTGATCGGCTTGTGTAATTTATGTTTTTTTCATCCGTCTCACAATATAAAATACAAATCAGTGAAGCTTCTGGGTCTCTGCCTGCCTAAATGCACAGTTACTGGGTTGTTTTTATAATTTCATAGCACTTTTGAAATGCTTTTTCTTTGTATGGCATCCAATTAGATCACACATTGCCAATGGCAAGAAGGAGGTTTGTCTTAAAACTGCAAAGAGAGATTGAGGCTATTAAGCATAACACTACTTTGCAATTATGAAGAACTGGAGCTGGCAAGAGCTGTGCAGGCATGTGCAGTATGTGTAGAATGGATAGGGATGCTTTTTAAGGACAGGGCAGTGGGGCAGCATGCTTCTAGAAGTCTGGGTTCTAGAAGCTGATAATTCTGCCTGCTTCCTTGCTCATACAAAGAGTGTGCAGAGAAAGTTCTCTGACCCTCTTTGTCATTGCTTACCATTCACTCTTCATCAGAACGGTTTCTGATGTATGAGGCTGTGTATGAACACAAAGCATATGACACAACGGATGCCGTGTTTGTCTAGCTGTGATTGCTGCGCTGCTGGTACCTCATTGCAGGACACCAGTGTTTACTATGAAAGCAGTGTAAGATGAGGTTTTCACATTTCTTAATAGTACAATCTTTATTTGCAGTCTAAAAGAGGCTTTCTGGGTTACAAATAAAATTTATCACTTTGCAGAAGTGACCTCTTGAATGTTAAAGTATGAAACGCATTTGGATGAACTCAGGTGATTTATACTAGCAACAAAAAGTACATTTTTCAGCGCTGTTCTAGCAACTTGCTTTTAAGATAAAAAATGTTAACTTTATGAAAATAATAAAAGAATTAGACTAAACCATGAAGCATTTTTTTAAAGGTGGTTAAAGATTTAAGCACTAAAGAAAACATTCTAACATGTTCAGTGATTCAAGATAAGGCTTCATCTAAGTCTTTTGATTCATTATTTATTACACTGTGGCTTGACCACAGATCGATTCCTCTCCACCCTTTCCTTCCACCCATGGCTCAGGTTTTACTCTTGCCTGTCATGGCTTGTGGTTATTGGTGATACATGAAAACACTGTATGCAAAAATGAGAAACTGTTCTCATGGAAAAAAATCCATGCTAACTGATTACTTGTGAAAGATGAAACTGGGGCATTCTAAAAATCTTCCACTGTGCAGGGAAAATCAGCTCATAAGTAAGGGGGAAAACCATTTGTAGCAGAACAAGTAATCTTTAAAATACAGGCATATTCAGCTAGCACAAGGAAACCAAGAAATTTGTTTTCAACAGTTGGTGCATGATCTTCAAACCGGTCGCTTTAACTTCATATTTGGGTAAACTTTGTCGAACTTCCTGAACTTCTGTGGTCCAATTAGAATCATAGAATCACAGAATATCTGGAGTTGGAAGGGACCCACAAGGATCATCAAGTCCAACTCCTGGCTCCCCACGGGACCATGAAAAATCAAACCCTACTTCTGAGAGCCTTGTCTAAACACTTCTTGAACTCCGGCAGGCTCGGGGCCGTGACTGCTTTTCTGGGGAGTCAGTTCCAGTACCCATCCACCCTCTTGGTGAAGAGCCTTTTCCCGATATCTGAACCTCCCCTGATGATTTTTCTCTGCTATACTCTTCGTCTTAGCACAGTTCTGCTGCTTTTAAGGGAGTGGAAGCCTCATGTGCTTCCCAAAATGTAACAATATATGCAAGAGAAATTAAATGTTAAAATGTTCTCCCAGGTGTAGCTTTTTGGCAACGTGTCTGTTGAGATGCCATCTCTTTTAGAAGAGGCAACTTCAGATTAACTAGCTAGCCATTAATAATTAAAGTGATTTCTTTAGTAGTATTTGCTCTGTTGGGCCAAGATTCCCCCCCAGACATGCCAAGTTGTTACGGTGCAGGTATATATCCTAGAAAAGTGGTTGTATCGTGGACAAAACATAGTTACATTGCAGTAGTTAGTAGCTGGCAAAGTAGGTAGGAGCCTCTAGTTCTCTCAGATACTATGTAGCCTGCGTGGTGGATGATCAGTATGTTTTACAAAAGGAAGACTAACTTCAATGACATTTAAAATACGCTTTTAGCATTAGGCATATGCTTTCTCCAGTTGAAGAGTTTATCTTCACAGTTTATCTAGGACAGGCACTGTCACAGCTGTATATTCATGTAGCACTTAGCACGATGGTTTGCCTATACAGTAATATCAATAATGCATTAGAATCTCACTGGGTGATCTCATGAAAACAATTAGACAGTGCCATCCTTGTAGATAGTATTGTCTAAATACTGAGCATTACCTTTAAGAAATCTGAGTAACTCTCAAAAATTTTGAACAAAATTGTAACGCAAATGTCATCTGTTGTCAGCCATTACGAGAGAATTTCCTTCGGTGGAGTCATTAAGTGGTGTAAGGACATCAAGTTCTAAGTCTAAAGAAGAAATTGCATCCCATTGTGGGCCTATTTTTTTGTACTTATTGATTTTTTTTTTTTTAAGCATTGCTTGCACTCAATTTATGAAAGATTATCACGGTATGTTTATATCCTCTGAAGACTTCCTGACAAGAGAAGAGAAAGAAAATCATTGTTTAAGCATTTCCTGACTGTTAAATGGTTTGGAGGTGTTATTATTGATGTGATTTTTATTGGAGCTATTTTCCCAAACAAGTTCTCAGCAGCAGTCCACTAGAGTGCAGTTAATTCATTAGAACAAGAAGAACTTGAGTTAAATGCATTATAGATGAACTGTTCATATGTAATAAGGTCAGCTCATACAGGGCAAACACTCTCCTGGTTATTCAGTGTTTGTTACAGGATCTTAGCAACGCGTGCTTTTGTTTTACCTTAGCTTGAGACAATTTCTGCATAGCTATTTACTGACTTTGCTTAAAATCCCTTTACAGATACTGTTTAAATGCACAGATGATGCTGTGCATATAATTCTCAGCTAAATAATGTGAGATCAAGTTAGGCTCACATAAAGGTTTATATTAAAACACTGATACTATATAGCAGTGTTGTTGATGTTCATCAAGTATTGTTTCAAGTTTCCACAGCCTTTAATAAAAACAAAAACAAACAAACTGGGAGATGGAAGAGGGATAACCCTTACGTAGGCTGTGATGTCTCAACTTCCTATATGACATCTTTTTAGAGGCATTAGCTGCATTCTCAGTATTTCTCTGTTTGCTTCTCCAAGCTTCCTGGTAAAATGTGAAAGGTGTTCAACACTTCATATAGTAGTAGTTCTTATAATTTTGTACATACTTCCAAGAAGTGCCTTTGACCCAATATAGATGTGACCTCAACTGGTGTGAATTGGCAAAGCTCCCTTTGCTACAGTGAAGCAGTGCTGATTTAGACAGTCTGACCCATTAGAATGTACTGTATAGGATGTCATTAGGAGGAGAATCAGATCTCCAGTGCTAGGAATAGTGTTTTCTGTGTTGTGCTGGGGGGGAAAAATAAGTTTAATTAGCTGTTTTGTAAAGAACTTGAAGGAGGTGAAGTGTTATAGCGGTGTTAAAGGCCAGCCTGCTGTTTCTCAAATCTCATCTCCCCTGGGAGAAGAGCCAGAAGAATGGGGGTAGAGGAAATCTGAAAAGATAAATTGTGAATAGCAGAAATGATTGTGTTTGTGCTACTTAGTGCACTGCTTGTATGTCTGTGGTTAAATATATAGTCATAGCACTGAACGGCAAGGATTGCTCTTAAGCTACATGAATATATGGATTTGGTTCCAAACCAATTATTAGAGCCACTATCATTGAGTCTCTTGCATCCATTATTTCCTTATTATCTGTAAAATTCTATGGACTGCATAGTTCTAGCTAGTTCTGAGAATACGAGTTTCCATGGGGGAATACACGTAAAGGATGATTAGGTATTTTTTGTCCAGATTTTTTTTTTTTTTCAGACAGGATAGCAACCAGTTACTGTAATCCACTTACAATCCTGATGTGTAAAAGTATTTCTTTAGTGGCATGGGAATGGCCATCTTACACTATCAAGTCTGGTAGTACCTTAATTTAATAACCTCTCCAATACTGGCTAGCACTAACAATTATGTTGCAAAGTGATTTTGTGCACTTTTTAATTAAGACCTGCTTGCAGGAAAAATCCTAATCCATTAGAGGTCGATTTATGCCTTGAAGCAAGGTCAGTTTTTCCTTTCTGTTCTTAAATCTCCATACGAAGGTAGATTTTTGTCATTGTGCATATGTTAAATTGCTTGGTTTTGCTTTTTTATTCTGTTGTTTTTGTCTGATTAGTGCTTCTTGGCAAATAATACATAGCATAACAGAACATTTCCTAGATTTTATAAGTTTTCTTTGTTTCTGGTCCACTGATCTCCCTGGCTCTGGAATAATGAGAACTGGAAATAGAAGTGTCTGATCTACCATTTTGTTATGTATTTTAAGCCAATCTCTCTTTTATATATATATGCACACATATAAGTATATAAAAAAAATACACGGAAAGGTCCCAGTGTCTACAGTTCTTTTCACTGGTGATCGTAATACAGTCATGAATTTGCTGATAGGAAGAAGAAAAATCTTAGGTAGTTTTATACAAAAGTTGTAAACCTGTAGTCATCCGTGAAGTTGCCAAAATAACTGAATAGTTGATGCTGTCACCAGAGCTGACATGTACAATAGGTGAGTGCTGTTGTTTTTAACTGCTTAAACCATAGTGTGATGAAGAAAACAGAATGTTGTTCTCTTGCTGTGTTTTCCAGCAAGATGTTTTTGGAATTCCTCAGCAGTGCTTTCTGGCCCTTAGAGATGTCCAGTCATGTGTAATGTGCTATCGTGGAGCAAGCTGCTAAACTAACCCTGATAATCCAGGCCCTTAGAGACTGCCACGATGCTAGTGAGACATGGATTAATTCCCTATCAGATTCTGCTTCCACGAATGCTGCCAAGGTAAAAATCATGTCCAATTACTAGAGCTGTATGAGTACAGAAGCTGAACAGCAAAAAATGCTTTTAAAGATAGAGCCTTGATAAACTGAAGAAAATTCTGGATGTATATAAACCCCGCCTAACCTTACTGTAGCCCAGTTATGATACTATATTACTTATAGCTGGTTGGCTAGTAGCTGACTATAAAGCCTGCTGTTTCTTAATTATTTAGGAATAGAAGCTTGTGATTTTTGCCATTTCAGGTTCTCATTTGGTAGGACATCTGCAGGAGCATGGCAGATCCATCCATCATAAAATAGGTCTACAAATGGGATTTCCTCGAAGTAGAAGAAAGTGAAACATGCAAACTTAACAGTAGCGACCCATGCATGGGGAAAATACACTTTCAGTTGTAAGACTCAAAATGAAACTTGCAAAGTTTTGTGCCCTGCGAACACTCGTCCAAACAGTCCAGACCTGAACAGAGTGAATGCAGTACTGGAACAATCGATGGTTTGCAGGTCAGGTGTGCTAGAATAAGGAGAGGCTGCCCAGCTCCCATTTATACTTTGGTAGTTCTAACATTCTGTGTGCTTTACAACTGTGAAATACTGTAAGATCCTGACATGAGACATTGCTGCAAAATGGACAAAATACTGTCAGTGATCACAGTGCTCACAGGATCAATGCATCAAGCTAGATTGAGATGCAGTTTTTTTTCTAGTCTGACTTCTGGTATGTATGCAAGCCATATGAAGTTATGCAGTTATCTGTGTTTTAAGACCAACATATTGGAAGGGTCAGAGCTAAAAATGATGGGCACAGGAAAAAAAAAAAAAAACAGAGGGAGAATGAACAAAAAGTAAAAACATTTCCTAGAGGATAAGATTCTTTGATTTGGGTTAATTTTAGCCCTAAGAGATTAATATGGGTGCAGAAAGCTGAGCAGAAATTTATGATTTAAAGTGCCTGTTGAAGAGGAAAGCAAAATTTGCTCAACCTCTGAATGCTCTGACTTTGCTTAGGCATATATTTGCCTGACAGGCTGGAAAATATCAATCTCTGAAGAGTTAACATTGTATATCCTTTAGGGAGTGCAGTCACAGCTGGTGGGGTGCTTTGCCGAAATAAAGAGCCTCTGGCAACTTCCTGCTCTGCGGGCTGCAACGTTCTTCAGAGCAGGGCAGGCTTGAAAAAAGAATGAAAAAGTAGCAGTTGGTTTGCGAAGACAGATAAAGTTGTTCTTCTGAAAAGGAGCTGCTATTTTCTGTCCAGCTTTTCCAACTGGTAGTTTATCATTCACATTCACTACCTCTCACATAACGATATTGTATTCTCTGAAGGTTTTGATTTTTTCTGCTTTAGCTCTCCAAAGTTCGAGTTGCTCTCCTGGAACTTGCACTTAACCTTTAAGAAACAAGCTGAAGTCTCTGTCTGTGACCTTGAAGGATAGGGGCAGAGAGGGTAAAAAATGTCACTGTGTCTCACTAAAGACACCTTTAGAAATATCTAACAAGGCATTTCATCTAAAAGGGGAGAAAAGGGCACTTAATGTAAGTGACAGGATTGAGGCGGGGGTGGTGGTGGTGGTGGTGTAATCTTTCCATAGCTACTAAAAGTCACATCTAGGACAACTGATGAGAGACACATGAGGTGGAAAAGCAGTGTCTCTTTTGTCATGTAAGGCTGTTCCTGAAAAAGATGTCAGAGAAATGAAGATATGAGCAGTACAGGTATGGAAGAGAATGGAACCTAAGATGACTTTTCATAATAGATGTAAAGGTTATCAGTCCACAGCTTTTGGATGATAAAGCTAGGAGAAAATAACATTTTCCTTCTCACTTCTTTCTCCTTCCTTTCCTTTTCTGTTGGTCATTCAGTGCTGTGGTACAAATATTGGAATATTGCATGTGCTTTTGAAATATCTGCATCACTTCTGGAGGCAGAATACTGATTGTGATGCAGACCATTTGTCTGCTGTAACGCAGGAAAGTAATTAGGTCTTTGTGAGACTTTTGAGTCTTCTCTAGTGCCCAGTCTCTGCATCTGGGTAGTAATTCCTACAGTAATTGGCAGGAGAGAGAACTGGCAATAAATCATCAATCTTTGACATCATTAATCCAATCGTAACCTTAAATCAGACCTTATACATTCTGCATGGGAGCAGCTGATAATCATTTTTGGATCTGTAAATTGTTTAGGAATAAGGAGATACAGTCCTGATTTTACAGACTGGGAACTGAGGTACAAATAGCACAGATTAAGTGACTTTTGTAGTATCAGAGGGAGAATCTGTAGTAGAGCAGAATGCTTTCGTTAGGTTCAAGTAGGTGAGCTCTTCCTGCTAAGGTCATGCTCTTCAGCCTCCCGTGAACGCTGTGTTCTCCGGTAGCTGGAGGCCCTTTGAGTTCACGCATTCTGTGGAAAGCTGCAGTTCTCTCATCAGAACCTTCTTCCTCTTCACCTGCCACATTGCCATTCCGCTTAGCTCAGGATGGAGCCAATGAAATCAGCTTTGTTGAGTCAATTAGTCTGGTGTAAATCTGTTGATGATGCTCCCATGTTGAATCATCCCTCAGGAGGCTACAGATTGGGTAGAATCACAGGATGATTTAAGTTGGTAGTGACCTCTGGGGTCAGATGGGGTTAAGCAGAAATCCGTTGCATCCATTGCCTACCTTCCGACAGAGACTGCACGATGTTTTTATTTTAGTGATACCTGCTCTCTACTTCAGTTTCAGCACACGAGTTACCTGCTTCTCTCTCATAAATACACTGCACCTCTTTGTAGATCCATAATTGAGTTAGGAAGGTTACCATAGCAACTGCTGCGATTAATTAAAGTACTTGGGCATGGTAAGTTTATAGATGCAGAAAACATTTTCATGTACAAATAGTGCAATCTGTTTATGCTCGAAGGATTTGCCCCTTCCCTCTTTTCTCTTCCAATCTCAGCTGAGAAATTGGGCTTTTTTTGTTCTTTGGGGCATTGATAAATCATCGCGTTATTCCCCATAAACTGTGTAAATAAGTCTTTGCAATTAATGTCCACTGAAGACCTAATGAATGCTAAGTGAGAAACACAGCACTGTACTCTTCATGGGAGTGAGCATTTTCAGGGCTGTGAGGCCAGCAAACTGGTCCACTGTCCACGCATATCTCCTGTTATCCTGTGCTAATGTAACACGGGCATACTGCTGCTGCTTCTGTCTTATCGGGTCTGCAGTTCCACTCCAACAAAATAAGCCACTAGATAGTCTCTTGTCAGCCTGTTCCCAGCTCTGTCACAAGCTAAATGTGTGACCTTGGACAAGTCCCTTGTAATCATACTGTGATCATAGCTAGCCTTGCTTCCTGTCAGTGTGGCAATAGTGACAACAGAGCCATGTGTCCATCCATAACAGACTGATTACCTCAAAAGACAAGAAGCCGGTGTTATTTTTTCTGCATCTCTTATGGCCGTTCACAACAAGTGGACATAAATCTCTAAGATCTAAAAAGAAAAAAAAGAAGGGCGGGGGGATATTCTAACAAACAAGGCTTGATAGTCGCCTCTTCTGATCTCTGTCAGAAGAGGATGGGAGGGGAACTTTTCCTCCTGTTCATTTTTCTGCTGGAAGCGACTACTTTTTGTCAGCTGTAAGCATCAGACAGAATGCAATTTGTATGCAGTGTGGTGAGTGAGTGCAGCAGGAAGTGTGGACAAAGCGGAGGTGATGCTTCTGGGGAGAGTGACCAGTCGGACGTGGGGAGCTGCAGGTTTCATATGTGATAAGGAAAGGATATTGAAAGACCAGGAAATACAAGGCTTTTTTTTTTTTTTTTTTCCTTTCCTGGTGCTTTTAAAATTGCTTCTTCTTCTACAAGATTTTTCTCTAGTCTTGCTCCCAGGTCTATCAACAAGAGATGGTGATTGGCTTACTCTGTAAGAAGATGATGTTAATAGGGATTAATCCCCCTCCATGAAGATTACATATCCACACTGTTTTGTACACAAGCACAAGTTTTCTTTAATTCTTTACTGCCCAATAACTTATGCTGTTGTAGACAGCTGGACAGTTTTAGATAGAAGTCACTGCCTAATGAGAAGGGGCTTGAGTCTTATTTTCAGTCTGCTTTACTATCAAAGTTGAAAAGGTTCCAGGCGTCAGGGAATTAATTCCCTGCTAGTGTGGTTTTTATGTAAAGGGGCATCTGAATTCTGAAAGCAGTAGCACTGACAATGGGAGAATGTAAGCACATGACCTTGTCTGAGCAGATACCCTGCTTTTAGATATTTATTACGTACTCCATTTTACAGAGGAGGAAAATTATATACAGCAAGACAAGGCATTTCCCCTTGTAACTTGCACTTACAGCTGAAAATGAAACCTGCGAGTCTTAGCAGTATCCCTCTCAAACCACTAAAATCAGACTTTGTTTATTTTTCTTTTGATGACATTATCGCTCTTCCTGTTTGTTTTACTGTAAAAGACAATCACCGGCTCTGTTGAACTTTTCCTGTGCAAAATATTTGTGGTCTGATATGTGTGTTCTGTTGCACTGGCAGCTGAGATTTTTCAGAATTTGCTTATACCTTTTTTCTTTGAAGTACTTGAAACTAGTCAAGGTGAGAGACAAGATGGATAATGAACAAGATATAGCCAGGAATTGGTCTATATTTCAGTAACTGAGATGAATCTGTAATATCTGACTGAGATGGGAACCCTGTAGGTGAAGGACAGTGTAACTGTGAGAGCCCCAGGAACATTTTATACAGTATTTTAGTCAAATGTGTCTGGTCAGTAGAATTGTCTTTGTCAATGGTTTACAAAATCAAAGGAACGAAGGCAGAAGTGCTGCTGAGAGGCTGAGCTTTTGTGCACTTGGCACTGAAATTATGTTCAAACTCCATCAGCTTCCATTTTATCTCTCTGCTCTTGAAAGTTTGCTCATCGCAGTCATTAGCAAAGCACTAAGCATAAATAAACTCCTTAGGAAAATGCTTCCAGAGTCTAATGTAACAAATTGTTCAGTATAACATAAACAGATGTTCATTTGCAGACTGAAAGCCCCCCCAGCAAGGGTGAGAGGTGGTGGTGGCTGCAAATGGAGGATATTAGGAAGGATATTTGGAATCCCAGGGGAAGTGGCAATCACTGGGTAGTTGGGTCACCCCCACCCAACTGGCATATAAAATTGTGCAGGGTGTGCAGTCTCAAAACCAGACCCTACAGCAACAGTTAGATAATTATGACTGTCTGCAGTTATAGCCTGCAATAAGCAATCAGCATTCATGAAGAAGGTGGAAGCACATACGAACATGCAGTGCAGCAGGTGGCTATTTCCATTGTTTTTCTGCTTAGGGATCTATCATTGTATTGCAAAGATCTGTGTGCAGAGCCTGTAAGATATAGTGATAGAATGATAGATCTCTTAAATACTGGGCATTTTGTGGTTTTATGATGTTGTAAAACTTTCTCAAGGCATGACAAGCACAGACTGACAGGGACAGTTTTCTTTGTATCACATTAAAGGAAAAGTGCCATATTGGACAAGTGTAATAGAAGAAAAAATAATCTCTAAGAAGACAGAAGTGCTCCAGAAGCAAGAGAAAATAAAAGAGAGATGTTACTTAGTGGCAGAGGAGGTAGATTCAGATTGGTCAGATATCTAATGGAGGGATGGTTTGTGAGCATGTTTTGTGTTCCTTCAAATTATTTACTACATCTTTTATGTTGGAATCTTTAGATACAATATGGATGAAGTTGATAGAGCCATCTGTAATAGCAGGAGTTTCCAGCTGTCCTATTAGAAATGCCTGAATTAAAGCTGCTGCCATGTATGTGCTGTGTTCTCAGTGTAATCTTCTTAGTGCCTGTCTCCATGCATTTTCATATACTGGAAAAGTGCAAATTTCACTTTCAAAGCACTGTTCCATTTCTTCCTATTATTTAGTAATTTTATCATCATGTAGTCAAATGCACTGGGGATTTCTAAATGGTGTGTAAAATGAACATCTGTCTACTGGCAGGATTGGCACATCTGGATCCATTAATTTTTCATTATTTCCCAATGTTGGAGGTCAGATGTTCACAATGTGGTAAAGTACAAGAGTTTCCACTGGTGGATTTAATGTCTCTGAAGCACATAATTATACCTACAAAAGTATTAACAACATCAACAACAACAACAACAAAATGGTAGGAGCCTGCTCTAAAGGTTTACTTTTCTAATTACCTTTATTATTATTATTATTATTTTTTAATCCAAGAATCCTACAGCACTTGTTTCATAGATGGGTATACTGAGGTTTGCTATACCAGTCTTCTCTGCCTGGTTGTTTCATTTCCTTTCTGTTTGAAGCAGAGAGAAAGGCTTGCTAGCATTAAGACTAGTTTTGGAAGTAAAGTAGCAAGGTAAAGGTTAAGTATATTAAATATACAAAGATAGTAACTTATAAGATTTTTTTTTTTTTTTGTCAAGAGTGCTAAACAGTTGTTACCTTTATTTGGTAACAACTGGTATGTGCCCTGACACCATAAACACAGGGAATTTGTATAATTGTGTCAGGGTAGAATTATGCTCACGTAGTGAAGAATGATCAATAAACCTTGTAGTTATGCCCCTCACTTCTCTGTTTCAGTGGTTTGATTTAAGGAGCCTTCCAGTATCACAAGAATTAGCACTCATCACAGCAGTCTTTATCATTCCCTGCCACAGCCATGGTGCTATATTATGGAGTTGTTACATGGTGGATTGGTCTCTCCTGGTGCACATATGCAAAGAAAATGTCACACAAAGGTCACCAAGCATCAAAGTGCTTCACTAAAATGTATGTTGAATTTCAATGGTGTACCTTGTTTAAAAAAAAAATAAATAAATAAGAAAGAAAGACAAAAAAGTTCATATTAATTTTCTTGGCATCTGCTGCATGTTCAGAGGCACTGCCTCAGGCTGGCCTCAGTGTCTGGAGTGCGAATAGGAAGATAGACACTGCAAAGCTGAATGCCTTCCTAGATTGTTTATTCATTTCACCTAGAAGAAAATATGAGGGCAGAGAAGGAACAAAGAGAGAAGGGATCCATCTGGCTCTCTCTGTAGGACAGAGAGCAAAATTTGTACCTGAATGTAATGGGAGGGGAATAGTATTTCTAACATACATCTGTCTCTAACACATATCCTTTATGTGTTCGTTTCTACATGCTACTTGCTTTTGCCTTTCAGTTGGCTCAATCAACTGTGACTTTTCTTTTCTGATTTCCTTTCCCAATTTAAGGCCGAAAGATTGATCTAGGGCTGACTGGTAACAGGCTTGGGATTTGAGCACTTAGTACCCAAATCAGGATTTGGCATCTAAAGCCCTGTCTTACTTTGTTTCTCATGTTAGGTATAGGTGGCACGGCATTGTTTTAGCTCGTACTAGTCACACCAGTATTTCTGTCTCTCTGTGGTGCGCATAGGTGCTTTGGGTAGCAGCAGCACATGATTATCTGCAAGTCCACTGTCAGTCCAACTCTGTTTGGAAACCAGGAATAAAAACACTTTGCCATTTAGTGGCAGTGTTTCTAGGGGAGAATTTTTACCATATTTTGTTAAGAGCCTAGAGCTTGAATCAGAGATTTGGTCCTGTGCAGCTGTTTATCTAGCACTCAACATTTAATGACAAGCTTGGTCCTGTGTCAGAGAAATGAATTACTACATCTTCTTGGCAACTTTTCGCTAGGCTCTTCTCCATTTGCTTTTTAACCCAACCTCTCTGCCAGATGTCAGCCTAATGTAGGAATAACAATCCCTGCTGGTGAGACTTGGAGTGATAAATGTTTCTAAGAGCAGAAATAGTGTTTTCCTGTGATTGTATATAAACAGTAGCACTGTTTCTTCTGCTAGGTCCCAGAGATCTTCTTTTTTCTTGGCATTTGGAATGGTTAAAGAAACAGCTCTCCTACCTTCTGGCTTACACCTCAGACCGACATTTGGTTGTCAGTCTAAAGTAATGGATATTCTTAGGAGTAGCTGTAATGGGCAGAATTTAGGAAATGAGGAGAGAGCAAGTGTGTGGGCATTAAGCTTTTGATCTCTGTAAAGGCATGGAAACAACAGCCACTTGGAAAAATGAGGAGGCACTGCATACTGACTGCGTTCGGGTTTCTGGTTGTGAACAGCAGGAAGAAGTTTGCGTATCACAAATGTTCAGTTCACACCAGACTTGTGTTATTTCTGCTGGGAAATCTAAGAGATGAACTGAGCCAGTGTTTCCACAGTGTAGCAACACAATGAACCTAAATGGCAAAACACTTGTGCTGTTGAATATTTAAATGGCTGTCAACTACTTGTTACTGTGGGAAAAGGAAAAAAAAAATGAAAATCCCTCAGTGTGTTTTAGGTTGCTTTTCCTCGTGACTGTGAAGCAGGCTGATCAGTGGGCAACACAGAGGAACCCAGAGCAGAAAGAAGATTTGGTCAAGGGCTCTTTGTTAGGATTATTTTGCCTGTTAGTCACCAGCTAGAATCTAGTCCAATTGCTTATGTATGACTTGTTCTGTCACAGGTGACCAGTGGCTTGTGCTAAATTAGTTTGTGGGAAATGGGTCTCAGTATAGTTTTCTTGGATCAGATCTGTCCACTTTATTATAGTCTCTGCAACAAGGCTCTCACGCAGTCATGAGGTTATTCCCTTTCTTTAATGGAATCTCCCTTAAAGTCCATCTCCCCCAAGATCAGGAGTTTAGCTCATGAATCTTAAGGCTATCCCAAATTTCTCTGCCATTCCTAGTCCTTGGCTGTCCTTTCTGGGTTCTTTTCAACACATAACCTTCTCAATGACAGATTGAAAGTGTATCACAGTCTTCTTGTTCTCATCCATTTAAGATGTAGCCCGTGGACTTGATCTGAAAGTCATGTCTTTGAGTGAAGCCGTTTTCCTGATTGGTAGGAAGGGCAGTGTGATTTTTATAACCACTGAATGAATTAATAAAAATAAAAAGTGGAAACTTGCAACCTTTTAGGTCACGGAGGAAAATACAGCAAACTTTGAGACTATGATATCTGCTCAACAGTTGCTAGTTGTCTTCATAGATGGCTTGAGGGAATCCTGTTTGATCTGTCATGGCATCCATGACATGTTTTACAATGCTAAAGGTTACTGCAAATACACAAAGTGAGCATGGGTGTGCTCAGATGTACATGCAGGGAGAAGACAAATCAGGTTCAAATGATAATCTGCAGCTGCCTTAAAGACACCAGCAGAAATAAGCAGGTGCAATTTGTTACTTTTGCACTGCTGACAAGATTACCATGGAATGCTGTCGGCAAAGACAACAGCAGCGAGCTCACTTCTGCCAACTGTTCTGTGTCTTGAGGGAACGCGTTGATTCGCTGGGCCGACTGAGCTAAGCCGTTCTGCAGCATGTACGATTCTGTCCTCAGATCCAGGCACTTAATGACCACCCGGCGGGTCGTGTTCTTGGTGTTGTGCTCATTGTGTAGCAACATCACAATGCTTTCCTATGCAGGGGAACAGCTCTGAATCTCCACACACAGCAATACCCTGGGTTTGTTTCCTGTGTTCAGCCACCATACAATTTAGAAGCGGAGACAAGGGAAGAGTTCTGAGCAGCAGCAGCATTTGGAGATTGCCGACGGGCGAATGGGAGATGCTGGAACATGAGAACGCTGACAAATTATGATTGGAAGACCGGTTTTAACTCGTGGATAGTTGGCATTTATACAAACAGGGAAGAGGCTTGATCTCTCAGGTTCTAGGTGCTACACCAGTCACATGGAATAATCTGTACAATATATTCACCTAGATATTGAGATAAACCAACCAGAAGAAAGGTAATAATCTGTAACCTCCGCTGTTTGCTTCGGGTTCTTTGTGTTACTATGTTTATTACTATGTTTTTCCTGTTCTCCCTCTGTGGTCTCTATCCTGTTAGTCCTAGTAGGTTGGCATGAGTGTGATACTCCTTGAAAGTGCTCCCAAGTTAGAGAAAAAAGA
Source organism: Anseranas semipalmata (assembly GCA_013399115.1). Taxonomy (NCBI): domain Eukaryota; kingdom Metazoa; phylum Chordata; class Aves; order Anseriformes; family Anseranatidae; genus Anseranas; species Anseranas semipalmata. The sequence goes on from VXAA01005292.1 coordinate 479,732, forward strand.
TCTAGTCATATATAGGTACCTTTGTGAGGGTTAGTTCTGTAGTTGAATTTTACTTTCCTGCCTACAAAACCCTGTAATTCCTCTGACGTTAAGCTCTCACAGCAGAGACTATTGGCTACCAGTTCTTGCAGTGAAGGTGCTTAGTGCTCACTACTGTGTTCAAACAAGGGGTGAGGGAGAGGGTGTGACTGTGCGCCGACATAGGTTGTATGTAACGTGATTTGCACGCGCGTATAGACAGAGAAGTTGTCTTTGAATTACACCTCTCAAGTTTTTGTCATTTCTGTTAAAAAGTACTCTCTTCAACTTCTGAGTAGCCTGTTTTCTAAAGCAGTGCTGCTTTTTTCATCTCCTCCAAAAGGAAATAGACTAGCATGCAGTACAGAAGGATCATTTTAGCTGTGTCTGGGGGAGAGCGTACAGGCAGGCACCTGGCTTTGAATCACCGAAATTTTTCAGAATTGTACTGTTGATTCTAGATTGAAATTCTAGATTGCTTTGTGTGTAGCATACTATTAAATACGGACGCTAATTATGGTAAATACCATAGTGCGAACACACTGACATTGTTAAAGTTAATGACCCAAGTCATTACCATTTAACATACTTTTTGAAGTTCACTCAGTTGAATTAATTGCGATATTGGAGAATGCTGACTGCATTGGTTCCAGATGTCCTGCAGCAGACTCTTAACGGGGGCTGAAGTGATGAAACAGCATCTGCTGAGAACTCTGGAATTTGCCAGGGGGTTAGCTGACATTTTTCTTTATCTTTTGTGGTTTGCAACTACACTGTGTTGGTAAGGTGAGGAGTAAGATACTGTATATTTTTTTTTTATGTAAAGTTTGTTATTATTAGCGTTATTATTATTTTTGCCTACAGAAGCATACTTTTTTCCTTGGAAATGTGTGCTATTTTGTTTTTGCAAAGGGATAGTGCTCAGGAGGAGTGGGTTCTGTTGCTAGTTATAAAAGGTACTTCCTTGTGTGGCCTTTGGCAAATCATTTTAATATCTTCCTGTTTGAGATTATTGTCTGTAAAGATGTATCTGGTAACTAGTGGTCTGAAATATTTAAATGACCCTTGATATGACCTGCTCAGCAACACTGAATGCCTTGTATCATTTAAAGTATTTATCTTGGATGTGATGGTCCTGTTCTACAGAGCTAACAAAAGGCTTTGTAACTTGCTTAGGAGTTAATAAAACAACCATAAGACAAGAGGGAGCAAGGACATGAAAATAGATCATCCAAGTCTCAAATTAACACTAACTATTAGATCATTCGTCTGGTGGCCCTACGTTCCAGGTTAGCAAAGTTCAATTAACTAATATTTGTGCTGTGCTTATGATAGGGTCTAACAGAAGTTCAGAGATAGGAAGCGTACTTAATATGCCAGCAGACAGTGAACTATATGCAGCCCTGAGCTAATAAACTGTGCCCAGAATTCACAAGAAGCCCCTATAGTAATGTAATTAATATGTTCCATGGATAGCGCACCAAAGAGACAAAGAGCATTTTAAGTCTTTCTTAATCTAAAAAGAAAATGATGAGAAAATAACTAGTACAATTAACAATGTTAACATATTGTAAGGCAGCTCTTCTCCTCCTTCTCCTTCTCCTTCTCCTTCTCCTTCTCCTTCTCCTTCTCCTTCTCCTTCTCCTTCTCCTTCTCCTTCTCCTTCTCCTTCTCCTTCTCCTTCTCCTTCTCCTTCTCCTTCTCCTTCTTTTTAATGCTTGTCCTAAATTTCTTCCCTGCGTGCATGATGCTCAGTGCTCAGGTTCAATAATCAGAGGACCAGCTTCCTCTACAGTAAGACTGAAGACTTGCATACAACTCAGATTTAGCTTCATGGTGCAATCTTTTCCCCTGAAATGAGCTACATATTAAATACTGCTGGGCCCTGTAATTTATTTATATTCTGTCAGAGAAATCAGAATTTCACCATATTCAGGACTGTCAAATTGCTTCTCATTGTAGAAGCTCAGGGCTTCACAGTTCCTCTGGAAATGAAATTTTATGCATGAGTAATTGGGAGGTGTAAAGTGCCCCTGTTTATTACCTGAAAGGAAATGTTCTGGTCCAGGGTAAAAAGTTACATTGTGTGGTTTAAAGCAGAAAGGAAAGGAAAAAAAAAAATCATTAAGTGTGTTTGCATTCATCTAGATTTCAGAATGTCAAAGCTGACAGGTCCAGTACAATGTCTAGCTTAACCCTCTCCTAAAACCTGAGGGCTTTTATTGATGAAATTAGTATGTACCAATCAATCTGTTGAATGTAGTTTGATTTCTTGCACGGAGTTCAACCTGAGTATTGCAAATAAATTTGTAATATTACAAGGTCTGGGTTTCACCAGCATCCTTGGTTAATTGCTGATAGTGTATTTGTTTTGTTTGTTTGTTTTGTATTTTTAGCCTGTTGAATGAAGCATTGGAATTATACCTGCAGGAATATGGCCAGCTTCAGGTTTTAAATGCTAATGGTGTTTTGACTACAGGGAAAATCTGGGTATGAGCAGACTATAGTATTGTCTTGAGGCCAAGATGTTCAGTGCTCCCAGGAACTGCAGAGAGCTCAGGAGTTGCTGAAAGCAGCCAACGAAAAGCAAACCCTTTTCCTGTCCCTAATAAGTATCATTTTGCACTTTTTGTCTGTTAGCATGCAAAGCTTTTCCAATCAATGGTGCTCTCCCTGTGCCCCTCAGAGAGAAGTAGACAAGAGGAAGAAAACAGACAAGAACTAGGACTTAGGAGACCATTGTTCCAGTCCTCTGTTATGAATTTCTTTGTGTGCTCTTAGCAAGTCCACGTCATACCTCTGTTCAATGTCTCCCTCTGTTTAGATAGTTACAAGAGAGCTTGCTTTCTCTCTTCTCTGGATTCAGTGTTGTTTTGGCCCCTGAAATTAAATGGGGAGGGCGGCAATTTATATTAAGCCCGAGCATCCATCCCACTCACAGCACAGGAAGGCAGGGCTGTTCGCATGGAGCTTGTTGCAGAATTGGGTCTTTGCTTTCAAGCTCTTTGGAAGAGAATGGTATGTTATATACAGAAGCCATCTCACTGTGACCTTTAGGGGCCTGTAGTAATGTAAATATCATTCTTTCAAAGAACTGGTTATGCAATCTTAGACAAGAAACAACTGCTCCTGAAAATAAAAAAAAAATGTGGAGCACAGGCTGGGGAGTGATACGATGAAAAAAAAGGCAGCTATAAATATAGTTTGGAGAGATTTTGATTTTTCTGTCGTAGGTAGATTGAGATCAGAGCAGAAGCAAATTACTTGCCCGCCATTCTTCGTTTGATTTATAAAGTTTTCTACTTGCTGACAGGGAAGTACCTTCCGTTTGTGTGCAAAGCACCTGGAACCTCTTTCCCCTAGTTCTTTGGCATCCTGTCCTGAGTCGGGTGGTTGACACTCAACTCTTTTTAGAGGTGAAAGTGGGCAGAAAAATCTCACCCCTGCTGTCTTTAGTTCCTGCAGGTGAGCGCACTGGCATACAAAGCTTCCCAAATGGCTGTCAAGCCATCTGGTGTAGCTACAGTAGATGAGACCAAGTACAAGGACAGGTCTGTATTTTTGACAAAATTGTGTTAAAGTAAGTCTTCAAGTAAATAGAAGAAATTTAATTTGGTAATGATGTCCCTATCTTTCTCTAACCCCACTTAATAACCAAGGATCAGAAGGAATTGATTGTTTGGATTTAGGGTCCTGATGAATGCTTTTATGTAAATTAGCAATTGCTCTACAATGGTGAAATACGATGACTAGGAACAGAGCAATATCAGATTAATTTGTAGTTTATATGTCCTCCTTGGATGTGGCACACAAATTATAAATACAACACTGAATGCCCTTAGTGGAACTTCTAGTTCTGTTTACTTATACGAAATAAAAACAGGGATCAGTAGATCATCATTAATATGTCACAGGAGCAGAAATATACCCAAAATAAGATATTTACATAAACATGTTGCTGAGGCTAGTCCTTGAGGTATGCACTTATTCTTACAATAATAGGAGAGGTTTGTTTTGTTTTGTTCTGTTTTGTTTTGTTGTGTTTTGTTTGAAAAGAAAAAAGTCCTGGAGCAATTGAGCTGAGGTGTTATTAATGTGAAGACAATAGACAGACCTTTGCTCTAAGTGTGCTTTCGATCAGCTAAATGATTTGTTATTTATGTAGCATCACCTGTATGCATAGTGCCGTTTGGAAGTCAGAACCCCAGGTCTGAGAAGTTTACAAGCTCGAGATCTTCTCCCTCTCCCTCTCCTCTCCTCTGTCAAGTGGCAGCAACTTAAAATGCTGAAATACATGAGGCACCAGATAGGAACAGAAAACACTCTTAAAAGTCAGATCTTGGCCAGGCTGGATGGGGCTTTGGGCAACCTGGTCTAGTGGAAGGTGTCCCTGCCCACAGCAGGGGGTGGAACTGGATGAGCCTTAAGGTCTCTTCCAACCCAACCCAATCTGTGATTCTATGATCTTAACGAGGATCTATTTGTACTGCTTCCAGTTGCTGCTCTCTGGCTGATTCGTTGGTGGAGATGCATTTTTCTAGCAGTACGGTTAACTGAGGCATCTGCACAACACAGGAGGCAGCAGCTGATGACTCTGCCAAATCTCCTGGGTGCCCAAACATCCAACTCGTTGCTGTTCAATATTCCAAAACCAAATTTTGACAAGTGGCCTCCAAAGCACTCAAACTGCTCAATTTAATTTAAAGTCCATTAAAGACCTCAGTTTGGTTCTGAATGTGAAAATTAACATATTTAAACCGTGTTGATTGCCTTTAATTTCTACAGTGATGTATCACTTTAAGTCGGCAGTGTATCTCTTCTTTTCCTTGAGGACTCTATGTTTCAGTAGCCTATAATATTAACAATTAATGCTCAGATTTCTAGGATGGGTTTACTCTAATTTTAATAAAAGGCCTCAAAGGAAGGGTCAGTGAACTGTAAGAAATCAATCTTTCATAAGCAGTCTTTGGTTCTCATTGAAATATTTATGAATGATAAAGCTATCTCGACAAGGCAAAGTTCAGCACAGAGGCCACTTGCGACAACATGGCAAGGTTTCATAACAGACGATGTGTATAATTAAAGCAAGAACGTAGAACGAAAGCAGGGGATGTGTCCGTTTCGTTAGATGAGTCTTCAAGGAGTAGTAAGCCGATACGACTGCGTATTTCAAGAGGCTGTTCTTGAGTTAAGTCTAATAACGGCTTCTCAAAGAACATAGTTGTGAACAATGAGTAAAAAATATTCATTTAAACTTGTCTCTCTAATATTTCTTAGCTTGCTGGATGAACACAAAAGTTCTGAAGTAACAAGTATATTTAACTTAATTCAAGTTTTGCACGAAAGGAGGGATGTATATTTATTCTTTTATATGTTTATGACATGAGGTAAAATAACTGTCTTGTCTTGTTAAACTTATGTGATATGGGGAAACGTTCCCCCTTTTAGAATAAATTTGCTCGAGTCACTTACATGTTCTGTAGCTGAACTGGAATTAGAAATCATTTATTTTGAGCCCCAGTTCCTGTGAAATTTTTCATGTGACTCTTAGAGATCTGTCCAGCTGTGTAAATGTGTACAGTGGGATAGGCCAACAATTCTTCCCGTTCCGTTAAATGTATTTTGTCTTGTAAAAAGAAAGAAAACTATGGTTAATAGCCTTAAAATCTCCTTGCTATTTAAAAATGTTTTTTCATCTACCGAGTTCCACAGACTAAGTAAAAACTGCATATGGTACTTGGCATTAGAAAATGCTTGAGAGGCAAGTAAATACATAAAAGTCAACTACACTTAACCACTTACTGGGAAAACCAATTCTGTAGTATGATTACTGTACTTTGAGCTTCCTGAAAATCTCTTTTTTTGTTTGACATTTTGCACAGGATTTTCTTCCTTTTCCTGTGAAAATCTGTTCAATTGAATCTGAGATGTTAGACTGTCAGAGTAGCCATCTCTCAGCTCTAGAATTTCCCCTGCTTGTACCAGCAGCAGGATTTGACAGATCTGGCTGACATCAGGGTGCCACACTTGGAGGTCAGGGAAGGAAAGAAAGTTTGAGATAGGTCTGCTGTATATGTGCATATTTAGAGTGTTCCCAGCTGTGATCTTAGGAGTTGTTACCAGCAGATAAATGTCCAGAGTGTTTGCTTTGCCCACGGCAACTATTTTGGTGCATTAACTTCCATTTGTGATGGGATTTTATGTCTGATTTAACATCTAATTTACTGGTAAAATTCATGGGAAAGAGCTTGTCATTTAAAAAATGCAGTCTCATGCCTTTGTCTGCTCATCCAGTACATGGTATGCCTTGAAGTAGGAGCTTGTTTTTTAATCTTTGTTAGAAAATTGGGTGAACCAGTACTATAAGCACACTTACTGTTTAGCATTTAGGTATTACTATTTCCGTTATAAAGGAGGACATCATCATTTAAGGGTATTTGTTAGCGAAGACAGAGATTGGGTAATATAATATAAAGGGAGGCTCCAAACTCTTCTTTTGTCCTTAGGTTCACATCTCTTCCCCAAGGCAGGGTACTGCTTTGTTTTTAACTAAGAGCTAGAAGTCAGGAATTGTTTTTGCACTCTCTGCCACTGTAAATTACAGTTGAAGTTAGGACTGGCCTGGTTTTCCTCCTGTCTCAAACACCAGTCAGGGTTCGCAGCTGCTTTGCATTGGTAGGAAACCTGAAAAGGTGTTTGGTGTAGCATACTGAACCCGTATTTAAGCTTTGGGGTTCTGGCTCCCAAATAAAAGGAGAAGATATAATGGTAAATGTTTGTCAGTAGGTAGAAGTGCATATCTTCAATTGCAAGATCTTACTGTTTTTTACTTACTTGAGTAACTTTATTCACAAAGGCTGCTGAAATCAATGCATAAAGGAGAGAAGGAGAAAGCCAGCTAAACTGCATTATAAAACACAATCTACATCACAACAGGAATACATTAATTTAGAGTAAAATTAGCAACCTTCTGCTAACAGAATAATGAATAGCTGTAAAGGTTTATCATACGTAAAAAAAAAAAAAGAAAAAGAAAAAAAAAAAGAAAAGGAGAAGCACTAATTGTGTTTGTTAATTCAGAACCTCACCACTATTGTAAGAAAAACTAAATGTGAACAAAGCAATAATCTGCCTTGTATTCTTGGAAACTAACACAAATGCTGGTTATCCATTGCCATTATTTCAGCAGATCCCATCTTAATTACAAGGAGAAACACAGTGAATAAAAGAGCCATTTCAGATGAGACAGAACTGTTGCCTCCCTAAGCTTCTTCACATTAGTTCTTTCTGGGGCTTATGTTGTTCTTTTCCTTTGTTCTCACCTTCATGTGAGGATAAATACACTGCTATGGATGTCAGTACTCAGTTATCAATACCTTACATTCGATCTCGTTTCACAGGGTTATAATGTAGCAAGAAGGTTTCTCCAAATCAAGCAATACTGTGAGTTTAGAACTAAATTACTAAATGCATCTTTTTTTTTTTTTTTTTGGTAATATGTAGTTGTAGGGGCAGGGTATAAAAATTCTATAAAGAATTTATCTTTTTTTTTAAGACAAATGTTTTCATTGTGTGATGAGTTCTAGTCAGTGTGTGTCTCCAAATGGCTGTCTAGTTTTCTGTTCCTGTATTATTTAACATAATGACCTACTGAAGAACAACCGAGTGCTACCGTTCTGTGGCAAAAATGATAAGAATGTTTTCTTTGCCTTTTGATGGTAAAAAAATGGTAATTTAGGGCTGGATCATGATCTCTGATCTACCCAGTTGCAGACAGTGTCATCTGGTAATGCTGTACCAATGACAAAATTAGCTTCTATAAGTTCTCTATCCTCAGAACAGCGCATCTAACGCGCTTGCCGTTACCATGTCCCAGTGCATAATGAAAAGGGCCAGAGTCCGAATGTTGCCCTCCTCTGCCAGCTACTGCAGTAAGACAGTATCTGTAAATGCTAAGAAAGAATCACTGCAGAACATTCCTGAAACACCATCTTATGACTTAGGAGGGAGTCAGTTAGGTTGTTCTTGCTTTCATTCTGCCCCTCTGAAGGAGCTTTGTTCCTTGCTTACCCAGACAGATGCTCTCACAGTCCCCACATCACTGGGCTGCATGCCAGTACATTTTTTAAGGAAGTGTATTGCTCCTGACTTGTGTGCTCATGACACTTGTAACATGATTGATTTCAGTCACTGGGCCAGAAATGCCCTTCCAAATTGCCACTGCTTAAGGCTGCTGCTCAGGAAAAATATAGACACAAATCATTCCCCAAAATAAAAAGGTCAACTAGTATTGAATTAGTTCATTTACAGAACTCTGTGGAATTAGCAATGTACTTTTAAATTGCTTCTTGATTGAGGACTTTTGCCTCATTAATCCCAAACAACCTATGAACACCATTAAAGTCTAATAGAATAATGAGTGAGACTTCAGAGACCGTGCACACATACTGTACTACAGAAGGCAACAGGCTACTTCGTAATGCTGGAATGCGCACCCAGCAACGGTGTCTGTAAAGCAGCAAGCCCTTTGCTGTCTGCAATGAGAGCGTGTCCCCTACTTTTGCCATGATGAAGACTCAGAGGCTCAAGTTGATAAGTGTCCACAACCCGGACTTTTGCTAGTATAATCCAGACGATTCTAACAGACTCCCTGCTCTTCTCACTCACGCAGTAGTTTCTCATCTGGTTTTCTCCTGGCTTCTTGCGTTTACTCCAGCGACTGAATCTTTTGAATCTTTAGCTTTATTGTGGTCTCCTGACATTCACTATGAGTTGCTATTTTAGTCTTCTCTTCTAATTTTCCTTTCTTTCCTTGCTTTTTAAAACAAAACAAAACCAAAACAACCCAAAACAACCTGTTTCAGCTTTGCTGTTATTTATCAGAAGTCTGTCCTTGCTGATGTCTGTGTACTGTATTATCCCAGCTTTCTCACTGGACAAAGGATGCTGGGTAAACCTACAGATTTTGCCAATGTTGGCCAATTCAGGATTGCTGCCAGATTCATAAAGTAGTATTATTTCTTCAAGTTGTTTTTTAATATATTGCTTCTCTCCCTTTCTCTCCCCTTCCACTTGCCTTTCCTTCCCCATCTCTTTCAAAGAAGAGATGTCTGTCTTCTTCTCAGGTGTCTGGATATCACCAAACATTGCACCTAGCTTTGCACGTAGAAACAGCAAATTAGCTGTGTGATGCTATTACTCTAATCTTTTCTTTCCTCACCCATCTTTGGAGACATTATTTGTGTCTGACCTAGAGCTGCATGTGTAAATTAGACTGTAAACTCTTCAGCTCTGGGAGCAGGGCTTTTTTTTAATCTGCTCTGTAAAATACCTCAGAAATTTTCTGGTGCTGTTATGAATAATAATGAGGATAATGAGGCAATTTCCCTTATTAGTGGTGAAAAAAGATCCTGAAAGTATTGGGAAGGATGGGGGGAGTTACTAGCTTCCTCTTGCAACTTACCCACTGGCAGCAGGAGCGTTCACTTGGCTTGTCAAGCAGTCAGGGAAGGGCACTGTCTTTTCCCATTTGTTTCCCACCTCCTCCATTTCTGTGGCATCAACACAGCTAGATTGCCTCTCTATATGTCTTCACAGGTAACACCCCCTCCCTTTTTTTTATTAATGTTGAAAGACATTTTCAACCCTGCAGGGGACAGACAGCATTACTGTCTGGTCTCATGTTGAGTTATTAATTTAACCAAAAATTTCAATTTCAGATAGCCCGAGGTTAGTCTTCTGCATTGGCAGCCCCTCATCATTCCAGAAGTGTCCCTAGTAATAACCTTTGCCTGCCTCATTACCTTTTTGCATGCATAATAGCACCACGTACTGTAGGATTAAAATAAGCATGGATAAAAATGGTGCACAGTTGTCTAGGATATTTTATAATGGTTCACTCACCTGTTCAGAAAAATGACAGTCTGTTCTGCATGTTACTTTTTCTTCAAGGAGTATCAGGGAAAAATGCACTTTTTAAAGACCATTGTCCATTTTTTGTACACATCTGTAATCTCTGTAAACTGTATTGCAGGCTTTTAATGAGGCTGATATTTGCAAAGATCTTTCTCCAAGTGTATTAGATGGCAGAGAGCTTTTAACAGGAAAAGTAATTAGTGAAGGACAAAATGCAAGGAAAAAAACACAGCACCTTTTTCTAAGTCAAATTTTAATTGAATTTATATGCAGCAAAACTGTTAAGTTCTCTTTCCCCATAAATATTAAGTACAGAGATTTCACGATGCTATTACAGCCCCATAAATTAGTTTGATCATAATACATTCTTTAAACAACTGTTGCTTCCTAGAAAAGTTTGTAAATCAAGCCTATGCTTAATGTAATTTTCTTCCTTTGAATTTTAATATTATTGGTGTTTTCATAAAACCGGGATCTCTGCTGCTTGCTTCCTACTCAGTTCCAGTTTCCCGAATGTGTATATATATGAAATGGGGATGAAGAAATTGAGGATCCCGCTTTCAAAAGCGGTCATCGCCCGCAAATGGGATGACATTTCTCAAACGACCTCAGCTTCTAATTAGTACCTTTAAAAAGTCAGAGTTTTTCAAAAGCTGTGTGGGTCCCAGCAGCTCACAAGTGTGATGGTAATTGTTCAGACATTTTTCAGTGACGTGTCTCAGTGGGGAAGACCTGGATGCTGTGCTTTTGCAAGGGATGTAATACGTACCTCATGGGGTGTTAGTGAATGCTGTGCTGTCACATGGGCGTGTGAGTGTGGTTTCTAGGTATGTCTGTATCTTCCTAATTGTGAGTTGCTTCATGAGCTGCAAATGTAATTTCAACAACATGATAGGATAAAACAAAGGGAGTTACAGCAGTTTGTGTGGTGAAGGGAATGCTGGGGGAAAACTGTAAAATATTTTTTGTTTTTACTGTGTTCTAATGGAATGTGACCACTGGACACATCAAACAGTAAATAGAAAAGACTCTGGGCATTTGCGGTTCTTGAAAGTTTTCTTTGGGGGAAAAGGTACAATGAAAGCAGAGCTGGTCAGGAAAGATAATGCCTGACTGGTCGAGGAAATAGTGATAACCGAAGGAGGGGAATAATGGTATGATTGTGCGAGTGAAAATGCCGTGTTTCCTAGTGGGCTTCTATTTCTAGGATGTCTCTATCAGCATTAGGGAAGTATTACAGCATTATGTATAAAACATAAGGAAAGACAGTGCACGGAAATTGTGACTATTCCAAGTCCCGTAGGTTTGAGGATCTGCGCCACCCTTCAAATCACACTGCAGCGCTCCCTGACACTGTAATTATACTTCGCATTTTTACAGCCTTTGCAGCCTCTTATTAATCATTGGATTGCACCAGTGAAGTAGCTGAGTTATTAACCGCAAGCTGAAGGCCCTCATTCAGCCAGTAACGAACCCAGAACAAGTGATCAGCAATTCCTACACCAGACAGAGATTTTAGCGTGGGTTAGTGGCTTTGCTATTAACCCTAGCTTTTCTTCTTACCTCGCTCTTTAACTTGGTAGGGGACCGCAGCTGCGCTACTTTCTGCGCAGTCACTGGTCCTCCTTTCCGCTGGGCCCGTTCACAACAGCCACAGTGGGAACTGTGCCACATTCTTCCACAGTACCATCCTCAAATGGCTTTAATGTGGGCTGCACCACACAAAGTTACTGTTCTGTTTTGGTTTTGACTTAAAAGGAAAAGCAACACAGCTTTCAAAACCTTGCAAGAAAAGAAGAAAATCAGTGGACATGTGAGGCTGGGGGACTGCCACTCAGTAAGCTTCCTTTGCTTCTTGCTTTACAAGAAGAACATTGGTGGCTTTGAGACCTTTAGTCACACTTATTGCCCCTTAGTGCTCCACCAGTTACATTCTCCCTTAAATATACAGTAAATAATTTGGATATGTATTTTCTCATTTGCCTGCCTGCTGCTGCTTTGGTGTTAGGCAGTACATCGCTACAATGTGGGATCAAACGCTGCCTTGTGTTGGGCAAGCAGTGTGCCGCTGGGATCATGTGCAATTCTTTTGAGGACTATACCAGATGCTGACTTGTTTGTTTTTTCTCCCACATCTTTCGTCCCTGCTTTTTCGTGTTGCTTGTAGCTGATGACCAGTTTGTTTCTGTAGAAGTAGGTAAGGTACCTGTTGTAGAACATTCCCTCCATGTAGAGGCACTAGGTCCAGTCCTGCAAGACAGTGAACTCAGTGAACTCTTCTGAAGCATAATATTATCTGGAAGGTGTTTTTCAATGTAAAAGTATTTTCTGTTACATTTTGGGAGCTGTCTAGACATTCTTGCATGAAGCTTTTGTAAGTCACCTTCTGATTAGTAAGAATTTAGAGATAAATTAGCCTCTAATAGTTTATTACAGTGCTTCATATGTATTACTTTAAAGCAGCTTAGTACTGGTTCTTGCAGAACCGTTGGCCTATTTGAACATAGGCATGCGCATATCCATAAAAACAGAATGTTGTCAAAATCCCAGGTTTGGGCCTCTGCATAAGGCATTCATTTTTACATTTAAAACTCTAAACTAGTTGCAAAGACTCAGCTTTCTTACTACTGTAGAGTATGATTCTAGTTCTTGAAATCACCGGAGGCAGCTTGGTGGCACAGGGAATAATGGTTTTAACACTACCAAAGACATTTACTTTTGCTGTTGTGATGGTAGAGGTGCTCCCAGTCCTGCTGCTTTCACTGGGCTGCTGGAAAGTGTTGAATAATCAAATAGGTCACATCTGTTCAACTGCTCTAATTTATTGTCCCACTGAATCCAGATTTTCTGTATGTTAATGAAAAAAATACCTATCACACCAGCTCTTGCCATTCTATTTTATGACCTTATTAAATCTTATACTTTCTTATCATGCAGTGACAATTACCGGAGTATAGGACAGAACTCCTTCTCTGCATCAGCCGTGGCATGTACACTTTCTCCTGTCACCAGTACAGGCTGAGTGATTTAGACCTAATGTGCGGTCCTGAGAGATATTTTTACACTCCTGACAGGATTATATAACAAGAGAAAGGCCATTAACAAATACAGAGGAATAAGCAGAAGGGAGAAGGCAGGTGAAGAATGGGGAAGTAAATCTTCAGATCTGTCACTTCATAATAAAATAACCTTCATGTTAAGATTTAATGAGCTGGTTATCCCACTAAAGAGGGATAAAAATACTGTCATCCTGCATATTCCAGGGATTTTTGGTACAGCACATATCTGCTTACCAAGGCGAGACTTGGGCTGTGTGTGTGTGCACGTACACGTACATACCCAGTGTACCGTCTGGCTCCTTATTAGTGTGATGTTTCTGCCTCTAAAATCAACCCAGTACAGAAATGCTGTGTCTGCAGGCAGAACAAAACTTATGCTCTTCTTACCGTGGTACAGTGAGACTAGAAGACTTTAGTAAATGACAGTGTTTTATTTTTATATACTCCCAGAAAGCCAGTTACTTTTTTTTTTTTCTATCATGAGAATTTCTTAGCAGTTGCATTCACTTCTGTAGTTACTCTTCAGCTACCCTTCTCATTAATTCTGTAGAAAAATTATCCTCGTAGCAAGCATGATTAAGAACCAAGAGCCCTCATTCACAGGGAAGTTTTCTTTACTACTAGACGATGCAAAACAAAACATTTTAATATTTCTGATATAAGGAACTGAACTTTTTAAAGGACCTACTTTGAAACTTATTCTGAACACTGAATTCATCGGAAGGTGTTTTTGAAGAGCTAATGTTTTATTCATAGGTAAAAAGCCATGCTGATAATGTTTTGCTCATTATAATACATAACTCCATGCAACACTGTTGAGGCAGTTGTCATGTGGTCCTATCTTATGAACACAACCACAACAGACTTTTAGCCATATTGCTCTTTTCAGCCTTCCTAGCCCTTTTTAAGAAAAACAGGGCATGGCTTTTACAGTGTGCCTGGCATACCAGTGATGGTAAAGGTATGTAGTATAGATTGGATCATAAAAGTGGTTTTAAATATAAAAAAAATGTAAAACTCTGTTAAACTTCAGGTTTAGAGCAGCGAGCAGAAATGTAATAATTAATTATATTACGGTTACAGATCCAACCCTCAATGTACTAGCTACTGGATGAGAAAGATGGTCTCTTCTCTGAAGAATTAAAATACCAAGGTGGTTTTTTTTGTTAGTTTCTTCCTATTTTTTTTTTGTTGTCTTTTGGAGGGTAGTCTTTTGGATGGAAGTATTGCTGTATTCAGCTTAGAGAGGGAAATATGAAGCCCCAAAAATCAGATGACTGATGTCACACATAAAAAGTGGCACAGGATTACCCCCCAGCTGTCCCACGTTCCAGCTCAGGGTGTTGGTATTGTTCTTCCCCTGTTCTCGCTTTTCCGGTAGGTCTTACTACCTTAAGCAAGGTCATCATTCTATTTTTCTGGGCTAGCAGGGTGATACCACTCCACCAGGGAATGAAACGTTACAGTTTGGCACTTTGCAGCCACCAGTGAAGTGCTGTATTCAGTGAAGCCATCTCTTAGCAGTTCTCCTCCAAAAAGAGCAGCAGAGGAGCAGCAGCTCCGAGCACCCAGGCTGCGCGGCCTGCCCAGCCCTCCAGTGCCGCCGCCTCGGTCTGTGTGGTACTGCGCCGAGAAGGGCTGGGGCACCACAGGGAAGGAGTGCTCTTTTCTTTATATTACCAATTGCTTATTTTGAAACCCAGGATCAGGGTCAAGCAACACTGCAGCAGTGGGTTCATTCTTCACCATTTAATACTTTGCCTTTGAGAGGACAGAGTATCTTGATCAAGCACTAACCATCACGCTGAGTAATTTCAGCATGGCTGATGAGACAGCGGTGGGGCTGCATCTTTTCTAAAGCCTGTCTGATTTCCGAAGAGAGATTCTCCCACACTGCAAAAAGAGAAAAAAAAAAAAAAGAAAACAAAACCAAACAAAGTTATTTCCAGGCAGAGTGTTTCAATGGTGAAGTCCTATCCACATCGCGTGAAGCTGGTTGTAACAATTCCTAGCCAGCAGATCTTTTCTTCTGAGGGAAGGCGAAGTGGCAGGACTTCCCGTCCTCTGACAGACAGTGCTCCTGGATTTCTGGGACAGTAGTGCTTCCAAGTGCATTAAGTTCCTGAAAGTTTTAATTAAAATGGGTAAAAGTCTATCGTAACGTTCTCTTTCCCTCCTGCTGAGGGAAGAAACACAGCATTACAGATGTTTCAACCATGGCAAATGCTAGGATGTCAAATTGCTGGGTGTCAAACACTGGCAATCTCTGCAAAATATAGCAAGACATCAGTAATTGGTTAGCGTGGTTAGGTTTCTTTTTTTGCACTAACAAAGCTTTCTGTAGGACTTGAGGCACTGACCACTACTTGAGGTTTGAATCCGATAGTGGCTGCAGTTATTTATTAAATGAAGCTGACAGGAAAAAAGAACAAACAAAAACAAAATAAAGGAAGATAGCTTTGAAGCCGAGGTAAATATTGGAGGGAATGCTAACCACATAAAATCAAACAAATATCTCCCAAGTAAATAGGAAAAATACCACAGAAAAGCACAAACCTGCTCAGCAGAGGACAGATTGGGATTTATTCAGTTTAGTTTAAATTAGTCCGTGGTGTTTGTCACCAGCAGTAGTTCTCTCCATTGCTGCCTCCTGTTGCAACAGAAGGGTTTGAGGATTTGAGTAAGCAACCAAATGGCCTTAAAACAAAACAAAAACACATTCAGGGAGAAAATCCATTTCTCTCCTTATCTTTTCTCTACTCACCAACCAAAGCCATCCCTCCTAGCACGTATTCTGTATTAGCTTCGTTAACAGCTGTTGGGAACATACTGTACCTGGTCTGTATGACAGGGCCTTGGGGAAATTTGATGTCACTGAATGAGTCTGTGACCTGTTCAAGTGACCAGCCGTGACTGCAGCTGTGAAAGCAGCTCATTGCTTCGTTATTCCTTGCAGGTTCTGTAATTTTTCTTTCCAAAATCTGCAAAGATAGGACAGGACTGAAAATGGCACAACTGTATGCAGTGTATGTTGAGCTGCAGCACAGTACCGCTCTGCAGATGAGCTCCCATTTGTTAAATGACCATACGCTTATTTTACTAGATATTTTTTTCTCAAACAGCCTTTAGTCTGTAGGAGGATGTTAAACGTTGTAGGAAATAATGTATTTTTTGCAATGACATTAAACTTCCTAATGCTACAATAATTCAGCTGCAGGTGAATTTTTGGGACTGAACAAATACTTTCTTTGACTTTCAAGGTCTCATTTAAGCGGTGACAGTTATTCAGTCATTACTGTTATATTTAGGTTTGAAGTAGGAAAAACCCCTTTTGAAGTGATAGTTTGTTAAATGAAATCTTTCAGAATTGTTTGAAATTGAATACATTTTACCTAATAATTCCTGTTATGCTTGACAATAGGTGAGTTTTGGTCCTTTTCTTGTGTTGAAAATATTACCTTAGTCTTTTGTATTTTCAGAATGGCTCCCTTTTCCTTAACTTGCACAATTCCGTCACTAGCAGAAACAGGGGCACTTGGCTGGTGAAACAGCATTGCCTCCCCCTCTCTGCAGAAGGGAGTAGCTTGGTTTTTTTTCTTTAGTAAACGACTGAATGCAGTGAAGGAGGGAAGCAAGGTTAAGCGGTTGTTCTTAATGGGATGTAACAGCCTGCTTTGTGGGCTTGGAGAAGCAGTTCTTAGAAGACCAGGTTTCAGAGCAATCCAATAGTTTTGAACAGGTTCTGTGACCTTCTTTAGACGGATGTTCTGTCTAAATCTCATCTGTTAAGTAGTTTTAGAACGAGGAAACTTTTGTATCTACATTGGGTGCAAATTCCTTTCTTTTTCTTTGCCTTCCCCATCTGAGCTTGAGAGCTACACATTTTTGACCAAATGTCCTCAAAGCACATCTCTCTGCAGTGCATTATAAAACTCAGTCAGACTTTTTGATTTTGGAAGATTCTTGATTTCTGTGTCTGTGTGAAGCCACAATAGATTTACTTACCAGAATAGATGGGCCCCTCACTGTACTGAGCAACAGTTGTTTGCGTTGCAGTTTAGATCTCCAGCTGCTTTTAGTTTTATCTTCTGACAGTGTCATCTTGCTTTCACTAGCTTCAGAGAGCCATCAATACTCTTTATACTTGAGCTTGTGAGCTGACAATCTACCTGTGTTCCAAACAGGTTTCTACAAACAGCACACATCTTAATAAGCCTTAGTCCTGCAAAAATCCATAAGTATGTACAAGATGAGGGGGAATGAGAGTAATTATAATTTTAATTGCATCAGTAACGATTACCTCTGACTCTGGCAGGGCGAAGATAGTGATTCTAATACTGGGTTAGTTAGCTGACTGTTCAAAAGAAAATGAATTAGTTTCAATATGATAACAGATTTACCCAGTAACATTGAGGTTCTTTGCTAATCTCAGACTTTGGGAGGGGCAGGGGAGCATTTGCACAGTGTCCTGAGAAGTCATTTGCAGAAATGTGAAAGTGTAAGTGTGTGTGTCTGTGTGTGTGTCTGTGTGTGTGTGTGTGTGTGTATTTAAATATGATTAAGGACTCTTCCAGCTTCAGTGCTCCCTTGGGCTTCATACTGCAGCTCTTGCCCTGAGGCACCTACAGACAAGACGGATAAAACAAGAGGAGGAGAAAGTGAGCAGACAGAAGCTTGTCCAGTCACTGTGCAGTTAGGAACAGAACCTGTGCTGGGATACCAGTAGTCTCCCAGTCACTTTGGTAAGGGCTATGTTTTAGACATGCTTTGCAGTGCTATAAATAAAGGGTAATAGGTAAATAAGTTGTGGCATAGTTTGCCTGTTTGTTTTTCAGCCATAAGGAAGGCTGTTTTAGCTTCACCACACCTTTTTCTGAATTCTCCAGTGCTCATGCTTCATGACTTTATTGACAAGGTACAGCGCAGGGCTGTGTACTTGGAAGCAATGTGAAGCAGAAATGGTGAAAACTGCATTCTGGTTGTTAGGGTGTTTACACTGACATGAGAAGATGTGGTGAGGAATTTAATAAAAGAATTTTTTATTGAAGTGTACTACTTATGCCAGTTTGTCTAGAAAGAGGTGATCCTTTAATACACAGTCATTGGACTAGTACCAAAAGAGAGCAATAGGAGGGGAGATGGAGTTTTTTTACAGTGATCTGGTTTCCAAATAATCAAACTTCATGAAGGAAAGAAAGCAATTTAATTTGTCCTAAAAAAAGTACTGAATTAGCACCAAGAACACAGGACCCATACATATCCTATTATAGAAATTTTATAAACAGAGTAAAAAAAAAAAATTAAATTTATTAATGCAAAATACCCATGTGTTTTTGGGTACTACCTCCATTTCTGATGTGACTGCAGTCTGGCTTTATGAATAGGTAGATTAGGATTTAAGAAGTCTGGATTTAACGTTTGGCACTCAAGTTTCTTTTGAAAATGTAGGGGCAATGCTTTGGGAACACATGGCATTTGATCCTTTGTTTTTTTTTGTACCTCCTTTCTCCATTTCTTTTTGGACAAAGTACCTCACACATCATATGTCGCTCTAAGTAACCCAGGGTCTTCTCTTCTTTCTTTTTTTTTTTTTTTTAACGAGGATGGGAGTTTCTTCAGCTCCATGAAACGAAGCATGTCTGCTATTGACCCTGTGGGTGCTAGCATAACTACATTTTCAACCTCATTAGAAAATGAAGATATGAGAAGCAGAGCTTGTACTATGCCCTAAAAGCCATACTTTCAAGGCACAATAGGCACTGTATTTAACTGTGAGCAAGGGGGGTACTTAAAGAGCTCTCTTGGAAAAAAAAACCCTACCTTTTTATTTATGAGCTGAAATGGGAAAAGGCTTTGGATGCTGTGAGCTCGCTTGAGTACCTGAGTGTGGGGCATTAGATGCGGGTGAGGGAGCTAGACACATGTAAGGAATGTGGCATGTAAATAATGAGAATGCCACCCCGCTTCTGTGTTCAATAGAGACCAGCATTGTGTTTCAAAATAATCTGACAGCAGCCTCTACTTGCAGTAAAATTTCTAAGTGGCTGTTCATTAAATCACAATACAATGCTTCTCACAATACCATACGTTATTTCTCTGCAAACATAATTAATCCTGAGTAATTTTACAATGAATGTCAAAGGCAGTTAACATGATAGTCCTATTTATTATACAGGGTGGCCGTTACTTTATATGGTGTAGGATGTCATGGGTGATAACAACTTAAATGCATGTAATGAAATGTTTGAAGGAGATCTTAATTTATAACAGCTTGTCCTAGCATCCTATGCTAAGTATGTATTAATGATACCTTTTGTAACACCTCACTTAAGGTTAGTGCCATATCCAGATTCTCTTTTTGTCAGGCTAATGCATTTGTAGATGACGCTTAATTGCACGTATCAATGTGGCAGCCGTACCTGGAGTGTGGATCAAAGCCATCCAGAAAAGAGCTATATACCATGCCTAGCAGAAAGCTGAAGGTCTTGTCTCTCCTTTTCCACTTTGTTTATATAAACATACCATCTGGCTAGGATGATTATGATAAGGATTTTAAGGGGTATGTATCAGCATTCCTGAGACAGTGAAGTAAGGCTGGTGGCAGCTAAACTATTAAAAACAAAACAAAACTGAAACTCACAGGGCCATACTGGCATAATCCAAGGGCCCATCACTGCAAGGATCTTGTGCCTATGCTAGTGATAAGCAGATGTCTGTGCATATGAAGAGGGTAAACACAGATGAAGCCTGTATTCACTTGCCACCTTCCTTGTCAGGCTGCAAAGCGCAGGTAATAGTAATCGGGTTTTCTGACTGCAGGACTGGGTGCTCTGCTTGCTGACAAGATATTTCCAGTCTTTTAAGAGGGATCTAAGGTTTTGAGCTCATCTCTATAGGCAGGATTAATCAAGACAATGAGTCATCATCTGGTGCGTCTCAGTAAAAGGTATTACAAATCAAAAGTTTATATTTGCATGGTAAATGGAAGAGAATTCATATCTTTGTTTCCAGTGATATAGGATTCAAGGCACGGCCACCTGTTGAATGTAGCAAAGGAGCTACCTGCATTTTAGAGGGAATTGTCAGCATATGCAGAGAGGTTTTGCATCCTCCATCTTGCACAAAGCAGAAGAATATATATGTTGCTTTGGCAGTGCCAAGGACAAAGACATCCTTGTCCTGGATTAGAGCTTGTACATATGTGCAGACAAATAAATAAGGCAGTTTAGTGGAATATATTAAATCCCAAGCTTTAAGTTAGAATGTAGTTTGCATTGTTTGGGTTGTAGCTGAGACTAGTATGAGAGCAGGATGATATTCTTGAATTGGTTCACTGTTGTCACTAAAGGGTAAACTTCAGCTGTGGTCCCGTTCCTGTAGCCTTCCTGGTTTTTCTAGAAAATGGTGCCCAGTACACAGTTTTCCAGCACAAACTCCCATACAAGGCTCACTATAAAACCAGTGAAGCATCCCAAAGCACTCATATCAGAACAACTTGTTTTATCACAGAAATTAATGTGCCACTCAGACAGTAATCTGAGATGTCAGTAAAAGACTCTTTATTCATAAATAACCGATATGCAGTAATTTACCTCTGTACATTTATCTTCAAAAGGCTATCGCCATACAATTTTTGCAAACTCTACATAAAACATCCAAACTGTCCATTGTTACTTTTTCAGTACAATATAACACAGCTGTTTGGCATTACCAAATATATATATGTATATATATTTATATATGTACATGTGCTGAAAAAAGAAGCCAGTGCAGCCTTTTCCAAGGAGTCTTTCCCAAGTATTTTACTGTACAACATTCAGAATTTACATCGATAGAACAAGGCACAGAAAGTGTGGTATGAAGCCAAGGCCATGCTTTTCATTTAATGTTCTTCTGTCTCTCTTTCTTACTCCTTCAGCTTCATGTTAAAGAAAGCATTCAAACCTCTGCTCTTTTTTCAGTTCTAAACACACTTAAACCATGGGGAGAAGCGGGGGGAGGGAAGAATGCTCAGTTGACTGAGCAAAAGTCAACATTTCAGAACCTGTTCATTGCAAAAACAGGGGAGCAGAAGACAAAATAAATAGGTCTCACTAAAGAGGAATAGTGTTTTTAATATTTATTTAGTGTGCGTGTTTAGGTTGAAGTTCCTCCCCTCCCCTTTTCACCAAAAGGCTGGTCAAAAGTTTTGGAAGTTGGAAATGCAATGGAAATTTTTCAGTTAGTTAGCTCTAGTCATGAACAACACTGAATTAAGTCTCAACAGACTGACGAGCATTCAATTTTATTTCATCCAAATTAAAAAAAAAAAGTGTGTATTTGAAGTTTTTGTACCCATCTATAAACTGAGATCAGGGTTGGAGTGGGAATGAATTTGATTAAGAGGCGGGAGGAGGCGACTGCATTTCCCCAGTCACACGTTATGTGGTGTCAGTTTACTGTTCCCAGATATATACCCCAAGTGTAGATATGCCACATCCCCCACGAGGCACCTGTGTACTGCTTACTGATGCATCAGGAAACTGTGAGATTCAGCAATGGTATCTGCTTTTTAGATCGAAAGTGGAAAGAATGCATGTAAAAATATTCCTCCCTCCCCCTCCAACTTCAGTGCACAAATGGGGGAAAACCGAAAGCATTGTTTGAAAAGATATCATCATCATTACATTAATATTCCAAATTTCAGTAAGGGAAATACCAGGTCTTACATTTTTAAACTGCAAAAACAAAGCTTCAGCCAGTTCTAAGTGAGGATTTGTTAGGAAACATTCTTGTTCTCTGTAGCAAATACACTTGCTGTTAGATCCATGTCTTCCTCCTCCTGCTGAAGAAAAATCTTAGACCAGGCTTGGTGCACAGCACCCTTAACTTCCTATTGTGCTACACATTTCCTTTTGGGATTAGACAATAAGATTTATATACAGAGACCAGATAACATGGGGGGGGTGACATCGTCTTAAATCTGCAGAAGTACATTCTCAACCAAGGGTATCACACCAGGGGCAGACAAACTAAGTAGCTGCTGACAAAACCACAGTTCTACAGTAGGTGAGTGGCTAATCTCATTAGATTACAGTACACTACATTACAGACCAGGGATGGGTCGTCTAATCACCCTATCCCGTAACTAAATTTTCACAAGTGACTTCAGCTCTAGTTACCCTGTGACAGCAAGGCAAGAAGGCTACCCACTGAATCCTGGCTCACCTGGATTCCCTTGTAAAGCACAAACCAGTTATTCAATACAACTGAACAGCTTATTTAAATGCAGCTTTTGCAATAGCTTGAAAATTACAATACACCCCTACCCACCCAAGCCCCAGACAAGAAACACTAGTAAAGTCTGCACTATTCACCTCTAATACAAAAAATATAGTGGCGAATTCCTAGCCATTTATTTTATTTTTGGACAGAACCGTGAACATGAATACTGTCAGGTTTTTCCTGTGGCAATGAGCAGAACATCAGTTCTGTTTTCTGCATTGCAGGCACTGTTACTGTCAAATGATTCTCTAAGAAGTGATTCTTTAATCTTAGAGCGGTTTGTTTGTTTTTGTCCATGTTGGTTAGGAGATTTTTGCTACTGTTAGTATTGGTAATGAGAGAGAAGAGCTAGACTGTGCGTTATTAGAAAATGATTCATGATCTTTCCCCAGTGGATTGAGGTTTATTTTGTTGTTGTCGCTGCGGGTATTGTGTGCTATATGCCTACTGTTTAAGTTACTGTATTTATCCAGGAAACCTTTAAGTTCTAGGTAGTTTTAACTAGACAATCATTCTCTATGCAGGAGAGGATGTGCCATTTTACATGCTGCTGCGGAAAACCCGCCAGCCTCTCCTGAAGCAGGAATAGTGCCAAGGGAGTAGTTCTACCAAGCATCTATCACAAACGAACAACCCATAGAAAACACTCTTCAGCAGGTTTAACACGCAAAAGGTTCTCGGTGAATAATGTTACCCATCTCTACCACTGTGTAAAAAGTGTGAGAACTTCCCAGGTATAATTCAAATTAGTAAAAACAAAGGCTAGAAAGGCAAATCTTCAGATCATTCACAGTTGTTAAGGACTTAGATATCATTTCCTGTTTTCATTCAGTTAATTACCATCCAAGACATACTGCAGTCCTTTGCTTAAAAGTAAGTCTATGTTTCACAGGCTGAAACAGACTGAAAAAATAATTTGAAATCATGATGCAAAGTCCTCCAACGGTTTCTCACTTGTTTTAGCTTCGCTGTATACATAAGCTGTATTTTTTCTAGTGGAAAATAATAGCTGGAATTGATCAGTTACTGAATGTTTTAAAACTCCCTCATAGCAATGTCTTTCAAGTGAAAAAAAAAAAGAATGGACCTCTGGTATGATGGTAAGACCACATGGTCCGATGAAGACATCCCTGTTCTAGTCATTTAGGCTGAATTAACTTCTTAACTTGCTGAAAACAAGCTGTGCACAGGCCCATGGAGGAGTAGACCAGCTGTTGCCAGAGATAAAAATAATAACAAAAATAGTTTGCTCTATTTCAAGAGAATTGTGTTGATATCTTTCCATCTATTACAAAAAGTCTAATAAAATTTTTGTAGGAGTACATCGTGGCTTTATGGGACTTGCACTGGTAAATGAAGTTAGAATTTAAATCTACAGAGCAGGGTTCTTTTCTTTGTGGCTTAAAGGATTTTAATGTAAACTAGTAAGACCGCAAAAGCAATGTTGTAAAAACTGTAAATTAGCTTTACGATGCTGCAGTCTGGCAAAGCTGTGAAGTGCGCCGTTTTGGTGACAAAATTGTAAGTCATTTTAAAAACGTAACTATTAGTCTTACATGACTCACAGTACAGAAATATCTGGAAGTGCTTACGAAGACGAAAATATATTAGAGCAGATTCTTTGGTGATGCAAAATCAACATGGCTATTTCACTGCATCAGGCTCAGGGCAGCTAGATGGAATCTGAAGTAAGAAAGTGTGCAACATTGCATTTCTCTTACTTTTTGGTTTGTGAAGATATTTTTTAAAGTTATTTTTCAAAAGTCATTGTTTATAAAATAGAGGAAAAGAATCAAATTTGAATTTCTGGCCTCTAATCCTGCTTCAGGTGCTGCTTCACAAGTGGGTTTTGGATCAAATCACACACACAGGCACACACACACACACACACATATATAAAGATACATACACACGGACATATGCAGATTTAAAAAAAAAATCTTTGTAACATAGATGTTAAAAATATGCTCCTGGAATTTTAAGATTGCTGATCCTTTTCAACATATCTATTTATACAGTATTTGCATACAAATTCTAAATTATCATTCTGAGAGAATACTGTATCACAGAGCATTCTTACAGCAGGCTTTGGGGGGGGGAAGCTGACAAAATTTATCAGCTGCTTTTTACTTTGAAAAAGAGAAAGAAAACAACATTTAACATCTTCTACTTATAGTGTTTTGCTATTTGTTAATGGTAACAAAATCCATTTGTGGCTCATTTATATGGTAGCAGAAGCATTTCCCCCTCCAAATGTTATGGTTTCTCTATTGCTAAAACTGGGACAGTGTATGAAAAGGGGAGGAGAACTGGCACAAGCCTCTATAATTAAAAGTGCTAAGTTTTATTAGTATCATCCCATGATGCAAACATAAAACAACAGAAAGGGAGCATCTGAAAACAGGCATATCTGTACCAGATACATAAGGTAATCAACAGATGCAAATTTCCCAGGAGTAGGAGAAAAGGGAACAGAAAAAGACCGAAGCCTATCTTTCCACCTCAAAAGTCTAACTTAAGTTCTTACTGTCTGACTACTATGACCATCATTATCACGGAGAACAAATAATTTCCTCTTTATGGAAAATTTTTACGATTTGACATATTCTCTGTCACCTCTCAGTCTTATCTTTAAGCTACATAGTTTTTCCTCACTGTTTTATTTTCTGGATGTTCAGGCAGCTGAATCCACTCTGATGATGTATTAGCTTGAGTAATTTGCACAGTGAAGTCAGTTACTGTATTCTCGGGAGTCCTACACTCTCTCACAGGCATTTCTTGTGGCTTTATGCTATGGCAAGATCGTCTTCCTCTGTGGTTGATACTGAATGTGGGAAACAGTGAGAAATGGAGGAAATGAAAGAATTGAGTGATTTAGCCTGCATTCTTGTTGAACAGCTGACAGGTCATTGGTCACTCCATCTCCAAAAAGACACATAACTAGAGACGATACAGAGAATAACAAGGATGTTCAGAGAAACGGAATAGACCAGGATTTTTCAGGCTAGGAAGGAGAGTGAGGGGAAATGAAGTCTGTAAGATAATGAACAATGTGGACGAGGTGATGTGGTAACAGTTAGTCAGTATTCCTTATTACACAGAACCAGGGAGACCCAGTGCGATGGCTAGGCAGCAAGTGTTAAACAAAAGGAAAGCTTGGAAAGGAAGGGCTGTTTAAAAAAAATGCAAAACGGGGTCGTGGCACTTGTTTCTCCTGGATATTGTTCATGAAGGCCAAGTGTTCCGATGGGTTTAAAAGGGACTAGTGACATTTTTGAAGGACAAGATCAGTGATTCTTTAAACACAGTGGTCCGGATGAAACTCCCTGCTGAGGAAGTCCTTTAATGCTGAGCTCACTTCTTACACCATTTCCCTGAACTTTCAGTCCTGGTCACTATTAGAGATACCATGCTAAGGCTAAATGGATGTTTTGTCTGACGTGGTACGGCAGTTCTTGTAAGACTCAGGTGTACAGCTAAATAAGCTAAATAAATAAATAAATTGGAAGTGTAGGCTAGCAGTCTAGTCACTGTTTCAAATTCCTTTCCAATGGGATAAAGGTAAATAAGTATTATGGCATTTCTAGTCCATTTTAAACAATACAAGGGCATCAAAACAATAATAGGTTAGAAAAAAATCAGAGTTCTTGATTCAGATTCACAAAAGGAAGGTCAGCAACAAAGCAGCTGCTTTGGCATAACTGAACAAAAACCGGGAAACAACAATACTCTAGCGAGCAATGCAAAATTAAAATCTTACCTCAGGCCCCAAACCGTACAGCTACTTTTTGGGCATTGTAAGAAACTTTGACATATAAATGTCCTTTTCAGTACGTTAAATCAGACACTAGACTTTTTTTGGATCTGACTTGGATTTTGGGTGTACAGCCCAGATCCCTTCCATCTGAAGGCCCTTCTAGGTGCACTTTGGAGGAAGCCAGTCTGGACAGCTTCTGATTTCTCTCCCTCTCGGCCGTACAGACCAGGCAGTAGGCGGAGTTGGGTGTCACTGTGCAGAGAGGATTTTCAAATCTACCCAATTCTTGACTGTAAACACTATGCATTTCCTGAGAAAAAGCTTTAAGGTCTGAGCTCCATACAGCAGCTCTTTTTGACCCCATATGCTGTGCGTAGCTCACATATATTCAGAAAACAAGAGAAGGAAATACATACAGCTCTTCGGAGTGACATGACCATCTTATAGCACTTGCAGGGTAGTATTTAGGTCTTTGTTGTGGTAGCTAACCTAAGCTAGCTTGAAAAAGCAGCAACCAAATTAAAACTGCATCTGAGAAGCTGCGAACAAATTAACTGCTGGAGAGCGACTGTAGCAGGTTTCCCAGACAACGACAGCTCACTAGAACGCTGTTGCTTTTCTGTAGATGCCATTCCCTGTTTTTTTTATGCGTGACATTTTGTCCAATGAAAAACAGGTTTCTGAGGAGGAGGAATGGAAGTCTAGAAATATAATTCAAACACAGACAGAACCATGTGCTGCTGAAAAAAGTGACAGCTTGCTGCCAAATAAGCTGGTATTTTTGTCTCGGTCTTAAATATGCTTGCAGCCATTATGATTTCCCATTGCAAACGGGAACTGTGATGTCAGACTGCATGAAATACTAAAGTGCAAAAAATGTTTGGGGAAGTCTACGTATTTGTAAGTCTAAGAGTATTGCAGCCTGCTGAGCTGGGAAAGCAATAAAATTTGCAATTCAAGATCAACAAGAATAAGCAACATCTCACATCAAGAGCTGTTGATTGTATTTTTCAGAAGCAGGATCCTGGATAAAGAAATAGTTTCAGATGATTATAGATTTGCACACTAAGTACCCACCCTCTGGCTTGTTGTGCTGGTCTCAGTCAAATACGAAGTTTTAAAAAAAAAAAAAACACACAGAATTCATGTCTTCAATTTCTTGCCTTTCCATAAAGCTCCTCAGGTCTTGTTCATGCTTTATACTGATTGTGTTCCCGTCACCAAAGCTGATAGCCTTGGGCCAGAGCTAACAAGCACCTTGGCTAATTTTCAAGAATATATGAGTGAAAATACTAGTTAAATTTGGTGTGGTACTCGTTCTACTAGGACACTCACTCACAGTGACAGCTTTTTTCTTTTTGGTTCAGTTGAAGTAATAAATTATTTTTGTATGAGATGGATAAAAAAAATGAAGAGAATTCGCTAGCTAAATTCTGGTTTTGGTGGTAAATGCAATATGTTTTTTAACTAAACCGAGCATAACATAGCCAGCTTTATATTCTGCAAAATTTGCAAACTGTACAATGAAATTGAGCCAATTTTTGGCAGTACTATGTGGGGTTTATTCTTTCAATCTGAAACTAAACCAAAATTTAGCTGTACTGATTGAATTCATCCTCACTTTTTAGTTTAGCCTGCCCTGAAAGTGTAAACTTGCTAAAATAGGGCTGGCAATTCCTGCATTTGGTTATTTAAATCTACCCCCAAAGAAACATTTTTGACTAAGTGAAAATTTGCAAAACTGAGAACTTTAGAAAATTTCTCACACGCACTCACAACAAATTCCACAGAGAATGGCTTTGTTCTGTTGTTTTGTTAACAGAATAGGCAGGAAAACTCTGCAGCAAAGGTACATTCACTGGGTGACTGATTTTTTAAAATGAATTGTTTGAATGACAATTGATATCAATTAGATAGTTGTAAGAGCTATTAATTCCTCAAATGTCTGAACAGGGTGAGGACAGATTTTCAGTTGTCCTGTAGTTAAATTACAGCAAATACAAAGTGACAACCTGATGCTAGCAAATGACATTTTAAATCCTCTCTTTAAGTGTGTGAAGTTGGAAATGCAGGACACAGGGGACTCAGGGCCAAGAAGACAAACCTTTAAACCAGGATTAACTTCTCGTGGCTCTAAATATTCAGTATCATATTTGCAGGTTATCAGTAGGCATTATATTCTTCTTTAGCATTACTGTTGCCTAAATATACTGTGTCATAATATTTACCTTGTACGGCTCTGTATATCACTCCTTCCTGCCCCGGGGAATGATAGATGTGTAGTTTTGTTTTTGAATTTGAAACATGAATTTTAAATGAGAGAGGACTGTAGCACAGGGAGAGCTTGTGTTTTCCTTATTACTGAGATCATTTTTAATAGGGCTTCTTCTGCTCCTCCAGCTGAAAACTGCGTTGTGGAAATGAGTGTCTGCTTCCTTACACACTGTGCAGAAACCCTTATTTCCTCCCTGCCAAAGAGATTCTCTAGTGTAAAAGTCAAAGCTGGCCATCGGTTCTTGAATGGAAAAAAAGGGACTAAAGTCCATTTTGTCTGCTGTAGTTGAAGTCAGGCTCCTCAATCTCAGTTTCTGTTATGTCTGAGATTTTGGAGTGTGTCCTTCCTATTTCTTCCAGTGCACAGGCTAGGGAGTCAAGGTCTCCATCATGTTGATGTCGGGCTTCCCAGAGGTCCAGAATGACAGCAGATGGACTGTTTTGTGTAGCAAAATAGGAGAGATTCCTGAACAGAGGGGAGAAAAAGATGAAGCAGAAGGATTAGGAAAAGTGTATGTTGTAACAACATGAAAGTGTTCACTGAAAATGGAAGTGCCCTGTGTTGTGCCTATACAAGTATTTAAAAAAAAAAAAAAAAAGGACAAGAAACCTTCAGCAAGATCTAATTAGATGAGTGGAGGGAATCCTCCGAAGGACACACACTAGTGTGTTTATTCTTTACATGTTACTTGCTCAATTTAGCAGAGATAGAATGAACATGGGATTCATATATTCTGAGGTACATAAATGCTGGCCAGCACTTACCATCCTATACAATTTAGGAAACAAGTCAGTTCTGGAGGGCGCTGTCAGCAACTTTAGCAAGAATTTGTCAGGGAGAGAAATTGTGTAATCTAAGCTGATGCTTGTGATTATATGAACTTAAAGTGTATCTTTTCATTTGTAAATTTAGATTTTATTAAGATGTAGTTTTTAGAACTTTGCAGGAGTGATATTGGCAAAGAATTTGGCAAAACAGTTTTCATCTTAAACACATTATTCTAAAACTCCTTCTATTGACAGGCCTTGGACATAATCATCCAAACAAATATATTACCTTTATGCTCACAAGCATAAATGTTATTTATAGCATTTGTATTACATACAGATACATATCTATAAATAGGGGAAAAAACAGATAAACCTGTAGCAGAGAAAAGGAAATTTGGAGTTGAATGCTAGTGTTTGTTTTTTAAACCAACTCTAGGCTAATTAATATTTGCTACTGACCATTTCCGGACTGTTACTCATCAGTAAAGAACAGGCAGATGCCATTTTTGTCTCAAGTTTCACTAATTACCTTTCCTCAGTACGTTTGAATCCACCGGTGGCAGAAAGTTAACAGTCTGGTGAACAGTCTGTGTGCGTGTGTATGTGCACTACAATTCTAGCCTTGTAAAAGCCTCCTGTAACAAAGCTACCAATAGTTTCAGTGCACCGAGAGAACAGATCACTGTCTATGCTGCGGAACTGAAGCCAGGCTGTCATTCCTGTCAAGTAATGCTTTGACGTCAACAGGACTACAAGTATGGCAGGGGCCTATTTCATATATTTTTTTTAAATAGATGGGGGAAATATTATGATGACACTAATAGATTACAGCTACATGGAAATCCGTGAAGTCATGATTTACGCTCTACCTTCTGGTTTTATAACTACATTTTGGGTTGTTTAAACTGCTCCAGCACTTTCTTGTTCTACCTATGAATTTGCTTTTATAAAAATGCATGCTGCGCAGTCCAGGTGTTTCCAATACAGAATCACAAAGTTGGTCTTACACAAGCCATTGTAATCTCCGTAAGTACATTGTCCTTCAGTTTTCTGCGAAAGCAAAAATTTCCTCTGGATTAAAGAGCTTGACAATAGGTAGTAAACACTGGTAACTAAAGGAGAATTGTCTGACTCTCTCACTGCTGCCAGACTATAAATCACTGCCTTCTTTGGTTCAGATTTGGTTTATTGAGATTCCTATGAAAAGAAACTAGTCAATGAAAAGTTGTTTTGCTTCATTTAAGTATTCCCCTATGCTCTTGGGAACATACTTATGGAGACTGTGACAATCAGAAAATATTTCCGTGAGTCTACTGCCTTCACCAATTTAATTTAGCTGAGTGGAAAAAGCAAAATAAGCAGTAAATTAGTTTTTACATTGCCTTTCAGTTTTAATAATCATAATTTTATTATGCCTAACAGTAGAGCATAACTTCCTTTGAAATATGCCTTTTCCTTAAAAAATCTACAAAATGTTTAATTCAGTTTGGAATAGAACATAGCACATAGAAGCCAAGACAACAGGCTATATGATTTTTTTGAGAGAACACTTGCCAAAATCTTTTTACAGTCTTGTACTTTACCAAGACCCTGCTCTTGTGGGTGTACAAACTGAGCTTAGAAGCTAACAACAGGTGGGATGGGACACATGGGTTTATTCAGAGGGGAAAGCAGTTCCTGTTTTTGGTAGCCAGTCATATAGATAAGAAAGTATGGACTACAATTTATCCTTGAGAGTAAGAAAGGTGATAACTATTTACACATCTTCAATACCAGCAAAAAAAGCAAACAAAAAAGCCCCATAACATAGCAGGAAATTATTCTTATTGCATATGTAAATGTTCACCTTTCAAAACTGCCTTCCATTACCTGCTGATGCAGTTTTTTTGTGCTAACATCTGCCAGTCTTTGCCTTTGGCATTGGGTGTGTCAAATGTTGCGCAGATCCTTTGTCTGATAGAGTAGGGGATTTTGAACGCTTTTGCGCCCATCTGTGCAGGGAAGTTGCTGTCATCATGTGCAAAGAAAGTGATGCTTTCTCTTTCACTCTACACAGAATATAAAAACAAAGCAGTTAATACAGCATCAGGCTTTGTGCCTATCTTCAGGTCTGTAGGTGGCTCTCTTTAGCACGGTAACAGAGTAACACAAGAGTCCTACCATATAGTCCTGTTTACAAATGGAGAACTGAGACAAGATTTTTGCACAGCTTCTTCAGAACGAGAATAACTGTGAGTGCAGACAGTTCTTTTCTGTGTTCTTTCTGCTGCCTTGTTATGCAGGGACCTACCTGCAGTGAGTGTGCCTACATATACCTGTTGGTGCATCAAGTCTGCTTTTGGAGGAAGAAAGCATCAAATCTGAGTAGAAGTGACAACAGAAGATAAAATAGCTAGGAGGTTTTTTGCCTGATCTGTGAAGGAACTTCTAGAACATCACAACCACCTATGTCTAAAAACATTTAAAATAGTGCCATTTTCTTTCCACAAGTTTGCTATTTTTGTTTCTTTTTGGGTTAAAGATGAAGTCCAAGAGAGCAGTGATTGGTAGGTGAATGCCTAAATCTTCAACTGCTTAACCCTAAAATGCAGATATAAATCTCATATTTGTGATTTTTTAAAAGCACCTAAATTCTGTAAGTACCTCAGTTCTTCCACATTAAACATCTCTGTGGAATCCAGGTCCTTTTTGTAGATCCGGCCCTTTCTTTTCCTATGAAATTATACCAGTCTTGTATAATGGAGTCACATTTCCATGCATTATTCGTTTCAGAGCAATGCAGCATAAATATTAAATAACAACGATGCTATAGGCTCTTCATATAACATTTATGACACATCCCAAAAGTCATCCATGCAGAGTTATAGTGGTGCTGTAGATATATCATGTTGTCTGTTTAAATTAACTATGCAGAACAATAGCAGGTTTTCATACCCTGCACATGTGAGATAAGCCACTGCTACCTGGTTAGTTCAGGGAATTCTAAAGCAATGAACAATTCAAGTATTCAGTTGTTATTTATATATTTATTTTACAGTCAAATTATCCTCACTCTTCCTTCACTTTTTGAGATAGGCATGAGAAAGCCTTCCATATTAGCAAATCTGTTTGAGGACAGAATTGTTACATGCTCTGGGGACTTGTGGATAGATAGGTCCCTTAAATGAAAAAAAAAAACTCACGGCAACATTGTACTGAAATATTTAGAGAAGGACAGAAGCTTTTTATGAAATTTCTACAAAGAACTGGAAAATGCTCGGCCATATTCTGAGAATGGTTTTATACTGAATGATGTTTGCAGTTTTCTTATTTAGTTGCCACATTCTCTGCATAGTGCATTTAGCACATGGACATAATTTTCTAATCCAGAAGTATCTGGATACTTTTTAAACATTAATCAACAAAGATGGTCAATAATCTAAAAAAGGTAGCTGAAGTTCTTGTTGCTGTAGGACACATTACCAGCTTGCTCGAGTACACTGTTGCTGTCCTTCACGTGTGAGCAAAGCTACAGTCCTTGAAAGACACTGTGTGTGTACAAAAATGCTCTAGTGGCCTCATGGCGAACAGGCAACCCATCCATTTTCAACTCTCAGTGCTCTGCAAGATATTCAAAAGCTTTCTGCAAGAAAACTATTACTACCGACTCAACTATAAATGATTTTTAGTGTTGTAGAATCTCTGTAAATTCATCCTTTGAGTTGTGCTGGAAATGGAACCTGATGCTTTGTATATTTGTTACAGTTTTGAACAGAGCGTGAGAAAATACAATGAGGTAGGGCAAAAATGGGGAGGGATCGTGTCTCGTCCTACTCAAAAACTTGGAAAAAAAACCATAAAAAAATGAGAGAACACTTTACCTCTAGAATGGATGTCTGGATCTGTAGGATTTGCTCGTGACCCTTGACTTGTCGGACGCAGATCTTGCAGGACAGCTGCGTAGTTGCGGGAGTATAGCGCTCCAGTGAAAAGGCACAGTGCAGCGGCTTCTGGTTACTGCACCATACGCGAGAGAACGGGACTTCCTGTAAGGGAAAAGTATCCCAAAAGAATGGGGGGGCAGGAGTGAGAAACGGAGTGACAATTGTGGAATGGGGAAAAAAAATCCATGATTTTTGTCTGCAATTGCTTTTTTACTAACATTCCTACAAACTCTAAAGTAGCATAAAACTAACGAATGACGAGACGACTCTGTTGATAATACTAGGATGTTAAAATTACTGAAAGCTTGCATTTCATTCAAGGATTTAAATGATAAGGGAGTCTCATCTAAAATGAAATTTCAAAAAGATGGACTTCATTTACTCCTCCTTGGCAGGGGTCAGAATTCTTATTCTAATCTGTCTCCTGGCCATCACCTTGTCTTATAGAATCAAAAAAAAGGAATTTTCCATCAAGAATTGTACTTCCCTGTAAGTAAATGCAGCACAGAGCACAACAGCATATTTTCTAATAATACGTTCCATCCAAATCTAAGAAGTCCTATCTGCCTGGGCAGAGTCACGTGCAGCCCACTTACACATCATTGGTCAGTTTCATCCTGTTATATTCTGTGACTACTTCCAGTGACTCCTCTACTCCAGTCAGGGACAGTTTATGGGATGAATGCCCTCATCAAATGCTATATAGACAACTGCAGCAATTACTTAATCAACAGAGATTTCTGACATCTCAGGTTGCTTTGAGTTCCTAAAAATGTGTGGAAGTAGGAGTACATAGAGGGCAGCTAATTTCTGTTTTAGGATTATTTTCTAAGTACCAAAGTTCTGTTACTGGTGTCTTCTCTTTGTGCTTTCAGAACTCATTATTTATTTTATTTCCAAACTAACATCAGATATAATTCCATTATGATGCTCCACATCATAACTGTGAAGGCACGTAAATAGTAAAAAGCAATTAAATTGAAGATGTTCTCTATTAATTTCAAAATACTGAAAAATATTGTACGATTGGCAACCTAGAGAAAAAAAGCAAAAGCAGAAAAAGGCTGGTATTAATATTTCATTCTACTATATCTGAGCATTCATCTATCTGATTATGGGACAGCATTAAACAGCTCCAATGAGCTATTATCCCAGCACGAGAAGACTATTTTAAAGTAAAGCTTTTTACATTAGTTTTTCTATGAGAAGGTTACAAATTTTCACATTACTCTGTCTCTTTTTCCTCACACTGTCTTTAAATTTTAGAATTGATTTGAATGGCATGCAAAGCTGATCCTTCGATGAAAATACAATAATCATTATATTCAAGTTTAATCTGGACATGTATTCTATTTGCATTTTACAGACCTTTATAAAGTGTTGGATATGACA
The DNA here is from genome assembly GCA_013399115.1 of Anseranas semipalmata. Classification (NCBI taxonomy): domain Eukaryota; kingdom Metazoa; phylum Chordata; class Aves; order Anseriformes; family Anseranatidae; genus Anseranas; species Anseranas semipalmata. The sequence goes on from VXAA01005292.1 coordinate 514,105, forward strand.
CCAGCAAGTACATATAACGTGCTGTATAGACAGCTATAATATCTTCAGGATTAATACTAATAGTTATAACTGAGTGACCTACCAACTAATCACTTGTTGTAATCAGCTGTTTAAATCAAGTAAGCCATGCATTTAACAGTTACGATCAGTTTCTGTATCAAAGCACAGAGAGCTTATCTCTTAGAAAACATGCACTTCTTCATTCTTGCCTCCCTGTAAGCAATTTCTATGTAGTTTTCTTTTGTTTTTCTTTTGTGTGTGTGTGCGCATGTTATTGTATTTTATTTTGAGATGCAGGATTTAGGTTATGATCTTTGGTATGTCCCTGAAGAAATCAGCTATGCAGTGGCAATCTGAGAAGGTACAGCTTTCAAACCTTCAAAGATCAGCTTCACCCGATAGTTTAAAATGCAGTCAGGACTAAAATAAGGAGAATATTGTTGTACTTATAGCTGAAATACAGTTTACTGCATCTTCTTAAGAGTGTCTCAGGCTATCTGCAATGATGCAGTAAGTGATAATAACAAGTTCTGTGTTCAGATCCTAAGTTGGTGGCACTAGCAAGATACCAACACTGATAAAGGAAACATAACAAAAATATTAGAAGTGCAGCAACTGTAATTAGATTTTTCCGGAATAATCACCTCTGTTTTCATTCAGGGTGGAAACATAACACGGGGGGGGCAAAGCATGGTGGAACTATGAGTGTTTAAAGTATTTCAGAAATGCTTTCAGTTTGATTCTCCCTTTATAATTAAGTTCCTAGCAGGCAGAAAGAATGTAAATCATCACACAGCTACAGACAAACACAGGATCCTCCAAGAAGCAAAAGACGCTAGGAAAACAGCTGCTTTTAACACCCGAAGGTGCCTGTCTGCCTTCTTAACATGTTTGCCACAGCCTCTTCCTGCTCTACCACCCCAGCAGTTTTTAAGGGTTCCCCCTACTTACTTGTTCACATGGTGGGAAGGATGCCAAGCACTCAGCACCTGCTTCTGCAGGATGGCCAGGACAAACAAATGCACGAGAGAAATTCTGACTGCCACCTGCTATTAACTGCTTTGATGCCACACTTTTATGTGATCATTTATTCATCTGTTCAAGCCTTGAAACAGGGACTTTGCTAATCTGAGAAATCAGTAACATCAGTAACATAAATCTCATTGTAGTGTCTGATAGTGGTTTCATTTGGTGGACTAAAGAGACAATAATTGAATAGGCTCTTCAGTTGTTCTACACAACCAAAACTCTTAAAGCCAGCTTGTTCTTAAAGTGTTGGTATGTAGGAGAGAAAATGAGTAAACACTGGAAGAAACCCCACATAAAGAAATGGGTTCTGTTATATATAAACATTCTGGAACCAAATTGGAACTGTCAACAGACTTGGGACATTTCAGAAAACATTTCACTGAGAAGGAAATACAAAGCCAGAGCAAGTTGTTCTGCAGATTCTGTTAGAAACAATTACTATCTTTCTCAGCTGTCCAAGTCATTCAAACTATACTCAATTATAAAATGCAAATATTTACTTGGCTTCAGTATCAGCACTGTCAGACCATTCTGTCAGCAGAGGTTTTGCACATGCTTCTTTTTAACCCCAGTGCCCACTGAGAGAATGCGTGTGCCTGCTGTGATCAAAATCTTCAGCAGGTCTGTGGTGCTGAGCCTTCCTTAAAGCAAACACAGCGCTTAAGCATTCTTCCATGGATTATGGATCCCTCACCTGACCTTTCAGTTTTTGTTTTTATCTTGCAACAATGAATTTCATAGCTACTTTGGACCGTGCCACTTGCATTAGATAAAGCAAAGTGAGGCCCTTGCAACATGTAAAGATTAATACTGAGAAATTTGCACTGGCTATTATGACTTGTTTTAACAGCCCCCTGTAGTTTAATTTTGACTGGAAACTCTAGATTATTACTTGCCAACAGAAAACAAAAATACCTGAGTTAAATATACCATAAACAATGCACTTATTCATAGAAGTTGTACACAGCCTTAGGGAAAGTGCTGAACCTCACACAAAATATTCTGGGGCTTCTGAGTCACCCTCAGAACTTTCCTAGCATCAGGGACTCACAACTAGCAAAGGAGATAATGCCCCAAAGAAATAATAACTTTCCAGAAATGATCAGGCAGAAATAATCCTCCCCCAGTTCTTAACTGCAAAGAAACATGGAAGCTGGAGTAGCAAAAAGCCTTGCTTAGGTTCTCAGTGAAGTTGCTTGCAGACAGCGCAGGAAGTACTGTTCTGTGCAAGCTGTTTTTCTAGTTCATCACTGTTATTTAGGTTCTTAGCTTCTATCCCTCCTTATGTAGTTGTAACAGTCTTAACAAACAACAAGAACACTGCAACTTCAGTAATTTCTACTGGGTACAATACAAGGCAGTGAAAGTGTTCACCCCTGAGTAGCTGCATATTCTATTACTAGAGCTATTTCAAGAAGTTGCTTCTGCAAGAAAAGTCGAGGGAGTTCTTCACCAAAGTAATATGTTCTTTTTGAAACAGTCACTACAGGAAAGCAAATTCTATTAAACTTTTCTGATTTTTTTTTCTCTTGCATACCGGATATTTAACTAATACATATTCTGCATAATGGGCATGTGGAGGGTCTTCTGCCTGACTACTAAAGCAGTCAGAGAAGATCAACACAAATAAAGCTACATATATACAGTTCAAATCTACTTAACATTTATTAGAAAGCAGTTTTCAGAAATAGACTTCTTTGTAGTGGTGCTTTGAGGTTGAATTTTAGTGTAACATACAGCTTTATTCTCCAGGATTGGACAACAAATCAAGAGATGATAAAGAATGGAGTTGTTTTCGTAATAAAGGTTGAGGCAAAATGTAATTTATCATATTAATAGAAAACGTCCATGAATTTTTATTTTTTGGATAGGTATTTGATCTATGAGTGGGGCGTTCTAATACTGATTGGTTTATCTTTTAAACTGTAAATAAATGACAAGAATAAGCAAAACACTTAAAAGCAAGTTGTTCTTCACATGAAGCTGAGAATGATGTTGTTTCTTTCATTTCTTAAGTTGCAGCATAATTTATTCTCACTTTCTTACAGATATAAGAATTTAGATACAGATCACTTTATAATTTTCAAAGCCCATTATACACGTACTTTGGAGAATATGGCAATACATTAAAAACAATTTTTTTGCCAAAATACTGTATGACAGAAAAGTGTCTCTCTATATGCTTCTGGAAAAAGGGAGTTACATAGTCTGATTCAGCTCTATAGTTTAAAAGACCAGCTCACTCTATGTGCCACCACATTGCTTATAATTTCCAGTAACCAATACATTTAGACATTCTTTTGATTTATACTTTCCTGTTTTCAACAGCCTCTCTAATGAATGTCTTACAGGAAAAATAATTTGCTTTTAATCATTTCTAAGAATATGCATGCCGTAATTTGAACTCGTGACATTTAAATGTTGACATATCCTCTCCTTTTCAGCCATATATTCATAGTTATATTGAAATTGGAATGACAAAGATATCAAAAATATATTCAGTAGAGATAAATGTTAGCAAGAATATAGGACTTCTGTTGGAGGTAACTGAAATAAGGAAAAGTACAAGCTTGCTTTCTTCAAGATGAAAGAATTTAAAGCATTCTGCTACATATGAAATGTTTCATTCTGTATTTTTCAAAATCATAATGCAATGCATTTTTGTAGCATCCTTAAAACCACACCTTTCAAAAATAAAGGGGACAGTTGTCTTATTTGTGTTGACAGTTGTCTTATTTGTTTTATGTCTACACCAGGGAAAATTCTTAGTGCCTCTGATTTAAAATGTAAACAAATAAAATTGCCAAGTACCTGACATGCAGTAAATGGTTTGATTCTCCAAAGGAAAGGAGGGATATCAAGGACAGATATCTGAAGACTGAAGGTATTCCCTTTGAAATACAAAAGTTTTGGTTCCTCCAGTAATTGTCCTCCTTGGAGTCTTTCATCCAAAACCACTTCCTGCAATGGCAGAGGAGAGAAGAATTTTTTTTTTAGTGTTAGGAACAAATACAACAAATACCAACTCTAATGAAAATTCATCAGGTACCTAGTCATCTAGAGCAGGGAGTAGTTCTCTCATGGGCCAGGTGATGGGCACTAGCATTTATATTTCACCATTAGAGTTAAAAGGATGCTATAGGCATTGTCAGCTGTTTCCCTGTACCTAATGATGGTACTTAAGACGTTAAATTTTCTTGTTGGCTCTCTCGCTATCAATACCTACATACCTTCACTAGGAATGCAGTACTTGAGAAGGAAACCGTAAGGGTATTGCAGCTCAGTAATGTCTGTCTTCATATTTGCGGGTTTCAAGTGAAACCTAGCCAGTTCTTTTTTTTACTGAAAGTTACTCGTGTTTGATTATTAATACTTTATTGCATCCCACAGGATCACTATTAAAAAGGAGAAGTTTACCAGCAGTTCATTACCCAGAGCTGTCTCTAACATCAGTATGAAGAGGAAACAAGACTGTCAGCCCATTTCCAGGTAAAACTATTTCCTTCCAAAGAAAATGGAAGCTGTGATTAAACTGACATCATTGTAATGTAGTCCCTCATCTGCCCTGGAATAACACAACTATCCTTAATATTTTGATCAAGCTTTTGAATAACTCCTACAGGTTGTGTGTAGTATTCCTTAAACACTTGACATAAAAACTCAGTCAGACAGTTAATGGACTAAAAGGAAGATAGATAAGTGTAAGACATGCTTGGTGAATAGTCCTCTCAGTCACAGATTAAGTCAACAGAGAGCAGTTTTGGTGAGAAGATGCTATCAAGACTTTAGAGAGCACTGAAACAAGCACACCAAGGGTACACATTAGACAAAATGCTTTGGTTTTGTTTCTCCACTGTTGGAGATTTTCAGAATTACTGGACAAGACTGTGAGCAATTGTGGAAGGGTTGACTTTGAGCAGGACTTTGCAGTACAGCCTTCTAGAGATCTCTTCCAACCTAAATTTTTGTATGATTCTGTGAATTTAAAACATTATAGCAAAAAATCATCCTTGGCTGTATTAAGCAATGCTGCTTCTTGTACAGTTACAGTCCCAGTACAAGTATTACAAAAAACTTTGTATCTCATACTGGATTGCACTGTAAAGGAGACAACTGTCTTAGAAAACCTGGTTAGCCCAACTCTGATACTTATCAAAAATCTGTATTTTCTATGGTCACCACTCAGTGTAAATATTTGCACTAGCATGAAGCTGATGCAGCATACTAATAAAAAAAGTAGAATATAAGAAATATACAGTTGTTGCATTATGTACAAACATGCTGTTCTAATTTCTGTGAATGTGGAAAACTGGTTTAACAATTTACTACAGAAAACAAGCAACTTTGAAATCTTACTTACTTTAATGCACATTAAGAAAAAGTCCATTGTTTTGCTGAATGTCACAACAATTTGAGAAATCAGGCTGCTTTGGGTGAGGGCTTTTGTATTCTTTATTTAGTATACTGAAGGTAAAATTCAGCATGAATGACTCACTGAAAGAGATTGCACCATGCTGTATGAAGTAGTGTGAAAAAAATAGATGGTTTATCTGAATAAAATGAATCTCATTTCCCTCTTGTGGGCCTCTTTTAGGTGTGTTGCACAACAGAGTTCTCAGGAATTTTTAAAAATATATATGTGAAGGTTCCAATGATTTTTATACAATTCTAAAAATTTTAGAACATTATAAAATGTTATCTATAAAAATATATAGAATTAAAACATTAAAAAATAGAATTACAAATAGAACAATTTTTATAAAGCTTCTGCACAATACTAAATGATTACAGCCAGGACATATTCATAACCAATGCAGAGTCACTAAAGGCAACAGACACTAAAGGTTTATATTAACTGAATGTATGAGTCAAAGCTACTTTCATGTGTTCAACAAATATCTGAAGAAGGAATTTTGGCCTTCGAATTTCAGGCAGCCTCATCCAGGAAAATACTCTTAGCCCACGAATTGTGTAAATATTAATAAAGGGTATAATTACAAAGCCATTGTAAATCTTTAACAGTCCTTTCAGTGGCTTTGCTTTTATTAGAAGCACATAGACATTAGCGCGTGCTCCATTAAGATTCATGTTTCTATTCTGTACAATAGGAAGAGGAAGCAAAAATTCATCTGTCACAACTGTCTTCATTTCAGCTCTCAAAAGAAAACCATTCTGTTAAAGCTTCTGAGTTTACCATGGCTGCAAAAGCCAGTGAATTTCATTGTTTTGTCTTGGAATGTCATGTAGAAAAGTCACGATAATTTTAATTGCCACTCGGGGCAACTTTTTGCTTGTTTGTTTTGTTTTTTAAAGAGAAAATGAACAATTATAATTTAATTTTTGTAGAGAAAGATGGCAAGACAATCTCTTTCTTCTTGCTGAGATTGTAAAAAGGAGAGGAAACTCTGACATGACTAATGACAATGTAAGGGTAATGAGCGTGAAAAATTCTATACATCAAGTGATACTGACTTACATTTTCTGTTTGTATTGGAGTAGCACTCAGCTGCAGATGCAAGCAAGCTCTGCACGTGCTCATGTAGCCAAGGCACTGAGCCCAGCCGAACACACTGCTGCTCAGCTGTAGTTTCGTGCTGTGTTAACCACGGCTGTGTGACTCTGGTTAGTCTAGAATGTAGGCAGAGTAGGTTTGCATCTGCCTGGCAAAAAATGAGTAGACAGTTTGACAGTCCTAAAGCTCTACCAGCATAAATAGACAAGTGAAACAGCATTGCAGAGAAATTAAGGGATTTGCACTAAGTCATGCAACAGTGGCATAAAAAATTACGGTATTCTTGTTCTCACTTTGAATTCTGGACTGTTGCTGTAGCCCATAGACTATCCTCAGGAATAAAGAAATGTTAGTATTCTATGGAAAAATAATTAAAAACAAAATATCAAAGTGAAATGATTTACCTGAAATGCACAAGGTGTGTTATCCATACAATATACTCTCAAATTGTAATCCAGAGAATTGCAAGACAGGCAGCCAAAAACCGCTACTTTCAGCTGTCGAACGGCACAGTCAGAGATCGGTTCTCCAATAAGTGCATAAGTTCCAAAGCTGTTTAAGAGAATGTGACAGGCATAAGGATCCAACAGGCAGTAGCAAGAAGTAGTTTCCTCTTCCACAGACATCACTTCCTGCAAAATGAAATTCAGGTTTAAAAAAAAAAAAATGCAGTAGGCCTTGACAATAGAAGTCATGACATCATTTATTTATTTTTATTCAACTGGAGTGTAAAGTACTCCTGAGAGCCAATCTGCACATTCTTAACTCATGTTGACCTCAGGGAATGGGAGAAGGTAGGCTACCTATATGAGTAAGTAGTCTCCATTAGCCCTGAGTCAGCAGTAGAATTTCTGGCAATATATCGTGCAGAATTCAATGTGTACAGCTTATAATAACAATGACACATAAGCAATTTTAGCATCTTTTATCAAGTGTTCTTGACTTTCTAGATAATTTTTTCCCAATGTCAAGGTAAGAAATTACCTTGAAGATTAAAGTCAATAAGCAAACCTTGAATGACAGGAGGTATTTGACATCTTTTCAGAATATCCATTACAGTTATGTTTACCTTCATCAAAAAACTACCTATCCCACTCTTTTGTATTTCATACTTAGTTCTGCATTACAGCATCACTAGATGAGGTATCTGAGCAGTCTACAGTCTGTTGTTACACTCCTCATTTCCAGGGTGCTTGAAACTGACACTGTTGGAGCTGACAGAGTATTGAGTGAATTTAAGTAGGAAAATGAAACTGAATTTGAAATGGTTTAAACAAGAGCAACAAGCAACAAGGTTTAGAGGAGGAAAAGGTTAGCGTGTGTTCATGTATGCATGAATGTTTTAACTACTGTTTTTTTCCTCACAATGCAAGGAATCAAATAGTTCCATAAGCAGCAGTGCAATAAAGTGCCATCAACAATGGATTTGTGTTTTGTTACCGGGTACCATGGTTCTAATAACATGTACAGTGGATCATAGTTGGAAAATTCATCAGTTTTCTATGCTGTGTATACCTGCCTATCAAGCAGTTTTGGTCAAAGATGGCCAGTGGCCTTAAAAAATGCAGATGGACAGACATAGATGACCAAATGCCCATGTCATGAATGCACAAAGCTTAATTTCCTCAATAAATCAGTATAGAAAATATATTTTGAACTAAAAAAGCAGAATATTTCAGTTAATATACATACACTAATCCTTCAGAGGTGATGAGCACAGGGTGATCACCAAATGCCCATTAAAATGATATGTACAAAGAGACATTTTTAAATCAGGAGGATCCTTCTAGGTTAAAAAAAAAAAAACAAAACAACAATAAAACCATTAAACTTGAAGTGTATATTTTTAAGCAGTTCTATAACTTTCTTTATGTCAGGATAAATTCTTCCTTGGATATCATTTTCTGTTCAGACTTGAGTTTCTTTGGGAGCTATAAAATATCCAAACAGCGTTTTCAAAAGTAAATGGTTGCTGGCTCTGATATTACGGGATCTGAGAAAATGGATACTTTCTTGTGTAACATGGACTAGATCATAAAGTTGACCCTTTTCTGCACATTTTAGTGTAGCACTTGAACAGAGTTTATTTTGAAAAGAAAAAAAGATGGTTTCTTTAAAATGTCCGATAATTCTGTCCCTTGCATCATCTTTGACCAGCTCCTGCCTGATTAAGAGTAATCATGTTTCCAGTGTTAGTATAACCTTTTAAGTGGGAGCAGAAGTCTAAACTTACCTCCCATTTTCCTTGCTGTGTCCTTTTTTTCAAGTGAATATTCCAGTGCTCTGAATTTACTTCTGCGCAATGTGGTATAGTCAAGGCAAATGGAGTGCTGACAGACGCATCTGAGGGGCCACAAGTTACTTCTGGTCCTAGAAGAACATCTGTGCCTTCTGGCTGTAGGCTGTGTGTGTGGGGGAAATAAGAACATCTTAGGATCTTTTTAATAATGAGGGAACATGTACTTACACTAACAGCAATATACACATTTTAAAATATTTTAGTTAAAAGCTAAGTAAGTGTTTCATTCATCTGTTACAGAAAAGATAAGCAAGCCAACTTACAGCACTAGCTTTCATATAGAATCGGTAGCAGGAGTTGAAACAAAACTATTAAGCCACATCTACTGAAATCATTGGCTGGTCACTTTAGGATTCTGGTCTTTAAAATACATTTCAATTTGTTTAAACCAAATGAAACAAGTAAGCCTTGTTTTATGCACCAGCTGGTAATACCACCATATAATTCTGCCTGCAAAGAATGTCAGCAACGATATTTTCACAGTAGTGAAGATAAAACAAATCATGGTTTAAAAGCACGGTCTTGTGAATTTTTCCAAGATTGAGCTTGATCTCCCTGGTTTGAAAACACATTTATATTCTGCCAAATGAACAAGATAGGTAACTTACAGTAGACATCAGGGAATAGGAATTCTTGGTCTAAATTTAGAAGTCGGCAAAGTAGGTATCTGCATGGGTTCTCCATTACAGTCAATGGAGATCCCATCAGAACAATTGAAGTGTAGAGATTCACCTATGGGTGGTTAGATTAACTGCTTGCTAAATTACAAAGATGAAGCATCTGACATCAATCTTCTTTCCTTCTCTTTCATTCAAACCTAAATTTAATGCTGTCCCACAGAAATGTGTTTTTGTTTACCTCTTACAACAAACACCAGTGCAGAACACCAGGCATGAAAGCTAGCAATTGAAACATCTTGCCCTGGCTTTTTGCACTGCAATTCTTCATCTGGGTTATATGATACCAACCTGTGGCTCTAAATTACTGGATATGTAGTTCACTCAAAGCTGAAGAAAATGGTGTCTCTGAGATAAAAATAAGGGAAAGAACCTTAAGCAGGATGTAAATATGCTGATGTAATAATGAAACTAAGACATAAATAAGGGGGAAAAAATCCCTGCTTATAAATTAGGATATACTTTCACTGCTGTGTCACAAGCTAACAATGATATTGCCCTTAGAGCTGTGCAATAGCAGCATGGCAACAAACAAACCTTCCCACACTGCCTGTGCTGAGTGCAACGCTACATGGCTATACCTTTAGTTTCTAAGTTACCCAGGCTGACACAGACAGTACAGTTAAGTGAATGTAACTGTCATGTAGGCACACATACATGCAGCTGTGCACTTAAATCAAGCAGGTTCCAATCCTGCAAATGACTTTGCACAGCTACCTAACATCACCTGGGAGGCAGCATTCTCAGCACACCTGTACTAGTAGGTCTCATGAAAATGCAGTAGAAAAAAAAAAGACCATCCTTGCTAAAGACTTGAAGAGTTCCAACAATTTCAGTGACGTACCTCACTAAAGACTACATGTACAAGTATATGTGAGGTGAGAAGATACAACATTAACAAAGGAGGCAAATTCTGCTTTTTCTTTTTCAAGTATCACAATAACTGCTCCCTAAGCCTCAGTGCTTCTAAGTGTTTGTAGGATTCTTAGGGTAAAAAAAATAAATCAAAGCACAAACAGACTCGACTATAGCTGCCATTTTTCTCTTTGAGCAGCGAGTGTGCATAAGAGCAGAGAGGAGAGGGAAAAGTAGGGAGCACAAAGCACACAATGCAATGCGCGCAGACCTTGCTGCAGCAAAGCATCTAAGCAATGGCAGTAGTCTTATCACTGTTAGCAACACATGGGATTATTTGTTTTGTTGAACTGATGTCAGAATGACTATTCCAAGCACAGTTCAAGCAAAACTACTTGCTTATGCCTATGAATGGCAAACAATTTTTCACAACTCCTTCATTGCTAGGAAAACACCAATTTTGTAAAAAATAACATCACTTAACAGCAACCACTGCTACCCTTTGCAAATGGTATTTGATTTCCTTAAAAATAAAACCTTCCAGCAGTTCCCCCAAATCACCTCTCTTTCCAGATAATTTTAGAAACCATCCAGACTTGCACACAAAGAAAAACATCTCAGAATGATTAGAAACCTTTAAGCCAACTTTTAAACATCTTTTCTTTTTCAGTAAGTTATTCAGTTCTTACGATTTCTCTCTGCTGTACCTCAGGAAATGCTAGTGCATTCCACTTGCTTATCTCTGTTTTGGTGTAGCTGCAGGAAGGGGGGAACAGAAGCATAGTTCCAGAGAGCAGGTCAACCCTTAGTTATTTAGCCTGGCTGGTGCATCACTATCCTCTCTCTCGCACAACAGACGGGTCCTTTGCCAAGTGGCTGCTGGTGACAAATGCATACAGTACAGATGAGGGGTGGGGGGGAAGAGTAGGGGAGGAATTTTGCTGAAGTTACCTCCAGTACAAAGTTTGACAATTCATCTTCAATAATGGGAGCAAAGGTATAGGTTAGCTTGTTTTCAGCATCACACTACCGTATTTACCCCTAGAGGATCTGAATCCAGAGTTTTAGTCATGCTGCTGGTCATGATTCCCATAAAAAATAGCTCAGATTTTTCAAGCCTCAAGCATGAAACAAAACACTGCAGATACTCCCCCTTGGTGGGGAGAATTCAGGGTGGGGGGATGATAACAGTGGCCTAGGGGCCGCGAGTCATTTCATGCAAGTTACCTACAGACTCTGGCTGATTCTTGGCTGAATGGACCTAGCAAGAAGATCTCCTGGCCACCAGTGCTGGGACTTGCACATCCCAGTCCTGTTAACCAAGTGACACTTTCTATCTGCACGGAACCACTCACTAGCAGTAATTCCCCGCAGCCTGTAAGTAACTTCAGCGACGCAGCTCGAGGCGTGCTGGTTCAAGGAACAAGCCAGCAAATAGCTATCTCTGTTCCAGCATAGCTCTGCTCAGTCTTTCTGGCTTAAGTATGAAGCAAAAATTATGCAAGGAGGCAAGAGACTCTAATTCTCGCTTGGGCCAGAATCAATAGCTTTGTTGTTTCTTTTGCAGACATCAATAGCCTGTACTTTCTGCTAGCATCAAAGCACGTATGTGGTGTTCGGAGGTTTAGTTAGGCTGTTTTTCTTTTTAAGGAGTCCTTCAGTGGTCTTTAGGAAATTCCAGCTGCCAGAAGCACCCTTGAGGGTCTTTGTAGCAAAGCCCACTATCACTAAGATTTTTTGGTTTGGTGTCTTTTTGGAGGGACAACCAGTTCCATCACTGATTTGCTCAGTTCCATGAGACACTGAAGAATTTTAAAACCTGACTTTGTTTTCTGTTTCGGATCCAAGGATTTTTTCATTCCACAGGGGATTGTATCAATTTACAGCAAAACCAGCTGGTAATCTCATGACCATAACTGTAGTGCACAGATTACAGGGATTTTTTCTCCTGTGACAGAGAATTCAGTTGCTCTATCAATTCCCCCATCATCCCTGTTCCTGTTAGTGTGTCTTTTAGTGTATATCTCACACCAGCCTACCTCAGTAGCTAAATGAAGATTAGAGTAACAGTGACAGCTAACCCACTTCCAAAGTAAATCTGAACAATATGATCCTTGTTCTCTCGGACACATTTTACGGTGATCTCAAATCCTTGCAACACCACCACCACAGAATTTCATTCTTGTATGAATCTACTGATCTGGTTAACTTTTGTATTAAATTAAATTTCACTGAATACAATTTGATGTGGACAGGGTTTCATTCAGAATCTACAACATGAGCTACTGCATTTTTAATGGTCATACATCTTCAGCTTGTGAAGAAAACAAAAGCTAACCTCCTTCCGCAATCCACTATTTTTTCCACCTTTTCTCCACCTCCAAGCATTGTGCCTGTCCAGATGAACAATCCTTTCCATTTTAGGGGTATCTGCATGACAGACAGTATGTCTGCTGAGCAATTCTACAATGTGGTTCGGTATTCCTTCCTATCATCTTTCATCACACATATAAATGAGGTACTGAGTCCAAACTGATGGCATTTCCTCCCACCATCAGAACACAGAAACCCACAGGCAATAAAAGAGAGCCCATGCTCCTCGCATGTCAGTGCAATCTGCAGCTGTTAGAAAAGTCTGTTTTGTTTTACCCAGTTCAGATGGGTGAAAGATACAGCAATATTGCCTCACTCTGTGAAGAGAAATACAATATTTTGATGCAAAAAATAAATGAATGTTTGCCTTTGTCTTATTTCATAGAAATTCATTTTATTAAAGAAGGAAAGAAAAATCTCCCTGTGATAATTTTCAATTTGGTTTGCTACCTATGTTTCTGCCCACAAAAAAAGGAAAACAGTAGGCAAAATTTGCTGCTTGTATTTAATTAACCTATTTTAATTCACATCTGCAGAACCTGTGCAGATAAAACAGTTTTTTATTTTCCTCCTTCCTTTCTTTCTTTTACATATCTTAATCTTTCACTGAAAATGATCAAAAACCTATAGCAGCAGATGGGGATGGAATATGAAAGTTTTCACAAAGGAGTTCAGATATCAGAGGGAAAAAAAACCAAAACAGATTTCAGATAAAGTGTTGGAAAATATTTCCAGGCTTTAAAATTTATAGGAAGCTCTGTATCTTTCAGTTCATTCTTTTCAGTTTGAGTTCTTAAAATTTACCTCATGAAAAAATTACCACAAGCAAAAAAATGGTCTCAGTGAGGAAAAAACAACTTTGCGTCTAGAAATGAAGAATATGTTCTACCAATCTTGATAGTTCAACAATATGGCTAGCATTTCATACATTTCACCTTCCTTCTGAATCCAGATATTAGTCTAGTGAGATGCTACACTTAGACTGAACAAGCTTTCATCATTTCTCGAATTACACTTAGTTACATACCAGTTTGGTAATTTTACCCTCTGGGAGTGTTAGATCAGTTTTTAGCTAAAACCTAGTGGACCAAACACACAAACTGAACTAAACTTGGGTTATACTGATGTGTGGTGCTGTCAGGCTCAAAGAAACAGAGTTCAGAGCACTTTCGATTCTTTGTAATCTATGTTGTGCAAAATCTAAAGCCACTAGGAAGTAAACATTTTATGGGAACAGCTATCAAAAAGCCGTTACAATAATCTGTTTCTCTGAATGTGATTATTCATAAAAGTAAAGGGGAAGATCCATTCTAAAACAAGTGCCTTTGGGTCAAATTCTATCGGCCTTCTAATGTGGAATGAAGGCAACTGAACCAATTACAGAGGAATTGATGAAACATCCACATGTGCACCTGGCAACAGAATTTAAAGTCATATATCTAACATAGCATCTCGTTTTAAAAGCATCTAGAAATCAGCTAGGTTTCTTTTGTATGACAGACATTTGCCACATACATGAAGCACCGATATAAAAAAACAATGCCCTGCATTTGCCAAAAATCTTATTCCTTATTCTTTCTTTTTTCCTTCTTGTCTTTGAAGTAAATATGACACAGCTGAAAGCTGGAGAACCTCTAAAATCTAACTTGTCTATTTATGAAAGAAGAGCAGTACTTCAAACATCACCTTCCTACCACCAGACAATGTAGAAAAAAATACCTAAAGATCAAATTGCAGTTTAATTTCCACTGTTCATCAGCTGTTGCTGGCAAATCCAGCTGCAGAATGGATTCTAATGGTAATTTATAAAACAAACTAATTTAAGAAATGATCTTAAGCATTCAGTTGTTCGCATCATCTAGGCTACCAAACATCTGTCATGAAGTAACAATTCAGTACCTACATACAGGAGGGCCATTCAAACTGATGAACTGGACAGTGAATTTTAACCTGTTGCCTGCAAAATATATAACAAGTAATGAAAGCGCCTGTGCTGTTAGTAGACTTGCATGACATGTCTCCAAATCAAAAATAATGAAAAACATCACTGACTCAGAATTCAACATTCTCATCGTGTATCAAACTCCTTGAGGTATCCCATCCTTCAACAGCATTTGCAAGAATTACATGCTATTTCACAGAAGTACCACGCAAAGATCATTAGATCATTCTTCTGCCATTTATAGAGACACAGTGTATGTCACACCAGTGTGGTCACACTAGCAACAGTGAAGACAGACATTCCATTCCTTTAGAAAATGTTGACAAGAAATCCATGAAATAAGCCAGTTCCACATATTTTGCATTGTATTAAAGTGTTTCTTTTACATACTTCGTACCTGGACTCCCTTTGATTGATGGCAAGATAGATCTCCCATGAACTCTCTTCAGGAATTGCTCCATGTGGTATCAACAGACTGACTCCTACAACAGAGCAAAGGCAGAACTTATCTTTTGGAAAGACACTGGATGTAAAGATCTCCCAATTGGCCTCTGGTTTACAGGACCTACAAAGGCCATCTACCAGAGCTGAAGAAAGCTCCTCTGAAATAGTGGTTGTGACTGTAGCATTGTCAGATGAAGGGAAAAATACATTATTAATACGATCCATCCACACAGTTATTAACATTTTACTCTTACAGTCGTTATATGGACTCGTATGCCTAAAAAACTCTTGCTCCAACATAGCTTTTAAAAAGTGGACTTCCAGTTGGTTTGTGTCACTGAATAAGACTGGTTTCATTGTCTAGATGTGACTGAAGGCTTCTTTTCATCCCTAGGTATAGGCAGACTCTGTCTACTTTACCACTTACATAAAAAGGAATGATTTATGGAAACAAAAGGCACCATGAGGTGTTTCCAGGAGGCTGCCAGCAAGAGTGCTGTGTAATCCCAGTCATTTTGATTGCCTTAACCTATATAGTAAAAGTGTTTGTTTCCGTTACATTTACCGCATTTCATCCATGACAGAGCTAAACCTAAATGCAGCCCCTTGAAAAAGTCTTTGGTCTATTAACAGTCTTCAGAGTAATCTTGTTCCTATAGCAAATATTCTTACGTCATTGATATCTGGACCTACAAGCAGTGTCTTTTTTTTCCCCCAGACAAATTTACAACAGGTAAATTTCAAGGACAAATGCGCTATTGCAAAATTCTCAGCAGCCATTTCCAAGGTGTGCACAGTACATAGCAAGGCCATGGAAGCCCAGCCCTGCAATTCACACAATCCTCTGTAGCAAGTACTTTGAAGTTAATTTTTTACTTTTTATGTTAGGTAACAGATAAGAGACCACAGAGTGCAGTTTTTCTCTTTAATGTATCTTCTTGTTTATGATAAAAAATGAACCGGGTATACTGGGAATGGAAAAACCTCCCTACTCTCCTTTCATCAGAAGCAGCAATGCTAGAGTACAAAAACATTCAATTAGTTAATTATAATTTCAATGGAAAAGAAAAAAAGGCTTCTTTTAATTCCATTACTGATGCAGCCTAGGCAGCACACTTTTCAGCCAAGATATGCTGTACAGTCATGCAGACCAAAACTCCTTACAAATCAAAGTTATTTGTGTTTCAAAGATACGAACATTTTCAGTAACAACATTGGTAATTGTTAGTTGCCTTCAGTTGGGGTGAGAATGAGGTTCATGTTCTCTCTCCTTGCAGTGAAATTTATTACTGTGATCTTTACATGATTATTAGAGAGATTCAGCTGTTGTTACATTTGTTTGAAGCCTTGTTTGTAAAAATTTCTTACATAGTGTTTTACCATCATTAAGTGGCAAACATTTTCACATTGAAATCTACAATCAATGCAGATATTTCACATCATTTGAATAGGGGAGACGTTAATTCTCCTATGCTGTTGATAAAACCCACAAAAGTTGGGATTTTATCTGAATTCTTTTTCAGATCTCCAAGCACAGGATTCTGGGTAGAGACTGTGAATACAAGAGCACAGCTATGTTGGTACACAGTACTGAGGTCTGCCAGTCATGGAACTGGCTTCTTAAAACTGTTGCTCCTTACAGAATCAACTTCCAGTTTCGCTCATGAGCACTAAATTCTGGTTTACTTTCTCTCCTTTACCAGTAACGTCTCCCATGCTAGAGCAAAAACAAGTCTCTCTTCCTCATTGCTAAGTAATCAGAAATGTTAAAAGTACCAGGGACTGGGCAGCTACACAAGTTACTGTAACCCTGAATTTTAATCAGTTTGCAACAGTAAGTTTTACTTAAACCATATTTAAAATGCACTCTCAGCTTACAGAGTTTAGAGACAGAAAGAAATTATCTCAGTCTCACCTCGGTGACCTATTATCTTGCAGACCAAAAGGATCCACATATACTGAGATGGAATATATCTAGGTAGCTGCATCATCAAAAGGGAAGTTTCACTTCAAGGAGTAAAACTAGTAGCACAGGGACCCAGAAGATCCCATTCAGGACAAAACATACAGCTTTGATGAAGGAAAGGGGGAAAAAACTGTTACCCTGATAGGCTTTTATTTGATGCAGCAACAGAAAAATCTCCATTGCATCCTCTATTTAATTTTTCTTTTCCTATGTTTCTTTTTTTTTTAATAAAAGATACATTCAAAAGTACATGTGCTCAGAAAAGCATATGTAACTCCAAAGTTACCAAAGGCATGTGTGCCTTTGCCAGTTTCTAGAAGGCAGTTTGGGCAAGCCAGCTATAAAAGATTTGAATCTTTTTCACTTCCTTGTCAAAATGCCTCTTAGTGGTATACATCTGTCATCTGCATAGCTCCATGTTTACAAGACTTGATCATGGGTTAAACTTTTCTTGAAAGCTCTTTGTGCTTTTGAGATTAAATCTGTTACTTCTAGGATTATAAAGGTACTTGGGTAGATAATGACAGGACAAGGGACAATGGTTTTAAACTAAAAGAGGACAGATTTAGATTAGACATTAGGAAGAAATTCTTCACTGTGACGGTGGTGAGGCACTGGCACAGGCTGCCCAGAGAAGCTGTGGATGCCCCATCCCTGGAGGTGTTCAAGGCCAGGCTGGATGGGGCCCTGACCAACCTGATCTAGGGGGTGGCATCCCTGCTGATGGCAGGGGGGTTGGAACGAGATGATCTTTAAGGTCCCTTCCAACCCAAGCCATTCTATGATTCTATGAAAATACTGATTTTATGAAACAGGAAGGATAAGGCTTTAAAGCATTCAGCTTAACCTGTAAAGAGCCAAGCCTGGACACACTAACCAAATGAAATCAAAGTTTAGTTTAAAGGAAACCTTGAATAAACATCACAAGAGTTCAAAAGATAACCTGTTAGCCAGAAATGGTGGCATCTGGCCATTTTGAAATAGAAAGCATTCAACATAAGAAATTTTATTCAGCATGTTTTTTAACTATAGCAGCATGCTGCTGGAATAGGATCTTAACATCCTTTATGTGCTTCTAATTTGGTGTCATACATTTTCAGCTAATTTAACAAACACTTTAAGTCTAAAATTCTGTCTCACAAAACTCTGAAGTCACAAAACAAACTCTACTTAAACAATGCAAATTGAGCATTTCTACTGCAATATTTCACTGCGTAGCCCAACCTTGAAATGGCAGCTGACTTTGAAATGCCCTACTATGGAAATCTGTCAAGCTATTAAGCTAAAAGAAAGAGAAAACCAGAAAGCCGGGAGTAAACACTAATAAAAGCCACACTAGAGCTTTTGTTGAGAGTGGAAGCTATTCTTCAGAGATGTCTTACTTGTTATATGCTGCAGACTGTAATAATATAATGAAGTCTGACAGTGTTAACGCACTCAGATGCAGATGCATGTAGACTCTGCTTTGAATATGACCCTATTATCTAAGATCCTGATCCAATATCAACCTCCTTCCTGGAGAGTGCTTCATTTGGATCAGGATCCAAGTAAGCAACAGCTTTGATTAATAACACTTTCATGCTGAAGACATCAAGAGAGGCAGTAAATTGTAACAGTTCAAATAGGCATTAATGCCTCTTTACTGTCATCCCAAGCTTTGTTCTGATCATGGTTATCTCCTGTGTGGGCAACATGCTCTACGTCCCAAAATTTGTATTAAGGAAGCCCCCACTTTTTTTTAATTTATGCATAGAATAAATTAATAAAACACAGCATCAGGCAAAATGAGTTTCATCTAAAATTACTTATGTGCTTTTAATAAGAAAGGATCTACCCACCTGTGTTTGGAACCACTAAACGACCACCCAGGTGTCCAAAAATGGCAGTTGTCTTCAGCTCACTTCTTGTTGAAATAGAAGACAGGTTCTGAATATATGTAGCCTTGTTTCTAGCCTGTATTGTACCAAAACCTCTATTATTCCCATGAGGAAAAGTTCCAGAATGTGCCTTTCCATGATATTCAGCCCTCTCTGTCACCCCTAGGGAAACCATGAATGAACTCTGAACTTTGACTTTGATGTCTGACAGAGGGTTAAACAGTGAAGACTCTGTCATTAGCTCCTTGTCCATGGGATCCTGCAGGCAGATCGGTCCACTGTACGTTCTGCTCACTGTCAAGTCAGGCTGCATGGATGAGTTCAAAAGCAGGGAGTTACCTGGTGAAATGAAGTGGATCAGGCAGTTAGTCATTGTATTACACAGTGCGCAGCAGTGCTGAATAAAGCATCTGGATAGCATGTAGCTGGAGAAATGATATTATAGATAGGGAGTGTTCCATCCATTTTATGTAGATCTTCATAAAGTGCAGAGAAGTGGGAATCTGGAATCCTGGACTGCATCCCTGGTCACACAGTAATTTGGGTTATGATCTTGAAATGAATAAATCCTTTTGATTTTAACTATGTCCTTAAGTTGAATGAGCTACATTTACACTGAGAAGTGAAAAAATATTATGCATATGGCCTTAAGTATCCTAAGACCCATGACTCATGTCCTTATCCATGTATAATGATTGGTGTTTGTTTTTTTTTTAAATGGCAAATTTGGTGGAACTGTTGGCATACTGTACGATATTCCATGTGCACCTGCCTCAGTGCGCCATTAGTCCAGACTAAGTTTCAGCCTGTTTTGTGGTACAAGCATGGCACAGCTAATTCCTTCCTCCTTAGCAATGTCTGGAGCTTGAATCACTCCGTGCTCAAGAGCTGCCTGCAAATAAAAAATCAGGCCTCTATTTCACTGTCACTTTCAGTGAGCCATTAGATGCATTTGTAAATCCTAAGCAGTACTCAGCTGCACTTTGATTTCCCCATCTATAAATTGGAGCTAGACAGGTAAGACTTAAGAGATCTGGCTGATGTGCATCCAATACTAACTTGTTTGATGCACTCAGTACATACTGCAGTCATGGGAAGAAGAATTGTATTTGGAGAGTAAAAGCTCTCCCTGTTTGGTTCTACGCAATATAAAAGAAAAATACCATGGTAGGCACTGAAAATTTACATAACTGAGCTTTAAGATGTTAAAATGTCAGAATTTAGATGTCAGAAATCTCTTTCTGGCCTTTCCATCATTTCCTTTTTGATTTGCTCTTCCTTCCTCATACTCTCAGATCTCAAAATCACAGAGGGTAACGTTGAAAACCCGATGAAACTATGCGATAGATCCAACAGGTACTTGATCACCGTGTTTTCTGCCCTTCAGGCACTTCCAAAGTACATGAATCCAAGAAGGAGCTTCCATTTTGTTTTGGATTTGGTTTTGTATGCTTTTTTTTTTTTTTTTTTAACTATAACCCATTGGGTGAAAACACATCTTCCTGCAGACCTTTTCAGTGAGCTTACACAAAAGGATAGTTTCATGCCTGAAGGAAACCGGGTTGAACAAAAAGTGGGACAAGAGTAATACAGGAAGGAATACCACAGCTGTACATGCAGGAGCATTTTAGCTCAGAAAACACTCTGAAAAAAAAGAGAAGGAATGACTACATTTAGAACCTGAATTCTTTACATGGTTTGGTCTTTTTTTCTTTTTTTCTTTTTTTTTTTTTTGTAGTAAATATAAGATGTCTCAAGTAACTAATTTTCTGCAAATGACCTGTATTGCATCCTTGAAAATTTGATGCCTTTAAAGGGACTGCAGGTTGGCTTGCTAAAATTATAAATACATTTCTCCAATGAATAACATTTGGATCATTTCAGTCTGCAGAGCTGCATGCAAGGTATCACAGAATGTCAGATTACAGACAAATGACTAGAAACAGCTTGAGCATCCACTAAATATTTTCATAATATTTTTGATAAAAAAGGTGTTGATATCTAAGCATTTTACTGACTGTGGATTACAAGAAGTTGCACTATTTTTTGGTGGTGGTGTTTTTTTTTTTTTAAGCAATGAGCTGCATTCTGTATGACTTCAGTATATTCAAGTATAGTTCTGTATAGAAATACTGTATGAAATACTATATAGTAGTATTTCAAGTATAGTTCTGATGGTTTGCTTTGTAGCTCCACTTTCTTTTTTAGAAGTGTCATTTCAAATGCCCACTCTAAAAGTACTTTCAGTAGTTTTGCTCTCAGTATATGAGATTTTCCCTGCACATTATCCAGTTTGGATGGCTTCAAAAGAAACAGACTGCATCTGGCTGTTTATACACTTATCTAGTGGTCCTACAGATCCAGCTGAATAGAATTACACAAAAGCCTCAGTTTTTATTGTCCTTTATACTTTGTGTGGGAAACGAATCCATTGTCCTTATGTCAGTATTGTGTTCTCCTTTCTTAGCAAACTGAACAGAGAACTGGCCTTTGTTTCAGCTGAACTGTTTAGTTTACAAATACTCATATTTAAAAAACCCACAGAGAACCCAAAGTAACTGAACTAATAGTATCCCAGCACAAGAGAAATTTGCTGTCTCAGATATTTTCAGAGTGCCCAGAACTAATGTTTTTGAAACATAAAATCAAACAATTCATTCCCCAGCCTCAAAACAAGACTTTCATGGCAAACTGAACAATAAAGGAAAAGCTTATTGAGACAGTTGTTGAGAATTACATGACTAATTAAAGTCTTGAGTTTTTAAATGAATGAGTAAACATCCTTCAAACCTCCTTGTCTACCAAGCCCTTCTTCCAGTTTCTTGCAATTTATGCTTGGTGAGGAATGTCTCCCAGAAAATAAAGTAACTGTAAAAACAAAACAAACAAACAAAAAAAACAACTCTGCAACACATTTCACTTTTCTGAAGAGAGAAGAGACATGGGGATACTTTCACACCCCACCAACACACCCACCTACCCACAATAAGGCAGGTCTTTACGTTATAATGTCAGTACAGAATTAAAGAAATGCACTATTTTAAAGTAATCACCATTTTTATCCCCCTCCTCCCACCTTTTTGTCCAAAGGAAATGTAATTTCAGAAACCACCTGAGTGCTGCTTTTAGTAAAAGGTTTTATTTCTTTTATTTATTTATTTTATTTTATTTATTTTATTGTATTGGTGGACTTCTGAAGTCTTTAAAAAAATAAAAATCAATACATGTTTACATGCCTTTATCTCCCACAGACCTCAGACTATGCTAACAGCAGCTTATAAAATACCTACAGTTGGGTTTCTCAAACTAATGATACAATAAAAATCTAATCACTTTTAAGGGAATAAAGAAAATAGAAGAGCTGAGTAGGAAGGAACTAAAGACAAACACTTTTTTTTTTTTCCTGTGAGTTACAAATGTCAGCACAGAATCTAGTGACAGTATTTCTAAAGTACTTAGAGTGTGGTCAAGAAAGATTATGTATCCAAGCTACCATGACAAATCAATAACAGAGACAGTAAAAGACATAACATTCTAACATAACATTCTAACCACCAGACCCTGTTCCTTGTACTGTAGCTACCTGTCCCTGGCTTTGGACACGTCTGCTTAGCATTAAGCTGGAATGCCCTCCCACAGCCAGTCACTGAATATGAGCTTAGTATCTCTTTGTAGTAGGGGCTCTGGAGAGAAGAAAATGAAATCACAACACTAACCTTGTCTGACTGTTTTAAAATTAAATGTCTGGAAGCCTCCTGTCAGTGCAGATGAATCAATCACATCCACGCCGTACTCACTCTGACTCCGTCTGTAAAGGGTAACACCAACCACCAGCACAGCTACAGCAATCACTGCTGCTCCCAGGCCGGAGTACAAGGCAATGTCACTGGCATTCTCTATGTCTGAAAGGAGAAAAAGTGGGTTCCAAGTCAGCAACACTCATGAAAATGCCCTGACTGGTCCCGACTGGCCATGAGCAAAGGGGATTATTTGTAGCCACAGACACATGGCCAGGTAACTAAAGCTTGAGGCATAAATGCGGAGCAGCAAAGTGTGCACAAAAGAACACTGAAAAGCAAGCATTTGAAAGCCTGGGCAAATTTCCTGATACATCACTCCATATAGGTAAGCTTATATTCTTTTAGGGATTGCATCATGGTATTTACAGCTTTTTTAAAGCAGGATAGTTGGACTTGCAGCAGTCAGAAGCAGAGTGCTTACCACTAAACAGCCCTCTCATCAGCACACACCGCTAGCCTGGGCTGTGTGCTGAGGTATGCCATCACTTCCCACTCCAGCCCAGTGGAGATCATTAAGGTACGGTAATACAGCCCTTAAAGGGGAAAACACGGAACAACCGAAGCTAGGGAGGGCTGTTTTAGGTACCAGCATGATTTTCATCTATTGATGGCTTCCAGGGATATTTAAGCTTTGTTTTGAGTTCTAGAGCTAATGCAGGAGGTCATGAATCCTCTGCAAAATCTTGGAGAAGATTTCCCCATCCTCTCCAACCCCTGGCCCGTTCTCCACTCTTTATTTTTTGTGTGAGCTTTAGTTTAAGAAGGAACAGTCCATCCTCTCAAAGACTGGAGAATGGCTGACGATATCCTGCATATCTTCCTGGATTCCTGCAAGCACCCTCTCAGTCTTTAGAAACAAGTTGGAAACCAAACCTTTCCTGTGAGCACAGCCATGCGTATTAAGCTTACAACCAAGTTTTTTTTTTAAGACTTCAAACTTTTTACAGCAGATAAGAATAATTTATTTCTTTGAAAGAATGAACCCAAATGAAACTTGCAATATTATGTAATTGAATTATCCAGTCCCACTATTCCAGATCTTCCGGGATTTGGGACCACGTACCATGAAATTAAATTACTTGGCAAGTACACTTAGCAGGTCCTTAGATAGTTCCCTTAATGCCAAACTCAAGTTCAGAGGAAGAGATAATCACGTGTTCATCCTGTACATCATCTGCTATCCCATTATATGTTGCTTCTTGCTATTAAGTGAGGAGCATTTGGTACAAAAAGTGCATTTATTTATAACAAGTGACAGTGACAAAAAATAACCAGGAAAAACAGACTACTCAATATCAGTAAATAAACTGCAATGTACAGAAGCATGGTAGGAAGTCAAATTCAGCGTTTAATAAATAGCCAATTACTGAAATTACTTAATTAGTATTTGGGAGGAGGCTTCTGTTGTGCATACTTTTTTTCTGTAAAAAGTCAGATAACTTTATTTTAGCTGAATTTTTAAAATGAAGATGAAACTTCAGACCAGTGAAATGAAGAAAATTGCTACCTATGGGCGGCATCAGAAAAGCTGATTTTCCTCACTTACCAGTTTCTTATGTAAACTAAATGTCTGACAACTAACAATACAAGCAGCTGAACTTCCTGGGAAGGCACAACAGCTGCCAAATGCAAAAATTCAGTCCAACTGTACTCTAATGTAAGTAAAAATGCCATATGAATTGCAGCAGCAAGGAAACTGAGTATGAAAATACTCCTTTAAGGAGGCTGAAACACAGGGGAGATTTGCTATGAATAAGGCAACGTAATCAATTTTTAGTTGGATAGTTGAATCAAAAGTAAAATGAACAGTTTAACTCAAACTTCCTTAACAGAAAACAAACTTCCATTCCCATTCTCAAACTTTTCCCGGTCACACCCAAATACAGCATTCCAGTATCCCATTCAACCCCAAATAAACATTTTGAAATCAGTTTTACTAGGACCACTTATTCAGTCCAGAAAATGCTTCTGCAGCTGTTGAATTTTCAAATAACCTCATACCAAAAAATGTTTCAGTTTTTAACACTTTTACAGTTTGCTGAAAAGGAATGCCAGAAAAAAAAAAAAATCAACAGGCTTTAGTTTCTGTGCAAATAACAGCTTCTGGAAGAAATCCATCTTCTGTGGCATGTCATGACAAGTAATCACAACTGAATAAACTTCGAAGTAAATTGCTCTTATCCAGATTCTTAGGATATTACAATTGCCACACACTCTACTAAATAAATTACTGGAGAAAAAGACTTTTTTCTGAAGCATTTAGGGTCAAAGTTTGTAATTCTAGGAAGTAAGCTTTTAGCTGACAATGTAAACGTATTAGACTAACAAAGGGAGATGCCCGTATTCTCTTATTCCAGATGGAAAATGTAAACACAAAAAGACAAGGTCACAAAAGGAAGACTATGGCAATACCTCAAACCAAACCAAGACTACCTGAATCCCAGTCCAATGCCTTAATCACATACTGTTTTACCTCCATTTTATTCTCTAGTATCAGGTACAGAATGAAAAGTACAGAAAGTAGTTACATTTCTATTTCTTCCAATTTCTATTTCCAAGCTATTCTGTTGTTACAGGCAATTAATTAGGAAACTCTACCGCTGACTTAGTTTTAGTGGGTAATTAGTACAATGAATAGGCCAAGAGAAGGAGTGATATACATGTCCAGTGGTAGAAGAAATCTAATGACAAGTGGATTCTTTTCCCTTCTAGAGAACTGCAGTGATCTGGTAGTTATTTCACCATAAAACATCTCTAAGTCTTCCATTTTGATTATTCCTTTAAAACAGAAAAATGCCGAAAATTTGAATTACCTCTTCTACCTACTTTGGATAATATTATAAACTCTGAAACATGCACAAATAACCTATAAGTAAAAACTTACTGCCACCATAATGACAATGGGTAGAAAATACAGGATTTGAACATTCACCATCAAAACCAGAATAGAAAACACGCCTCAAGTTCTCACCTGTGACTAACAGCGATTCGGTATTCAAAATCTACTTAAATAGTTTACCTCTGTTTTTTCTGTCAATTCAGATGCTTGTTCAAATGTCAGATAATTTAAGTCTTACGCTCTTATAACTGTATAAGACTGCTGTATGTGGGTTAAAGAGTAAAGCAAGTAAACAGAATTGAAAAAATGAGAAGTTTGATTCAAGAAAAATTTTTCTTACAAGAATTTTGTTTTCAGCAAATCCTTTCAAGTAACCCTAGAAAATGAGTTTGACACTTTTCTGTAAGTTATATGATTAAAAGCTCTCTACATTTATTCTTCTCTGAATTTCCTTACCTTTAATAAAATTATCATTGTTTTGTTTCATAGAAGACCTGAAAGAGTTATTCAAGTGTTCCCATAGCTATCCCTTTTTGAATAGGAAAAAACAAACAAACAAAAAAAACCACCCACAAACCCAAAGTAACTAACACATAGAGTTCAGGGGAAAAGGGTATCCATTTTCATGGTATTCCTTTGAATTGTTCCCGTGGAACACAACTACTCGGGAAAGGCGGCTTTCAACTTTATTCAGGATGTTAGTATTTCTTTAGAAACAAATATTGTATCTTAAAAGTAATTTTAATCTCTTCCCCTTTCTATTTTTTCTTATTTCTCCATTCATGAGTAGAAATTAAATAAGAAAATGTGAAATTTGGGGAAGTAGTTAATTTTTGCTTTTATTTTTCCACAAAAGGGAACAAAATGAAAACAAACAAACAAAAAGAGAAAACATGTATAGTCAACCAATTACGATTTAATGAACTGCATCCTCCCAGCCCAGAGGAGGTAGTGACTGTTATAAAAAACTAAGATTTTTATACATTTCAGTTATAGGGTACATGTTTGTGGTAATTGTAGCCTATATTTCACTCCACCTTCTGACACTGTTACACAACATTTATTGAAAGCACATTTGATGGTAATGAAGTTTCTATTAACTATGATTAAGTTTCATAAAGCACCTGAAGATAATTTAAGATGTGCAGAAGCAGAAAATGAAACATTTGGTTTAGTACATTAGGAAATGTAATTGATTAAATTATCTCATTTACAATAAGTGCTTTCCAGGAGCTATGCAGGGCATACATTTCCCCCAGTCTCCCATTAGAGTTTGCTAGGAGATAGGAAAGATTCTTCTAGTTTCCCATCCTCCCCCAATTTTCCACCTCTCTTACTTTTGGTACCCCTTAGCAATATGAAATCCATTCCTTCATATAGCTAGTCTTCAAGAACAAGGACCAAAAGACAGAGAATAATGTAAAAGGCTAGATAGTAGAACAGGTTGTTTCTCAATTATCTTCATAATTGACTTTGATTTTGCATCAGTGATGATTCATGTAGTCTTAAATGAAGTTCCTGTTTCACTGAATAGCAGCAAGCTGCATTATGTGTTTCTAACCCCTCAGCTACAGAAACCCTTTAATTCTCCTAGGAACCTTGCATGCTAAAATCAATTCCATTAAGATTTCTTTTTTAATAAATCAGAAATTAAAGCAATTTAACTAGTGCTCTTACAGGATTCCCTAATTAAATGGGAATGGCACTGATAAACAAAAATGTATCAATTGTGCTAAGTGTCACCTGTGCTAAGTCATGACACAGACCAGTTGTATGTGACCCATCAGGAGATGACTCCAGCAAGACAAATGTGACACAAATTAAAAAGTCTTAAGCAGCAAGGGCAACCACGGCACATTTTTGATTTTGAGTACACTTAGAAATGCTTACAAATTGGAAAAGATAAAGGAGAAATATCCTTATGCTAGCTCTCTATGCATTTGGAACTGTTTAATGGGAGAAGATGGCTGGCTACGATACACCCTACATAACCATATTAAAACTGGAGAGCTTTTTAAAAGTACAACACCTTTCACTCGCCGGGAGTTGCAGCCACGTCAGACAATAACTGTGCTCCTCTATAACTACTACTTTTATTGCTTCACAAGTTTGCTGCAGTTTAGTTACATTCACGATCAGCGAAGATATCTGTGGATAAAATGGATTTGAACTTGAATGGTTCCCTCAAAACTCTTGCTTTATCAGACAGAAGAATACTCGGGGATCTGATGCCAAACTGGCATTGCTCAGCAAGAATCTTTGCTGTAGAATGTTTTGACGTTGCAGCCTATAGCACATGAGCTCTAAGGAAATATGGTTGAGGTTAGGATTTCCAAATCCTTTCTTAACGATTTACGGGCCAAGTTCCATAAAATTTCAAATAATCTGATCACCCTATGCCCCTATAGCTTGGAGGAATACTCAGACTTAAAACCCACGTATTTTATGATACAGAAGAATCTCTCTTTAAAGAAGATATAAACAACTGCATCCATTACATCTCACCGTACAGGTGGGTTCTTGTTCTAAGTCCTCCAAAGGAATTGAGCCAAAAAATGTGTTTATAGATATATTTGTCAAAATTCAAAGATTTCTTTTTGTTGAAAATTAAGCAGTGAGAAATCCTTAAAACTCTGTGTATTGTTTATAAAAGAAAAGCAATGTCTTAGCTTTAAAAGAGGATAGGCCTCATGGAAATTATGGCTTTGATGAGAATTGTGCCTTTTCTTTTTTAATGAAATCTTTCAGTTAGTCAGCTCAAGCCAAATGTGCCGCTCTTATTTAAACTAAAATTACACTGAAATCAATGGAAGACTGAGAAACAAAGACTACAGAATAGGAGCCCCTGAAAACAGTATATAAATTATGTATATATATTAGAATTTATATATATACACACATACACACCCTTTACAGGGCAAAGCATATAAACACCCTTTACCAGTTGATAAATCAAGGCTGAAGTGAGCTGACCAAGATCAGACAGAGCCAGCAGTGCAAATAGATTTGAACCAAGAAAGCTGAACTTCTATATTACTTTTTTTTTTCTCCCTAATCACAAGTTCTCAAGAGATCAATTTCAAGATAAGCATTCCTGTAGAAAGGGCTCTCAGTCAGACACAAAATTACTGAAGCACAGTCACTTCTTTTATTTTTAGTCTAAAACCTATGATCACAAAGTTGCTAAGAAGATGCTTTCAGTAGATGCAAAAGCCTTTCATATAACCTTCAGTTTTATTTAGTTCCTAGACAAATAAAACAGAATGGCAGAGAAGATGAGAAAAATCATATTTACAAGAGAAAAAAAATAACTTACTTTGGGATTTTATTTCATGAAGAGGTTTTTTATCTAAAGAGAGAAAGAGAGAGAGAGAGAGAGAGAGAAAGTTGCACTTAATAAATTTACATGGAGCATATCTATTTTCTATATTGCTTCTGTCTAGCTCTATAAATGAAACATTTTCTCCTTGTTTGCTGACAATATGAATATTTTATGTTGTCCATATTTTTTCCCTTCATCTTCTTTTTCTAAATCTCTTTCAGGATGTTTCTTTGCAGTCATTTCTCATGTGGTTAATTCAAGTATTTGTTAGCTTTTTGGATGCTTTTATTTTAGAGTATTATGCATCCCAGCAACAAGGAAGTTCAATACTTTGAAGTGGATCACTTGGCAAACAAAGTCAGTTAAGATTTAATTATTCCTTTGTATGTTTGATATATGAAAAGGTTAGTGACAGACATTTAAAAAAATTATAAACTATCAAAATGTACAATATATTTGCATTTATGTATCTAAATATACACAAATAATGATCTCTATATGTGTATATAAATAACATACAGAATCAATGTACTACTGAAACATACTCAAGGATATATTTATAGATGTAAAATTAACTTTATAAAGCAGGTTTTATACAGTAGTGCATCTCTCTCAAAAATGAGGCTTCTCTCTCTCCCTCATAATAAGCATTTGATTTATCTCTTATAACCTATACCTGAAAAAGTAATCTTTAGATTACTTTAGAACCACTTTAAGATACACGAAGTTCAGCTTAGTCTTTTGGTATGTAACAACATAAGCAAATGGATTATGAGGTCCCTTCTTTTATCTTTACTTTTAGTTAAATTGATCACTTTAATAATATTCAACCTAAAAGGTTCATGGTTTTTGGCTTTGCCAAAAAGCTAGGTTTTTTTTTTTGAGAGTTGTTTTTTTTTTTTTTTGGCTAGGAGATGGTGTTTGTAAACACTGAATGAATAGTATCAGAGTTGGACTCTGTAATGGAAATAAACATTTTTGTGCTGCTGACACAGACTGGTATCTACAGAAACCTGCAGTAGAATTGAAATGACTTTGCCATGTTAACTGGCGAGATTGCTAGATCCAGAAGCCTCTTGGCAATATTCAGCATCACAACTGGTCAAAAAATGGAGAACCAAATTATTAATGATGCATTAGATGAAAAAAATATGTTTGCAGTTCATCTCCTTATAGCCTATGTGTTTCTTTCTTTTTTGGGCACTGGGAAAAGAAATCAATAATTTTTGAAATTATAAAAAACAAATCACTTTAAAGCAAATAGATAAAAGTAAAATAAAAAACTCTACAAAACCCTCTCTTTTATTAAGCAAATAAAAGATTTCACCTCTAGAAGCCAGAGAGAAATCCACCATGGAAATGTATATTACTGAGAATACTGGTAGGGAATAAACACTGAAATAACACATATGCAAGAAACTAGTGAGTTATTAGGACTATCTTGAGTCAGAGTGACCTTTGCTTTCAGACAGAGGCAATCTCCATTTTTATCCCAACTTGGCGGGCCTGGCAATCATTCACATAGATCAAACCAAAAATCACTGTCTTCTGCATAGAACTTTCTCTTCAATTGTTACACATCCTAGTCCAAATTTCCTGAAAGGAAGGTGCTTTCAGTTGCTCCTCAGTTAAGGACTGGACTATCTCGATCCATCCAGAAACAATCAAAAACCAAAGCAACGAGGAAAAACATATTCCTGGGAATAAAAGGATGCCTTCTTTGTCTTATTCCCAACCTCTCCTGCCAGGAACTGAATAAGGAATAACCTGAGAGTAGGCCCTTTTTAGGCAACTTCTTTTTTATCGCTGTTTCATTTAGTGACTCCAGATTTGAAAATTCGTGCTAGGGATTAGAACTTTTCCTGCCAGTTCAGAATCAGGCCACATATTTCTGGCATCTTACATTCTCACCCTTACTTTCATTAGAGTTCTTACTTGTTAACCAACAAAATGTTTCACTTCTATTTTTGCCTCATGAAAGGAACAAAGTTAACGAGTTGTGCCTGATAACCTCCAAGAGATTAGTTATCTGAGGCACTGCACTGCATTTCCTTCACAATTCCCGATGGGATGAAAAGCAGAGCAGGAAAGGCACATACTGGAAGATGAACGGGGGAAAGATTTTAAAAAATAGGGTAATTGCATCAATTCCTATTAACTGAGAAAGCAATTATGGTCCTAAAAATAATTTGACACAAGTATATATATACAGCACAACCCATTAAGGAGTAATGGTATCACACTCCAAGATGAAAGAAACGAGACGCTTATACTTCAGTCTGTTTGAATGCATATGGAAATTCAACTTTCAGAACCAACACACACTCTCTATTATTACCCATCACAGCAAAAGGAAGAGACGAGCTTACTTGAAACACAAGGAGCACGCAGGCCCGAGCTGATCTCAGTTCCACTCACTGCTGCACAGCAAGAGCTGCTGCAGCACGGGGCTTTAGCTCTTGCTTGTACAGCTTAGCTCAGTTAGTTCAGTGAAAGACTGTTGTCTATAAGGAGTAACACTGAGAACACTCTCAACACCAAATTATACTGGAGTAGATTTTTTTTTTTACTCACAAAATACCTGGAGATCAGTTTCTGATTCCAATATTAGGTGAAAAACTGCTGGTGCAAAGAGAAATCTTCAGTTATATTTCTCTTTGAATTAATTTAATTGTAGTTAGTTCAGTTTCCCTAACTCCCCTTTCACCGTATTGAAGGAATAGAAATACTTTACAAAATGGGATTTCTGCATGGAAAATCCATCAGCAGCAGCAGATTTTTTTCCTAGATATTCAGCACAGGCAAATAATTCAATTTTGTTTTAAATATTATTGCTTTGATGTCAACATGCACTTCCCTAGTAGGCTTAGATTTTAAACATCTTTCCATTTCAATCATAAAACTTGTTTTTTACTACCTAGTAGTTATCCTTTGTAAAATTATTTTGATAGCTCATTTTCAACATTCAAGTTCATTTCATAGAACTCGTTTCACAGCTGACACTATGATTAAATCTCTACAAAATTCACTCATATTTTAAAATCTGAGTAAAAGTATACTTCATCCAATTCTTTATTTTAAAGAAGGCCAACTACATCCTGTATATAATACATCCTGTATTAAGAGCATTTAAGCTCCATGTGTAGAAAAGTGATTTATTTCTGAAAGAGAGTTTACTATGCTGCAGACATTTGTTTTCAGACATACCCAGTTTACTTCACTTCTGTTTGCACGTGTTGTGCAAAATAGTTACATTTTCTTAAAACTGTATCTACAAAGCGATTCTAAAAGTCATGGCAAAGAGAAAGTTCTTCTAAAAAGGCAGTGGTGGAATCCTATACTGGTTCAATTGGCTTCAACTTGTTGGGGCATTTTTCTTTTTTTCTGCAGTGCCATTACTTGGGTAAGTTAGTGGTTCATTAATAATAATATTCTTTGCACTGGTGGCTACAAAAACCCACAGCAGAGGGACATTACCCGATCCAAAGAGCTTGTATTTATGCAGGGCGTATGACAGACAACGAAAATCGTAATAAAAAAAATCAGATAACTATTAAAACTTAGTTTCCATGCTGTAACTATTCACATAGCTCATCTAGCAAGTAATTTGATGGTAAGGGCTTTCTTTCAACCCTTGCTATCGGAGTTCTTAAAAGGCAGAGCTGGAGTAAAACAATAACAAGAAAAGCTATAGTTTACTGTAATCTATTCTATGGATAAACACAGAACTTATGTCTCCAGGGCTGTCAATACAGGAACTTTCATAGGCATTAAATTTAGCAAGAATAAAAACAAATAGTTTGGCTGCATGATATCCACATCTCTAATCAGTGATATGCAGGTCATAGGATGTCACTTTTTTGTTTGTTTTTAACTTTGTTTTCTGGTAAGAAAGATGGGCAACTGGCTCCTTACAACCTGAAGTTTTCTGCTTTCAACTCCTAGAGACATACCCCCTCTGAGAGTAAGTGAACTGTTCAGACCAGCTAACATCCTAGCCTCGTTCTCTTCCTGCTGAAGGAACTTGCACACGAGCTTCTTACTAAAGCTGTAGACCATACAGATTTAGATCCCGAATGCCTTATTCAGAGTTCAGCAGTAGTAACCTGTACTGGGACTAAAGGTCAGTCACTAACAGAAAGCAGTCACTTACAAAACATGTTTTCAGTAAAGGCACAGAACACTGAATGCACCTACATGTACCAAGTTCATGCTCGAGAAGTTTACAAGGCAGCTTTTCTATTTCTTATTATGAAGAACAGTCTTGTTCTAAGTACATCTTTAACCAGTGTTCCCAAGTTTGATATTAAGGAACATGCACACATTTAAAAATCAGATGTTGCACTGGTACCATGCCTGAGCACAGGACTCCCAACACCCAGTCCTTTTTCCTCTATCTGCAGTAACATGGATAAAGTGATTTAATTTGATCAGTATGTAAAACCTTGTTCATGCTATCTACCATTAAGAAATTATTAAAATCTCAGGGCAAAAAAGGGAGTTCATTTTGTTCAGAAAATTATTTTCCTTATCTCACCATATATACTTCATTGAAGAATTAGTCAGACACAGTTGCTGCTTCTTTCTCTCTAAAACTGCCAGGGGCACATGGGGGAAGGTCAGAGGCACTTATACTACTGCAAGCACATATGTGATGGTTAGGAGCGCAAGTTTAGGATTTACAGCCATATTCCTTCCATTGCACGCATCAGGGTGGAATAAGAAAATGCCTGTTAGGAATAATTTGAACATAAATATGCAAAAAACCTTGCAACTGCTCAGTGTCATGGGGAAGCATGAGAATGTAAGTCCTAGAAATACTCAGTATCTCTTAGGGTATACAAAGTTCTAGCTTTCAGAGTCATTATGTGTAGGAACCCTTTCATAATAACAGCAACAGATGCAAGCATCTCAAAGCGTTTACGTAAAAACACCCATATCATCAAGGAGGCTAGCTGTAGAGCTAGAACTAGAATCCAGGTCTCTTGATTCCCAGTACAGCTGTCTTCACTAGACTTTACTTCCATGGCACACAAGCTAGACTGGACTCTAACCTCTGTTTGTTCTTACCAAGAAGAAAGGGTAATACAGTACCACAGAAACAAAAAGGACTACTAAAGAATAGTAGACTTCTTTCAGTTTTCTTCTTTTAGTCCAAGCATTCTCGATCATTCTCATGGCTGTCATTTCATTGCTAAAAAGCAATGAGGTGACAATGTCACTGCATGGATATGGAGCAGCATTCAGTGTAGGAATAAACTTGCTAATTTCTTTCTTTTGAGATGATGCAGCTGTTCCCCAGTGTTCTGCAACTCCACATTGCTGCTTCAGCTGCAGGGCTGATTTTCTTGGCTCCTAGTTACTTGTTGAGAGTAGCAACTACTACATGCTAGATGCTTTCCAGACATTTATGAAGGGCAAATCTTTTCACAGGGAACTTGCTGTGAAGTAGATTTGCCTTTATTTAACTTCTGTGTTGCAGGCAAAAAATGGAAATAAACTTTGCCCTAAAACAGCTCTTGCACCAAGTATATTCATGTTGGTGCTTTGCCAATTTACTTGCATGAAAAAGTAGAAAGCTAAGTAGCACTTTCTGTGAAATATGCTGTAGCAGGTGGTCATAATTACACACTGTAGAAAACCTTTACTTGGATTTTTAGAATCATCTGATAACGAATAGGTAAAGTACATGCTACACAAATCCTGTGACTCAGAAAGCACTGTGGATTTCAAACTTCACATAGACAACTGTCTGAAAACAATTTATTTTTTTACAGTAATATTTCAGCCACAAGAGTTCTACTGACATGGATGTAAGGCTGATCATAGAATGGTTTGGGTTGGAAGGGACCTTAAAGATCACCTAATTCCAACCCCCCCTGCCATGGGCAGGGACACAGTACTACAGTATTACTACAGTGCTACAGTACCTGGATTACACTATCCATTTTAGGCCATACCTCCTAAATCCACTTTAGTGCAAACTGTTACCCACCTTGAATGCAAAGCCCTTCAGTGCAATTCTCTGACTCTTGACTCAAGCCCTCGCAGTACTTTCCCCCGTTTCGTGGAGGTGGTGCAATACATTCCCGAACTCTCAAATGCTCGCACTCTGGGCTGCATACAGACCACTCACTCCACACCTCCCAGCTTCCATCCACTGAATGGGAAGGGAAAAAAAGCAAACATTGTCATTGCTTATCAAACTGGTGTAGTTCAGAGTTCCTACAAAGAAAATTTGTTTTATAGCTCTCCTCAGGTCGCACCAAATAAAACACAAGACTATATTTATTTCTCAAGAGGTACATTGTGTCAGATGTGAAGTTAAAATTCAGCATTAGAATGTACCACCTCAAATATGCAATGTGGAAGCTTTTAAAATAGCACCAGTGTACAACATTCTGCAAATATAGTCAATTAAAACTGCAGGATGAAACATTTCCTTTGCCACCTAGCTATTAGCTTCTTAAGTTTCAATACAAATTCTACCTTAAAACAGGCTGACGCAGAGAGGCCACACATTATCCTACCAGAGAAATGATGCTGACGTTTACAAAAAAAAGGCATAGCTGGCCTTGTGGACCTCTGGCTAATGCCCTGAGCAAGATGATGGATCAATGTGTTGCTTTGCTGACTGATATATAGCTGCCTCTGACCCTGTCCCAGATGAGAAGGGACTCCACAGTCTTATGCATAAATCAGATTGAAGAAAAGTCAGATTAACTCAGAGACAAATATAAATAATATTAAATTCTTTAAATACCAATTCAGGCCAAGTTGTATCTAAAAACTCATAAAAGCTAGAAGAGAGATTTGCCAAAATCCAAACAAGCTATGCTGTGATCCAGGCAAACATTGAGTCTTAAAACTTATGTGTATACAATCCTACTAACTTTAGCTGTATATGTGAAACACCAATTCCAAAATGAGGTAAAGGAGATTTTGTTCACTTGCAAGGATGCAAGTACTTCCAATTTCCTTTTTGACCTCAGTGGGCTTTTCAAAGCACAACTGCCTACCAGGCATTTCAGACAGAAAAAGGTTTCTCTTAAGTGTGACATTCAAAGTTATTCCTTAGTGGACTGTGCATATCTCACCAGGGCAAAGAGAAGTGCAGGTAATTTTCTGCACTGACATTCCTTCACAAAAAGCACCTCCGTTGAGTGGAGCAGGGTTAGTACAGGTCCGTGATCGCTTCTGCCAGCCCCGACCACACCGTGCATTACAGTTTGACCATTCAGTCCATGATGACCAGCCTCCATTAACTGCAAAATACAAACATGCTTGAGGTTGCAGAAGGTGCTCAAAGAGACATCAAGCAACAAATCTGTTCACATCACTTAATAAGAAAATTCTGCTTTTGAATGATGTTCTACAGGTAAATTCCAAGCTGAACTAGGAGCCGTTGCCACCTACAAAGCATCAGGACACAACTACATAAATGTCATGGTGTCAAAGAACATAAATACTTGTTTTGCAGGAGTAATACGCTAAGAAACAGTGACTCATAGAATGATTCAGAGAGGAACATAAAAGCAGGTACCTTAAGTCTCTTAAAACATGCTTTGCTTAAATCATAAACAAGACATTATTTTAAAAAAGGTTATTTAGGAATGCTCTGTCTCTACCAATAAAACATCAGATTGACTAGGTAATGCTTGTACACTGCAGAACCCCAATTAAGGCAGCCCTTTAAGCACCCCCTAGGCATGTGTTTAAGGGTTTCCTGATACAGGCAAGGCTTATTTGTGTGGTTTAGCTTACAATTGGATCTTTTTAATAACTGGAGCAAGAACTGTTAGTATTGACATAACTTCTGGGAACTTTTCATCACAAACAAGAAACTCATTATTCTAACCACTGTAAAAACAAGCATCATCTCAGCCTTGAGCAACAGAACTAAAATTCATCATAACAGGAATGAGGTTAGCCATTTGATTTAGAACCAGTTGTCTATTAAAAATATGACTTCAAGTAGTAAAAGCACACACATCAAAGCTTTTCCATAATTATCACATTTTCACCGACCATAAACCACAACTGTCGCAGACATGCTCCTTCTCTTGGCAACAATGTTGGCAGCCATGCAGGTATAGTTCCCAGAGTCAGACAGACGCGCCTGACGAATGATCAGGTTGTGGTCTGCTCTGGTGTCAATGTTCTCATCCAGGTTGGAATCAATGGGCTCTTCATTCTTTAGCCATTCCACCTGGAGAGGGATGGAGTAGACAAGAACGTGACATAGGAAAAGGAAAGGTGGAAGCAGGAAGTCTGCAAAATTATATTTCAGTGATTTCATTAATAAGTTACACTGTGATCTTTGTAATAAGCATTAAGATAAAAATCAAGCTAGGATGGGATTCCCAACAAGATTGAAATTCACAAACTCAAAAAAGAAACTAATCCTCTTCTGAAGAGCCTGCAGCTTATTAGCAAAGACACACCAAATGAAAAGCTCATACAGCAAATATTAAAAGAACAAAAAGAAAATAGCAAAGACCTGGTTCAGAGTTGCAAGGACGTGAATTAAAAAGAAAACGTTATGTTTGTTCTACTGGGAAGAGGGGAAAGAAAAAAAAACGGAGACTAGTAGTCCAAGTGAAAGTCAGCTAATGAATACCACTTTTTTTTTTTTTTTTTAATTTCGGAGGAGGGGGGTATGGGCTAGTAACATAGAATGATGATTTTTGTTCTAAGAAAAAAAATCTGACACGAGAGTAACAAGTGTTTAAAAATACTACTCTTGATATACAGCACTTTACATATTCAAACCATTGGATAACGACCAGTTAAGCTTCACGATATATAGGGTTGATATGTAGTATTACTAATTCCACTTTTTTGAGAGAGAAACAGAGACAGAAGGATGAAATCACTTGCTCAACACTGCACACAGTGGAAGACCTGTCATCATAACAGATTCCCAATTTAAATAAACATTATTAAACCAGAAG
Source organism: Anseranas semipalmata (assembly GCA_013399115.1). Classification (NCBI taxonomy): domain Eukaryota; kingdom Metazoa; phylum Chordata; class Aves; order Anseriformes; family Anseranatidae; genus Anseranas; species Anseranas semipalmata. The sequence goes on from VXAA01005292.1 coordinate 551,994, forward strand.
GCCATTAGTATTTGTTATCAAGGTACATGAATACTGTGAAACGCTGTGTATAATATATTTCAATACATCTTCTCTAGTTCGCCAACTATCATATCATAAGGCATATCTCTGAGTAGACCCAGGAATCATCTGCAAGGCATTTCACCACTTGAAACATTTAAACAAAATATTTAAAGCACGGTAAGCTGCTGTTACAGAATGGAAAAATTAAAAATAGAACCAGAATCTATTAGAAGACTGAACAAATGTGACTCATTTTAATAGCTTCTTTAGACCTGAAGGAGGTATGGCTGTACTCTGAAGTCAAATACCCTTCTCATCTCAGTTCAGATGAATAACCTCATTTAGGAACTTGTGGAAGGACCTGTAACTTTGTGGTAATGAGCTTATGGATTTGCTAGCTACAGGCATTCATTAGCACACTGTTCTGCGCAGATGGTCTGCAATTTGTAGATTTTCCAGTTTATAAACAAATCTGCAAAAGCTGACCATCAAAGCCAATTAGAATTTATGCCAGACAGCAGGTTCCCCTTCCAGTAGCATCAGTCATTTTGGTTAGCTGGGGACAGAAGGTGTGTCACTGACATAACCATTGCTTCTCACATCTCTGCACCACAGCAGTCAGCTGGGAACTTACCTTGAAAAGAATTGGGGTTTGTGGCATTGTGACCTTACATGGTGATTCTGGTAGTAAATAAAGTGATTATTGTACACATCTGTCAAAAGAGGCATTAGAGGAGTATGAAATATGTTATGTTTTATACAGAGAGTAGACTTTAGCTCAATATATTCTTTTCTCAACCTGTGATTAGCCAAAAATTATAACAAAACCAGGATGTCATCATCAAAGCTTCCATTAAGCATTTAAGATATCTGTCTTTATTTCTGCATTCTCGTAAAGCTTTGTTACAGTGCTGGGTTTTGTTGTCGTTGTTGTTTGTTTGTGGGTCTGTTTTTGCCTCTCAATTATTATTAGATCTCCCTCATAAAAGCTTGGAGAATTTTGGGACCACATGGCCTTGTATGCTACAGTGCACATCAGAATAAACATTTAGAGTTTCGAGAGAAGTTTCAAGACTGAGTTTCTAAGGTATGCCCCATGACATCAAAAAAGGTAGTGCATGTCACATGTACTCTTGTTTAGGTAAATCCAGATGAGACTTTTACCAGAAGTCTCACTCCCTGAATTTGTTTTCCTTATTGTTGTTAGGAGATACTGATCAGCCAGTCATGCTCTGTCATGAGCTTAACACTCCCAGTAGCTGAGGTACCCTAATTTCCATTCCTAGGAACACCCAAGCAAATGACATGGCTAGCATTCACACTCATTTCCTTTCATTGCCCAGGCTAAGTGTCATGACAGACGCTTTCACCTGTATTGACTCTGGAGCAGAAGACAAATGACCTTACCAAACCCAGTAATGCTGAACTCTTCCCTTAATAATATCCATTTGAATTCACTCCGTTGTATTACATTTCCCTTTGGTCTGTGTAAGATGAAGAACGATCAAGTAACCCATCTACTATGCAGTTTCCCTTCTGGAGTGAACTTCAGTATTAATTATCAGAGTGGGTTTCAGCAAAGAAACTAGCAATGCAATGTAAATTATGGAACAGCAGCACCAGCATAAACCAAGTGACAGAAATTCAATGGTCAGAGTAAGAATTAAACTCATTTTATGTGCAGTGTAATGACAAACGCAGATAGTAATGTTCAATGAAATGACAAATGTCTTGTATTACCGGAGTTCATTATTTCACAAGAATCACAGAATGGGTTGGGTTGGAAGGGACTTTAAGGCTCATCTAGTTCCACCCCTCTGCCATGTGCAGGGACACCTTCCACTAGACCAGGTTGCTCAAAGCCCCATCCAACCTGGGGCTTATACATGCACATAATTTTGCATTTTGATCTCATCAGATCAGGGGCTTTTGTGGGGTTGTGGGGCAGGAAGTTTCAAGGTCCTGATTACTGTTACACTTACACTTCAGGACCTTGGGCTATTTTTCCTCTAGATAACTTTTCCAGGAGAGAGTGAATCCTGATCCATTCTTCACTGAGTGTAGAACTGCAAGGCATGGTGAATGAAAAATGTTTACATCAATGCAAAACATTTAAAAGAATGATGTTCACTATGAAGGGAGAACATTAAACAGACAAAACATAAATGTGAAAGCAATCAAAAGATGATTTGTAAACGAGGGCATGCATTGCCTTTTGCTTCTCGCAGGAGGCTTGATGACACTGAATACTCTTACTCCCAGCCTCCTCCTCACTTGAAGAAAAAGACTGCTTCAACCTCAGCAGGTGAATGCTTTCAAAGATGGAAAACTAAGAGATGAATTTAAAGGAAAAACTGATAAATTTAAAGCCATCACGATCACAGAAGGTTGTTGTTACTTGCAGAGGTGCAACCTTTAGAGAATTTCAGCACACACACACACAACCAACACACAAAACAACCAAGCAAAACAAAGGCAACAAAGAAACTCACTGTATCTCCATACTGAAATGAGGTATGGGGTCTGAACTGCCAACTTGTCATCTCTGAAGAATAGACTCAAAACTCATTAGCATTTAACTTCCCTTGCTTTATCATCAGTGGAGGTCATACAGTTGCTTGTAACACACTAAAATACATTTCTTTTCAAGAATTAGTCTGTCCGAATATCTTAAATGTTTTATCTTGAACTACACCTAAAAGGGCTGTCTATAACTGCAGTAAGTTTATAAGAAGATATCCGGCTTTCTTCCCCCTGAAATAAGATCTGCTCAGAATTAAAATACTGCCATCAATTTCTAACAAAGGCTAATCACATAATGATCTACAAAAGAAATTCAGGGGCAGATATGGATTAACTCAGTTACATATTGGGTGGCAGCAGATGAATTAGCGTAATCATAAATTTGTTCCAATTACAGAAAGCAATTATCAAAGACCAGCTTACAGCATTATCAAAATGAAATCAGTTAAATACACCATATCCCAGGTAGATTAAGATGGGAGTTAGTGAACTCTTTTTTCTTTATTATTTCTTTATTTCTTCAAAAATAAAGCTTATACCAACTCATCCATATTTCTGTCTACTTTATACAACATAAAAAAGCCTGTCAGCTTCACATCATAGGAACACAATTGCCATTTGAGCTGGCGTAGGTGACGGGAGTCCCACTGTGCTTAGTATGTGTAACATAAATAATGCATGTACATCATCCTTATTATTATATATGTCCATACTGATATTATGGACACACCTCTTCCATATAGCAAGTCCAAATACTCTGGGGACTCGCAAATATCCATGAGAATATTGGTGGAAGCAGGACCACAGCTGAGTTAAGAGACTGTAGGAAGGCACTGGTGAAGGTTGCTAGCTTCCTTCAAAACCGCCCATTTTACGGGCTACAGTTGTGCCTTCTAAGCTCAAAACCTCAGCTGTTTTTGAGTCTGATGGCAATATCACTGGGAGCATTTTATTTCACTTTGACGGGCACTGCGTTAGGCCTTTAAACAGACATCATATCTGTAATTCAAGGAGAAAAGATGACTAACTCCAAATGAGGAAATAACATTCTTCTGGCTAAGCATTACAATTCCGTTGCCGAATTTGAGAGGGACGCTGTACAACTCTTAACATTCCTATAAGAAGACAGTTTAAGAATACTCTTATTTACAGTTATAGAAATTACTTGTTTTTGTTGTTGTTTTTAATACCAAACTTAATATTTAAACCTTGAAGACAAGATAGTATGTCAGATAGCAGTTATGGGCCTTAAAAGATTTGGGTTCTTCATCAATTGCTGTAATTTAAACATCCTAAGAGTCAGCTGGCTGCCCATGACTAAATTTGCTGTTCTTTTTAGGGTATCTTGTTTGAGAATATAAAGAGATTTAACACCCAACAGGAGCAATACAACTCGGAGACCTTTTGGGCACATACGATAATTTTATAGGTCAGAAGACAAAAGACCTTGGTATTCCTGCTTTTAGATTACACTATCCTGCCCTTTAAACACATCTGACTTTCTCATGTGGTCAATAACCTGAGTACACATATATCAGAGATAATATAGTTAGAATGTCAGCTCCTCTTGAAGAGAGAATCAATTGCTTTCTGTATGCAAGATAAACGCTTCATGATTTTAAGATGGGAAAGGTCAACACCTGACTTATGGCAGCACAAATGTTTCTTATAGTGTAGTCAGTTTACAGATCTTAAATATTCTCCCTCAGATGGAGAAAGTAGTAAATAGATCCCTAATCTTCCTTTATACACCCTTCACCTTCCTTTAAGGCAATACCACTGTTCATTACATTCCTGAAGAACAAGCCAATTTTTGCATCTTTCGGATAAAAATGTTTTATCAGTTCTGAATTCACTTGATATTTTAAATGTAAGTACAGCAGACTAGTGTTGAGAAAGTATGGTACAGAATGCAATAAGTAAACAGGTACATAGCTGCTTATGAGATTGCAGGTAATTACACTAAACGCAATTCTCTTCTCTGATATCTTATGTTTCCCTTGCACGGAGGCAGAAAGTGCCTTATGAACCAGACAAAACCAAAGGTAGTACATTGAGGAGCATGACCAAACAGCAAAGACAGTGATGGCAAAGACTTCACAGATATTTGGCCATACCTGACTAGACATTAATGTAAAACTCATAACCTAAGTTGAAGTGCTTTGTAACTGCTTGTTATATCAGTGGCTCATATATTTCTCAAGCATTTTTTGTTCTGATTTCTCGATTTTCAAATTTCTCTTTCTCTTCCATACATCCACCTATTGCAGCTGAAGGTGCACATTGTCTTGCCATTATTAGCTTTAGTTCTAACTTTGCAAGGATCAGACCTCTGTATCTGGTAATAAATATTATCCAAAAACATGTTGAGTATGAAGCTGTTAAATATTTCTATTTATGTTAAAGTTGGATGTAAAGATTCCTGTGATACAGAGCACAAAAAAAACTGTGTTGGAGGGGCAGAAAAGGATAAAGAGAAATATGTCTTCATGCATAGACCGTTTCAAGAAAATGTAACAAGAAATGATCTGGAATGTAGGTGCATTTTTATGTCTGTCCTTTGTCAGTAATATGTTTTGAAATAAACAATTCTCCCCCACAAATGTCACTAGCAAGGAATAAAGTTTGGACATAAAGTTTTGAGCTAACAGAACTAAGCTATCCAAACTGACAAAAAGTCGTTAAAACAGGACTCTTAGAGGAGACTCTTTGGATCTTAGATCTTCTTACACTGCTGTAAGGACAACTGTAGAGCAGTGAACACAATCTTGAAGTTGATTCCAATGCCATTTTTGCTGTGTCCTATTAAGGTAATTCAATATAAATAATACAGAAAGCATCTCTAAGTGAGCCAAGTGAGCTCTCAGCTCCCTAAGAACAAAAATAACACTGTTATATATACAAAAAAAAACTAGGCAATACTGTATTTTCCCCTCTAAAATCCACCTTTTCATTAAAAAAGAAGGAAAAAAAAGGCTGAGAACTTCTAAAAATCAAAATATCTAATTCCTATCTGAAAGCTTTTCTTTAACTGGAGAATAAAACACGTCTGAAGGAAAGAGGATTTCTTTTCTACAAAAAAAAGTTTCTTTTAATAAAAAAATGTTTGCAATAGGTTCTCCTGCACATGAAGGTATAGCAGGCTTCTGACACTTTCTCTACTGACTCTACAGCAAGCCTAGGGAGATTATATCACTAGGCTAACATTAGCTTTTGTGAATATTCCCCCCGTAGTAGTCAGTTCAGGCCTCTAGCTAGAAAAAACTCTTTCTACCTTACCATTGATTTAAGTCTCATATTCCCAAATCTTTAAAAGATTAAAGATTTATTATTTAAAAGATTAAAAGCCTTATTAAAAATGGTTTTGCAGTGACCTACAGTGTTTTATGGAAGGGAGCAAGACACATTCCCTTCAAGACTGAGCTAGATCTAGCATGAAATTTGTATTTCTAAAAATGCAAGTGTCTAGCTTGAGAAATCTTCCCTGCTGTTAGTTTGAATGGATGAGAATAGGCGGGGCAGGTGCTCCAATTACAGTGATGCATTAAGATGGCAGCGAATGTTTGTTACAGTTTTATTTTGCTTTCTCCCCTAATACTCAAACAAATACGTAGAAGAAGCCTCCCATCAGCACAAGTCATTGTGGGAGATTAATAAAAAACAAAAGCCAGTTTGCTGGACCCAAACCATTCACATCTACCTTTATCATCACATAGTTATTTTATCAACACAATCAAAAACCATTTATCTTCCTTGCGAGGAGCCCACTGCTAAAAACACACAGGAAGCAGGTCAACCGTAACTGCTGCATTTTTTTAAATTAATCCACTGAGGGAATACTGTTACCGAATCGTTTAATCACAGTCATACTGTTCTGGTAAGCATATTTTTCCTTCCTTAGATTGAATCTATAATTGCATAAATTTGACATACTGATTAACTCATAGATCAGTTTGCATTTTTGTTGGCCATACTGTAGAAAGCAGCACAGGAACATTCTCTTTGAACAGATGCACTCAGTTGTTGCAAGACAGATCATCCAAAAACTCAAGTGCTGCATGCTGCTAATGCATGTTTTTTTTCTTACTGTTTCAGTTTAGGTGGCATGCAGCTAGTGTAAGCCTCAAATAGCAAGGGAAGCCAAGAGGGATGATATTCTGTCAGGAAGTCTATCAACCACTGCTGTCTTCTCTTCCTTTAACTCCTACTCCGAGCTAGGTCCAGTTTGCAATACAGGAAGCATTTTTGTTTGTGTGCTTTAAAATCCCTACCACAAGATGATATTGCTGAATAATCCGGGAGGGGGAAAGGCTAACGTGGTGGGGGGAGGGGTGAGCAAAAAAAGAATTTCATATATGCTCCTGAATAAGAGGAAAGATAACAGCTTGCACGTACATCTCCATTTGTACGCTAAAGACGAAGGTGAGCAATAGGTTACTCAGACATGCTATTTTAAGACACTGTTAAAAAGATACGTTGCTAAATGTACCATTGCTAATGGTATGTTGTCTGATGGATAAAAATATAATCAGGTCCCCAAATAAGTTTATTCCTTATTGTTGGAGGAATAAATCCTAACATTAATTGGAATGCCATGTTTTTTAACCACCATGCAAAAATTATGAATGAATCAGCATTAATAAACCCAAAGCTCTTCTTTTTCTAGGTAATACAGAACCTAAGGCTATAGAGTAATCCATAGATCTTGTTGTAAAAGTATGCTATACAAAGTGTATGTTTCTCAATATTGTGGAACAGGATGGTCAGAAAGAAACAAAGAGCTAACAGCTCCGGGGATGCTGCTCATGGTGCCACCAGTGACGTTTTGTTTTTCAACGCACAGACATTTGGAAAGTAATAGTAAGTGCAGCTGACACCGAAAACAACATTTTTAGATAAGATTATTGGAAATGGTGTTTACAGTGTTTTGCTAACATAGGACCCCGATAGGCAGTATCACATTTATACCAAGTTCTTAGAGATAAAAAAATCATCACAGAAAGCTTACAGTAATTGAAAACAAAGGGTACAAATAAAGAGATCTCTTCTCTTGCACTTTTATCTGCTTCTGACCAAATACCACTGCATGTCATTAAAAAAACACACAACACAGTAGTATCCCTCCCATGCTTCAGATTACTGCTCTCAAGGAAATTTAGAATAAAGGTCCAAGTCTTTGAAAACCAAATGTTATCAGTATTGATAGCATACTACTAGTAAGTGTGAATATGATCCTGAGTAGAACTATAGTCTCTGTTATTTGCTTTCCATAATCATACCTGAGATCAGAAGTATTAAAATCTGCATTTTGCTCACAATTTCTCTGCTCTGCTGTTTGTGCCTTCATCAGGGTTTTGCAGAGTGCAAGACATTCTGCTTAGTCAGCATTCCACTCCCAACTTTTCACACATTTATAAAAATACAAATGAAGTAAGGTAGTGAAGAATCATGCCCCTTAGCCAGATCACATTTTCATGGATTTAAAAACTGAATGAACTGGGAGACAAAAACATGTTTCCATCCATTACCAATGGATTCAACTTAACAGTAAAACTTGAGCAACGCAGATAAAACAGTGACTGTCTTTACCTTAACTGAAGTTCACAGATGTGCTTGGAGTTGCTCCACCCTTCAGGTCAATGTAAATGCTTACAGCATTCACATGCTTTTGGAGTGATGGATATTAGTATTCCCATCTTGCAGGTTGGGAATACTCACTGGCTATGAACACTCAGGGGAACTCTTAGAACTTCAGTTACTTACGTCTGAATCTAACTATTTACACTGGACAGCTTCTCACTTAGCTATTTACCCTGAAGGAAGTTAACTTCAGCTCTGCACATTTGCTATTAGTCATTTACTAAATTGTTTCCCCTCTCATAGTCTCATCTGAGATAACTACAGATTACTTAATTTCCATTTGATTTACTGTGATGTGTAAAAAAAAAAGGCAGTATTTTTGATAATTTCTCTACCAATACTGCAAGCTCATTAACAAGTATTTAGTATTTATTCCAGTGACTGACCAACCTGAATACACAGTTCAGAAAGAAGAGTGTTTTCTATAGCATTCTGTAGCATCAGGATAAATGTTCTAAGACTATAAGCAATAACTTACTCCCCTTTGATTGGTCGTGTGGTCTCCTCATCTTGATTACCACAGCAACTTCTGTACTCCTGTTCTGTACATTACAGCAAACAAGGCTATAATTTTACTGTTCTCAAGAGTTACAGTGAATCATTAATACATTGTTGGTTTTTTTTTGTAAGTATTCAGATATGAAACTGTGAGATATTACTAACAGAAAAATTCTTTTTATCCACTAGTGAATCATCCTTCTCTATACAGAAAAAAGTATTTAAACTCAAAATCTCTCTCTACATTTGAAGAAATACAATTGTTAGTTCACAAATGTGTAACATTTATACTGTGTCACTAAATGCAGTTGAGCAGATTTGCAACAGGAATAACTTACTGCTTTCGCTTGTAACATTGTTTGCAATTTAAAAATATACAGATCTATGTTCAGAGAGGCAAAACATTCCCTAAACCTGTGATGTTACAGCATTTCAGTTTCACAGTACTTCAGTGACATTTATTCCAGATTATAAAAGGACGAGCACAAGTATATTGCATCAGCAGAATCTAAATAGAGAGAACCCTTGCCACCTTAGACATAAAAGGCATGATGTAAAAAGAAATGCAACTAGGAAGTGCAATAACAAATGTGACTGCTACTCTGAAGCTGTAGAAAATCCTGATTTAGATAGCTACCAGTGGGTGTCTTCTTATACCAGGTTGGTTGGATAGGCTGATGATGTTTCAATTTATCAACAATCTTTTCACCTCTGAAACAGCATAATGTATTTTTTTTTTTAAAGTATGCAAGTTTTCCCCTTCCAGGAGGTAAAGGAATCCATCTGCAAGAGGGTAGACTGTCATCTCAGAAGCTTATGTTTGTATCTCTGAGTGGAGCTCCCAACAGTCATTGCGAGCACAAAACATCACATGATCATTAGGTTGTTCTGCTTTCCTTTGGTTTCATTCTCACATACATCAAGGTTTGTCCAACTGCACTGTAATTACATACATATATACATGTGTCTATACAAAGAAAGGAAAAAAATGTGTTTGCATTAGGACTACGTTCAGTGTGTGTTGGTGAGAAGATTCAGGAAATAGAAATGTTTGGAAATACTGAATTAGAAAATGATTTGGACAGGAAGAGAAATCATAAAAACTTTTGCAAAAAAACCCTGTACATAAGGGCATGTACACATCTCCCTTGCTTCTGGAAGAAGACAGCTTAAAAAGGATCGACGTATTTGGGGATTCCTGATTTTGAGAGGGAGACAAAGAGGAGGAGCTTCCTTAGATGTAAAAGGAAAACTCAGTTGCACAGAAGTCACAAAAATAGAAAGGAAGAGCAAGAACGGCATCAAAGACAGTTAAGAGATCAAGAAAAAAAATACTGTGAACACTTGGGTTCATCACAGTTCATCACTGGATACTCTCTAGCAGATGATATTTGAATCTGCACTGAAATGTCGTATATATGGAAATACCTGACTCCAGAGACATCTTCCATTTTCCCTTCTCGCCTCCTCCCTTCTCGATTAGAGCACTAGTCAGAATTGACAGTAAACCAGCTGCTCTTGCTATGATTTTGAGAGTGCAATTCACCAAAATGGGCACTAATGTGAGAGGACTGAAAACTGCTAATGCAGTCTGTTTTATTTCATGCAATCTGTACCCCAAACAGAATGATGCCCTGGTTAGCAGCAGCGCTCTCCCAGAACCTGCACTCAGCCTAGAACTGAGTCCTAGCAGACTGTTACTTCTCTCACTTGGTCCTCCCTGCAAGTTCTTCATGCACCTTCCTTCCTTCATTTATTGTTTTACCTCAACACAAATTGCACCGTATATTCCTGACATTTTGAATGACTCTGGCTAGGGGAAAAAAAAAAGTCTAAGACAAGTTTTCTTCGTAGCTTTGAGGAGTTCTTATATACTTCCCATTTCTGTAAGCATAAATAGAGAAGGTTTGTGAAATGCTCTGCCATGCTTCTCTTTCCCAAGGGCATTCTCCTTGCCTCTTTTTCCTTTCACAGTGGTCCGCTCCCTGAGCAAGAGATACCACGTGTCTGAATTCCGGTTGTCCATGTGACACTGTCACATCATTGTAAAAGCAGGTAAATAAACTGCCAGTCAGAGGGTAATACAGTCTTCTACCAAATAGATTTGATCCCTCTGCTCACAGACCTTTGCTTTCAGTATTCAGGTTCAGAAGTCTGAATCCCACTGGAAGGAGAATAAAAGCAGCTGCACATGAACGTATTGTGTAGAAGTGCTATATGCTCCTCACGGACGCAGAAATACATCAGCTTTGTCATACTATAAAGGCGTAAGTATCAGGAGAAGATTGCCAAACATACTGAAGATGTAACCTTTGGGCATCAGGGACAGAAAACAAACGAGACCTCTAGGCACTAGCACTGCTTCGCAAATCACCACAGCAGCCGTCCCCTCCTGCTGACCGGCACAACAGACCAGTACGGATAAAGCCTCTCTGCTGTCCTGTCAAAATGTACACCAAGTTTCCAAATCCTTGTAGGACTCTTTCACACAATTTTATCATTTATAATTATAAACATAAAGTCTTATATCTTTTCATCTTCAAGCATTCAAAAAATGCTTGAACCAGAAAAATATACCAGAAAAATACCAGTACCAGAAAAATACCAGAAACATACCAGTACCAGAAAAATAAATACCACTGCAAAACGGTACATCAAAAAGAAAAGCCCCAAAGCAGATGTCTTTATAAAAAGGAATTACCTATTCAGAGGACCTGGAAAGTTCTCTATTTTCCCCCACGTTTTAGCAATCCCATTCAGAAGTCTTTTGCTTCAGCTTTTCTATTTCACGACCTCCATCTGTAGCTCCTGGGTGGACCAACATACTTAGAACAAGTCAAATCTCAGATGGGAAAAAAAGCATGTTTTCTGCTGGAGGAAAACACAGTACGCAGTTCACTTGCTTGCACGAAATCCAGTACATATATTCATTTTGGACAGCTATGAGAGCCTTTGGAGATGGGCAGGCCTTTTATGATAAAAAGCAACACTGAATATATGAAAAATGTTCAGGGTCTCCCTACAAGAAGCCAGTCAGAAATTCCTTTTGTGACTCAAATACTCGAAAGCATTATTTTATCTGCCCACGGCACTTTGTTAACACTAGTGTTTAAAACAATATGAGACAGTCAAAGTCTTAAAACACTTTTTATATGCAGGGGCTCAAAAGCCAGCTCTGTGTGACTCAAGCAGCACCTGGCTGACCTTGTTTGTTCATTCAGGTACGCATTAAAAGGGATGTTTACTTGCGAGTCAGCTGTCTGGAGTGGAAACAAGGACAAACATTAGAGGACAAGGACAGGACAAGCATTAGAAAAAAAGTACGGAATTGACAGCGTGGGTTCTCCGTAACATTTGAAGAGTTTGCAAAGTTCAAAAAAGAGCATCCAAAATAATACCCATTACAATGTTAAATAGCTTAGCAACAAAATCTTTAAAATGGGGATCATAACAAAGCATAAAGAAAAAATACAAACTCACCATTAACTTAAGTTGCACAACCAGATATCCCAATTTATATACTTGGATGTGTTGCCTCGAAATATATACACAGCTAACAAAACCCACTAAAATCTCTAACATATTTAAAAGACTTCCAGTTCTATGCAAAACCATGGCCTTTTTTATTCCCCACTCACACAGAATAACAGTGAAGTCTAAGGCTTTTTATTTTAGCATATTGAGCAATAGCATTAAAGTGGTTCTTACAAGCACTGATAATCAGAGGCCTTTTTTGCTTTGAAAACTGTTCTTTGTGTGAACCTTTACAGAGTATGACTCCAGGCTCTATACTCTGTGTATTACAACTGCTGTTGTAATACCTAATCCATGATCTAGGTTAAAGAATAAAAAAAAAAAAAAAAAAAAAAAAAAAAAAAAAAAAAGAAAAGAAAAAATATGTTCAGGGCATTGAAGATGAAGTACTTCAGGGGAAAAAAAAAAAAACACAAGGAAAAAAAAACACCAGAAAGATAACAAGGAAGCATTTCTCTCAAAGCAGTTAGGTGATGAAGGGCAAGGAATGAAAATGAATACTACACTTGACCAAAGATGAAACAGCATATAAAATAAACAAAATCTTGACTCTGTTTTTGTGCTGTCCATGCTTCTGTGAAACACAGTCAAAGGCTTAAACAAAAGGTTTTAATTAAGCAGATGTTTTATAGAATAAAGTGGGCCTAAATACTATTAAATGAGATTGTTATGTCCTGAACACAATCAGTCCAGACCAGCATGTCATGTATTATCCACAATAACTGCACATTTTTCAATCTCTGCTAGATGTGAAAATACGAAAAATGAAAAGGATGAAGCAGCTAAAAGCCTCCGCTGAACAGGGCACATTTTTGTCTGTGTTTGTGTGCAACAGAGAAATGGCAGAATTTTAAAACACAGAGCAAATAAAATTGGTGCAGACATTACTAGAATAATTAAACTGAGCAATTATGAGTAAGCTGCTGCATGGTTTCAGTAAAATAGAATCAACATTTAGAGGTTGCTCTGTTTCATTTGGTAGGGTATGCTGAGAACTGATAAAAGGACATTAAAGGGAAGGAAAAGACTCTTCAATAGAATTTTACGTTCTAAGTGGGTTCAGAACTGCTTTGTCCACACAAGCAGCCATTCAGTTTTATTTGCATAGTAACTGCTGCTTTAATCTGTGCCATTTTTTCACCACATGTACAGTGTTGGATAGTGTCTAATAAAAAAAAATCTGAATTTCTTTGGATTCTTGGAGGAGTAACAGAAAAAGAATAAAAGCAGTAACGATGTGTGCTCCTGGGAGAAATGTCTGTTCTCCCCAGCTAGATGAATAATTGCGCCTCACTTTGCAGGTGGTGCTGTAGTAACAGAACCTTGTGTCCCTAGAGACAGTCTTAGACAACTGAGTCCATGAAAAATCACGATCTGTTCAAGGATTCGCATGATGTGGCTTGACTCTGGAAATGTAATAAGGGTAACGTGTAGGATGCACCTACTAAACCCTAGGCATACATGCTACCAACCAACTGCTGACAAACAGTCAGAAGGTCTGAAATGTTGAAACCTACTTGTCATTACTAACACTAAGAATAAAGAATTTGCATAATTCCTTCATAAAGCGAAAGGAATTTATTTCACTGTTCCAAATGCAATCACGTGTAATTTTGTCATGTCTAAGTTAACCACTCAGTTTCTTAAAATCATAAAATTATGGGAAATTGTAAGAAAGTGGATGTTGGCTGCAGTAGTTGCTTAAGTAAAACCAGTCTTGGAAGAGCTTAGATTTAGATAAATAATCAGTGAGACATATTGCACATACCGAGCTCAGTCTTTAAAGTGAAACATATTTGGTGTAAAATGAAACACGCTTATTGTATTTGTAACTAATGTACCTTAAAAGTAAAGCAAATATTGGTATTTCAGACACAAGACCAAGATCTATAACAAACTCTATAAAACGCACGCTGTTCACATTTAGTAATCATACTCTGTTTTATATAACTAGAAACAAGATTCATTGAAGACTATAATTCACCAGCCTTTTTTGCCAGTGTTTTACTACAATACCATTATCCTGCCATATTACATTTTACAGTGTGTGTGCAAGTCCCATAAATACACAAGCCTATGTAAAATAGGCAGTAATGACTCTCACTGCTTTCGGAATACTTGCAGCTTTTGAATTTTATGTGGGTTTCATATTTTGTTGATGTGTTTGCAATGGGATATGTACTGCCCAGAAGAGAAATTATTTTACATTTTCATTAAAAGCTACAGCGGTAAATAAACCATCAGAACTCATGCAGATATTCACTGGAACATCTACAGCAGTCTATTAAGGTGTCAAAATCTGTGTTAAACATTTGAAAAAGTAGCTGGATACAGCACATTTAAACCTTAAATATATAGATATAGATATAAATGATAAAGATATTTTAGAGTATTCAACAAACCTCTGCAGAGCTCTCAAGTTTACACTCATCAATAATGGTTTAGCACAACAGCTGCCCTTTTATTACAAAAAAATATATTCAGACAGTAGAGGTATAAAGGTCTACAAGTTGCTACTAATGCTCAAATTATGAGCTATTCAGAGATTTAGTCTCAGAAAGTATTTATTTATAATAACAGAGATTTAGAATAAATATTAAGGTCAACTTCTGCTCCGATTGACTTCAATAGTGTTCCCCATCAGGCCTTTCTAGTTGGGACCTGGCTCCCCTGAGCTAATACCATGTTCAACGCAAAACTGCGGGTCTCACACTTAGCAGCATAAGCACTGCAGCATCGCTCTAGCAGAGGTGAGCAGAATCCAATAAGCTAAAGGTTTTTTGTCTGTTTTGTTTTTATTTATTTGAAAGCCTGGGGGGTAGAAATACTAATCTCTAATATCATGGTTTATATGACTCTTCAATACAAAAGGCCTGACACTTCTAAGAAATGGTATAAATCTGCAGTAACTACAAAAGATGATATAATTTATTAAATCCACCAGAGGCCAACTGCGTGTATTTCAATGGCAGTTTCAAAAGGTGCTATTTCACAGGAGGACCAGTTTTACACCCATCTTCAAATTCAGACATACCACGTTAAACACAGGTCTCAAGAACACAATAGAAGCTCCTGATGGTTAATTTCAATACAGAATATGAAAGCTTGCTATCCAGCTACAGAAACATTAAAAAAAAAAAAAAAAGATTATCAAGTTCACTGAATTAAACAGGAAAAACCTATGACAGCTTGAGAAATGTAAAGACCTTTTGTCACTGATGGAAGATTAATTACTAACATGCCCCCAACGTATCGCAACACCTGCCCGAAATATTGAAAGGAACTTAAAACCAGTTGTCTAAAAAGACTACTAGCTACAAAAGCAAGCACTTTTTTTTTTTTGCTCCCATACCCAAAATAATTAGCATTTTACTCTCTGAAGCACTAATAACGTAAAACATACAGAACAGAGATTAGCCTAAACTTAACTAAATGCATATTGACTGAGTCTTTTCAAGGCTACAGTTCAAGACTGGGTTGACAACAGTCACAGCAATATCATGACTAGCAAGAACCAGACAATATGAAGGAATTACCATCAATGAACTAGAGAGGATGCTATAATTTATTTTGTTTGCTGACCGTTGCAAACCACTAAGATCTATTAGTCAGACTGATTCCACATGTTGCACCTAAACTGGTGCAGAGCTGCACAAAGGGACAGGATCAAGTTGTCCACATTCTTCATTGTTTTTGTTGTTTCACTTCTAAGGTAAATGAATGTGTCACTAAGAGGCACTGACTCTAGTGCTCAGTATGTTCTTAAAATTAATAGAAAGAAAAATATCCTTTGACAAGACTACAGGAAAACACTAAGGCATGATTAGGGTTACCAACCTGTCAGCATTATGGGATATGAAATCTTACCAAAGTTGCTTTATATAGTCAAGGTAATAGGTACGAACAGCACTATATCATGTTAATAGCATGAGTGTAATACATAGAAAATAGCAGCACAACAATGTATTTCTTGAGGATGAGGGGTTAATATCCATTTAAGAAACTTGCAGCTTGCACCTCTGTTGCTTTGCACTTTGTGTATCGATTTAAAGCCGAGATTTGTAAAAACAGAGCAATGGGGTTTAGGGACCCAGATGTGTTTAACTCCTTTAAATATGTAAACATACACACAAAGGGTTACAGATTCTTTCTTACAGAATGCAGCAGCATCTAAAACTCACGTTACCAGACTGTAAATGACATCAGGTGCAAAATCCCACTTTACTTTCCCAGTCCTGCATACTGAACCTGGCAAATGTTGTGTTACACCCATAGGGGCCCCAGGAGAAGACAGCTGTATGCTGAAGGGGAACAAAAGGAAAAGGACCTCAAAGAGTACGTTTTGAAGAAGAATTATTTAAACTGAGGAGGAGAAGGTATTGAACAGAATTAAGAAGAGACTGAAAATGCTAATACTCAGAATATACACAAAAAAAGAGCAGCAACCATGTCAAACACAGCAAAAAGGATCTATCAAAAAAAAAAAAGACTAGAAGTAAAGATTAGTTGAGAAGATAAGGAAAGAATATGTCAGGAAATTCACTTGAGAAGATGTATAGGAGAGGAAACAAAAGGCCTTATTCTACACTGTACTCTATAAAATGGAGCATTGCTTAAAAACACTGGAATTACATGAACAGAAAGCAAAATCAGTGTGCAGCACTTGTTGACAGAACCACACTTACAGCTCTGACTTCAGCATATTAATATTTGAGACATCCCAAGATGGACTGCACAATTGTCTCTTGATGAACCTTTTTCCAGGATTGAGATGAACAGAAAATACCTGAGAACTTGGGAAAGGGGGAAAGAAAACGAAAAATCAGGATAGACTACTGAACCCTGTTAGGCACTACGTAATACCTTCTCTCTTCTAAAGAGGGCTTTCCCTTCCCAGGTCTTCCTCTCTTCTGCTTCATTCCTTTCTCCCTCTTTCTTTGAAAACAACGTCCTGGCTAAGTTATTTACAGACTGCTGGCTGACAGGTACTAAATGATTCCTTCTTTTCCAAAACCCAGCATGCTGAGCCTGTCAATCTTCCTAGATGTTGCAGACAATCTCTGGAATACTTGAACTCTACTATCATTGCATCTCATGTATAATTTCTCAATTTCTTGCATTCATTTCAATATGCTCAGGGGTAAGGAGGCATCTTAATGCCAGTTCTGGCGCTGTTCACGCTTGAAGCATCTGTTTTGCCAACATCACGTTGCAATTAGTGCTTGCCTGCACACCCATGAATTTGTTGCACACCCAACAATTTGTGTGTGCAAACTATTTGTAGGCACAACTGTGAAAATGTCTGAAGTTCACACCTTATCAGCCCTGCACGTCAAATCCACTGACTTTGAAGTTAGTTGGGCTCAGGGTGGGGAAGCAGCATAACCTGACTTCAGGCCTTTCAGGTAAAAGATACAGTCACAACCATGAATTCAGAAAGAACTAGTCAGCAGACAATCTGAATAAAACTCCCAGCAGACTTAACTTTGAACTGACACTAACATGGACAAGGCAACCCCCTACATGTGGTTTTTGTATTGCTTTTGCAACTGTATTTTAGGATTAATGTAACTTCTATTTTCCACTTAAACCCTTCCTTTACATTTTTGACCTAAGCTATGCCTCATTTGCTCTAGCCAGTCTTTGTTTCACATTTCTAAGGCTGAACTGTAGCCACTTATAAGCTACACACAGGACTTCAGAGTCTTTGCTAAAGCTGAATGCAGAGCGTATTTATGCAAGGCTCTAAGTTAAGGACATGCTCTAAATGTCAGCTGAAACCACTGTAATGCTTTCTTGGTGTGAGACAGGGGAGTGCAGCATGAATAATTGCTGGGTGTTCCTAGGAATAATGCAATGTAATAAAATTAACGTTCACAACAATAAGTGCAAAAACACATATACAGAAAGTAAAGCATTGTGCACTGGATAAAACATGCAACCCAAGTATGAAAAGCGCAGTACTGTAACAACAAATAGCTGCGGAGGCTAGTCCTACATGGGGCTGCCACTAGGACAAGAGTCTGTGAATGTATCTTTTGTATTTTAGAGACGAACGGATGGGCTGTCTGAGCTCACGGAGCCTGGCACGTAGCCATGCACTTGCCCAGGTGCTGCAGTGACGGAACAGACACGTATCTCAGCTAAGATAAGCTGCTCTGCACCATGCCCAGTATTTGACTGGTAAGCTGCAGTAAAGCTTTCTTTCTAATATCAGAAGTTTGTGTGTGAAGGGAGGAGAAAGCAGAAGGAAGACTACTGGTTAGTCAGACCAGCAGATAATGCAGCTTGAAGAAACCCATCATGTATTAATGTCAGCATCAAATACATCATTCTCAAAAATATCTTTTTAATTCAGAGAAGCCTTTCCTCCCTGGATTACTGATGATCTTTTTTTTACAAATGTTCCCAAGCCAACAAGTTGTATATAATGACCCAGGTTGGGTCTGTAAAAAGATGCAGATATTCAACAGTAGCAAGGCTGAAGATGTCACTCTGGCAAACTCAATATTCAACTCCACATTTTCAGAGAGGAGAACTCAGCCCCCTTCCCTCTCATTTTCATCATTCCAATGAAAATCAAAACTAGTTCCTCTCACATCTGTGGAGTTAAACAGTCTCAGCAAGATGAGAATCAGGTCCAGAGATCTAAGCCCAAGGTACCCACCTGGCAGCCTAAAAATCACCAGCAGACATGGATTCATCACAGAGTTTATCCAACTCCCATACTATACTACAACTGCCTTACTGCATACACTGTGAGCTAAATGAAGCTCCTATTGCACACAATTAATAAACATATCTATGGGGAGAATCTGTTGTGGCGATCGAAAGCCAGAACTGTCTCTTCTCTAGGCCAACTCTGCATCAACTGTGAAAGAAATGGCTCTGGTCCCATCAAGCCTGTGCCAGCAGAGATTCTCTTATATTTAAATCAACATTTGCCACAGCAGGGGATTATCAGATGCTCTATTTAAAATGATGTATTTTCTTTTTCGTTTTGATGTTTAACTCATAAAAACCTGAATTTATTTGGGTTGAGTGCTGATGCCTGCAAGCACAGCTGCTCACCAGCTCTGTTTTGCTTGCCATGCAAATGCACAAAAAGAAGATTTAAAACCTTTTTACAATATGGCTAGTATCAGGATTTGGGTTTTCTTACTCTCTTACTGCTGTGGCAATGCACACAGAATGCTCCCCACACTCAGCAACCTCCCAAGGCAAAGATCTGCAGAATTTTCTTATGTTCCTTTCTTTACAGGAGCAAACTCTAGAGGTGGGAAACCTGAAAAAGGCAGCAGAGGCAGGAATACAGGGTGGAATACAGGGTGGTTGATGGCAGCTAATTCCTGGACCTGCATACAAACTGAAAGGCAGCACATTCTAGGAGCAGAGCCGAGGTGCTCCGAAGAGCATGGTATGTGGTATTGCCACATCCAGAGGCAGGTGCCTATCCTGCCCATTCTTACTGCTGCAGAATTCAAAGTGGTTTCGTAATTAGCTGCTGTTGCCACATGAGGATTTATTAATAGTAAAAATCAGGCACATTTAATAGTATTTCATGCACAAGAGATGGACTTTGGCTCTATGAAGACCGCAATCAAATTCTTGGAAAGAGAATGAAGATTGAGATGGTTCTTCTATATGTCTCTTACTTAAGACCCAGCTGACACAAGCAACTAAAATTTGCTGCTAAATGACTCAAGACAGTACAGTGCATTTCAGAGCAGCATTAAAATCAGCGCTTGCCTCAGCAGGATTTGGCGCTCTTGATTCATGCCTGTATAAAATTAAAGCTGAATTAGAACACTGCAGTTCTTTATTTGTAACCCTCCTTGACTGTTTGCTTTCACTAATGTGTTATTCAGCTTAAAGACTACCTACTAAAAGTGAACTGTGTGAGCACGCAGAGCATTGACAATGGCATGTTATCTTCCATTATTTGTAAATTAAGTTATACAAGTCAAATTTTAAGCCATATACAGTTTGGATACATTAATACTATGAATCCAAACCTTTAATCCATATTCTCCTAACTGCTTTTATATATACTGTGTGCAGAAATTAATACAAATAAGCAAACAATCCAGATATTTTCGTTGCTACTGATGATGAGCTATTGAAGCCTTATTCATTTTGGAATAGATGGTAGAAACAGAAATTTCTCCCATTAAAACTAAACTTGATCTAGAGGAATTCTCTCTGGAGAACCTCTTTGTGAGGTTTGGTCTTGATCACTGTGTGATTGCTGTGTCATCCCTGCCATCTCACCCCAAAAATAAAGAAAAAAAAGATTAATACTAAGAGGCACTATTGGCAGAGATGCTGACTGTGATGACATCTCAGGAATTCTCAAATGTGGACCCCTAATGCTGCTGCTCAGTCAAACACTTTCTCTTGCACAAAAGCACAGTAAGGGGTTGCCACTGATGGCACATAATGGCATAAATATATCTGGGGAACGCTGACATTCAGTAACAAGTACCTCTGCCCACTAAGAACAATGCTGAGATCCACTAACTCAGTTTTTAAAAAGGAAGTATCAGTAGTGGTTAAAATCACTTAGGTGAAAATATTCGAGGAGTGACTAGAAATGCAAAAAGGAATAGTGGGAAAGAGGAGCTCTCCTTCCCGGTCCTTCCTAGGAAACTATGATGTCAGCTGTCACCAAAAACACCCCTGCTTTCCACTTCTTATAGGACTAATGACTTAGGATTTTTAGGATTAAGCTATAGCGTAGAAGATTTGTAACAAGAACATTTACTTTTAATACTTCTATCCTTACGTTTAACAAATCTTCAGCACCTTTAAGCTGCAGAAAAACAATTCCAGAGATGAAGATTTATATTGTTGATAATGGGGTAGGCTCACATAAATAATTGAGCTGAACTTAAATTTCATTCCAGTTATAAAGTGTCTGCCTCTTATTGAACTGCATTGTGTGATTAGAGGTTTGACTATATCAGTCATTCATAGCCATTGTCAGAAATAAATCGCTAGATTAACTTGTGACTACGGCAAGCACAGGAAATGTGTGCTCTTTGGGAAAATAATGTTCCTGCACTTCTGCACTTGATGGAATAGAATAATCAGAATCTTCTCCAAGGGACTCAGACAGATATTGGTAACATAAATGGGGCATGAATCTCCCATCCATTTTGTTTTCAGTTTGTATTTCCAGGTCTATGCAGAGTACGGATCAAAAAAACCAAAGCAAACAAAAAAACAATGCCACAATTAGCATCTATTTTGCATCTAATGGAACAAACACAAGCTTCATCCATAGTTACTTCAAGCCTTACATTTTCATCTAGGGCTTCATCCAAACTCTAAATAAATAAATTCTTGTTTAAAAAGCACAGATTTGTTGCCAGCACTGGGTTTTGCAACATTCTGCACTTCTTGGTACCCACATGCACAAATATAACAATCATTGAGCAAGACTTACAGGCTATCTCAGTTATTTCTCATCCACTTACTTAACAAGTCAGATCTTCCTTAACTTGAACATACCAACAGTGTTTATAACATTGAGCTTACTGCCACAGACCAGAGCCATTATTTATTTGAATCTGACACTCAGTTTCTAAAGACACTGCATTATTTTCAGTTGACTATTTACCTTGATGAGCATAGAATTAGCCCTGCATCCTGAGCCTTTATGTGAAATTTTATTGTCCACAGCAAATATGACCTGTTAAGATTTACAGGCTTTATTAGCAGCAATAACAATCTTACAATCAACATCAGTAAATCAGGGTTTATTGAGAACTCTACAATTTTTATCTGTAGAAAACAATTAAAATGTCAGTTTTTCATTCAATGTAATCCTAACATTCATAAAAGACAGATTTTGTTTGATTGTTAGCTGGAAAGCAGATAATTCTAAAATTATCTTCCCAATTCCCAATAATTCCCAAATGGTTTAATTCCAACAAGGATAGCATTTTTTGGCCATTTAACTGTGCAGAAGTTGGAAACCAGCCAAATGCATGTAATCAATTCAGCAGACCATGTTAGGTAGAAGTGCACCTATTTACTCAGTAGGTCATAATTTGTTTATTTGGGTCTCAAAGAAAACACATAGCATATAAGGTTTTTCACTTGAAAACTTTTTGCTCACCTTTAAACACTGTATTTTTAGAATTAGTAACAAAACCAAAGTGATATACATGGTAGCATACTATTCAGATTTTGTAAATAGCCAATGCAGAAAAAGGTTCTATAATTTCCCAAGGAAAATACTAGGATTCTTAGCACATTAGAGAAAATTCCTTCAGTGAACATGCAGTATAATACAAGACAGAAGGAGTACTCGAAGTTTAGGAGAGTATATTAGGTAACTGAACAGAGAAAAAAAATAATGGTGGGTGAAAGAGGGCTGAATCCAAGAAACAGCTTTGACTAGAACTGGGACGCCTTTGATACTGTTTACACATAGGACAGAAAGAGACTGAGAGCCTGTAAGGGCAAATGGGGGAAGGCGGAAGATCAGAATTTGAAGGCACTGGACGTGGCCGTTTCTCCGTGATAACTGGGCTGCCAGTCCCCAAGGCTGGCACACACCACCAGGACTGCAGGCCTGTGTATTTCCACAGAAAGGTATTTTGCGGTCAAGTAGCAGCCACATCATGCTTTATTTCATTTAAGTGCTTGTTTCCAGCCCCTTCCCTGTAACTTTGAACTTGATATTAGGCATTTTAATGATAAATATTCACTGCTTTTACTATAAGGTCTGTCTAGTTTTGTGGAATGAGGTGAACCAGGATGAAAGGAGTAAACTAAACGGAAATGTTTACCACAGAAATAGCAAATCTATCTGATATGGGATATGCTGGCAGTCTGGAGGGGTTCAGAAACCCTGGTTAAACAGTGCATATCAACTGAGAAAAAAGGGTGGCTTTTGGCAATTTCTGCAGGCAGAGATTAGCATCCTTCTAAAGAGCATGGGCAATGAATCACTCACAGACCAAGGATGTTTAAGCAATTAAGTAACCAACTTAATTAACAACCAACAGTGTAACCAACACTGAGCCATGAAAACCACACGGTACCTAAGCCCTTTTTGCTTCTCTCTCCATTTCTCACCAGCCCAGGAGCATCAGGCCCCAGCAGTAACACGCAGAAAGCCTCACCTCAGCTGCCGGGACGCCCTCGGGTGGCCGACAGTGGAGAACGATCATCCCTTCGATAGGAACCTCCTTCCCTTGTGGGTCTTGCTCAAAGTTTTTCCGTAAATCTGCAGAGAGTTTAAAGCAATTATTCATTATACCTTCAGTGCAACTTTATCAGGATAAATACAGAGTTCAAATGCTGAGATATAGGTATTCCAAAAGCCATTCTTCCCCAAACAATACTATGTAGGCTACAGAAGTAACTATTCTGCTTTGCATATTCTTAAGTATGTGTGTAAAGCAATGGACAACTGAGAGTGACTAGCTCCTCTGCAGATGAAGAGAGGTAGAGATGCTACATCTTTAGCTGAGTTTCTATTTCTCCATCTTTAAAAAACAGTGTGTGACTACAGACACAATCAATATCAGACCCCTCGAACTCTGTGGTTCTAGTTGTGCATTCAATCTCTCAAGCCATTGCCTTTCCAAAACAGCAGAATTGAATGCAAGAACAACATGGTATTGTTAGAGGGTGCTGTTAGCACCAACAGTATGAATCCAAGGCTGGGTGAATAATTTTCTTAGTGCATGCTACCTTATACGAGTGCCAGGGTATTTTATAAAATGTTCTAAACTGTCTGTTTGTTTAGATTGCCTGAAAACTGCAAGCTGGAGAGAAAGACAGGAAAAGAATATGATCAATTTATCCAGTACCAAGTATCCAAAAAAAAAAAAAAAAAAAGATCTGATTGCTGGAGGGAGACTATGCAAGCTAACATAAATGAAAAAGAGAGCAAATCAACTTGAGGTTTGCCTAGGATTCCAACAGATTTGGTTTAGGACATGTACCCTAGGCAATATTCCAGCATGACATTATCCAGGAATGTTGATTTACTTTCCATTTTGACGATAAAAATCATGCTGGACCCCTGCCCATGTCTAGTTTTAACTCAATTTTTCTATCTCACACTGGGGATAGGAATTTAGTAGACAATGTAGTACGTACTGGTTTGGTCCTCCTTAAACCAAATTGCATGTGAACAACTCCTAATATTATTTCCATGAGCAGAGCAAGGACTGCAGAGATGAGGATGTAATAAGTAGAGGTTTACATGCCTAAATGACTCCCATCTCTGGCCTAGAATCCAGGCACAAGACCAGTATCAGAGCGTTTTACTTTGTGGGAGGCTGGGAAGTGACAGAGAAAGCTAATGAGGTATTACATTCAATACTTCACCAAAACAACCTTGAAAAAACATTTTTTCCAAAGTTTCTC
>VXAA01005292.1:585965-661377 GCA_013399115.1 Anseranas semipalmata
AAAAAAAACACTTAAAAGCCAAACACCTAATGTTGCTTTATCTTTTTTCATTCTGTTATTAATCCAACGCTTAGAAAACATAATTGCAGTATTCACATGACAGATTTTCATTAACCATATGGAAGAAAAACATTTAGGGGCGACATTTCTTCTATATTGATCCAGCAATGCCGTCAGAAGTAAAGGTTACACCTATTAAATTCTTTTTGAAAAGGTAACTTGTAAAAACTAAAATTCATCCATATTAGCATTTACCAAAAGCTGTTAGTATGAAATTTCTTAAGAATGCGTCACTTAAAAAGAATGCCAAACACCACTGTCACTTTAGGAGACATCTCTTCTTTTTTAAACAGCTTTTTTTCCTCTCAAAAGGAATTTCTTGTATTGATAGAGAGGATGTTATGCCTACGCTGCTATTTCCAATACATGGAGTTGCCTAGCAATCTTGGAATTTAAAAAGAGGAGGAAAGCAATAACAAAACTGAATTGTGAAATTACAAGACGGTGCAGCATTAAATTGGTTTGCAATACTTATCAAGATGCTTCTAAATGAGAAAAGACAGAGGGCGTGCAGGAAGCATGATAAAATCTGTTGATCATTTTCAACTTTCTCCCTTCGTATTCTCTTCTTTTAGATATACACTTTTACACAGTGGATTTCTCCTGCTTAACTTCATTACTTACCAAATACCTACCAGTGCGTGGGGGTGAAGGCAAATTTCAAGTCATGCAATATACTGACATTACCATTGGTTTTCGGGGTTCATCCTGACAGGAATTTCATAAAAGCGTTGGTTTTCTTGTTTGTACTTCCCACTACAAATTATGCCATTGAAACACACAGAAGTAAAGTTCCCTCTAAAACTGTTATTTCCTTACAGAAAGCTCTCTGTCTATGGTAGCCCCGTGTCTCCATTTGGAAAAGGTGCTGGTGCACATTCAACTTGTTACTGTCTCTGTGTAATGCCTCGTTCACCTTCAGTCATTTTAATTCCCTCTGTTTTCCCCATTTATAGTATGTCTCTTCTGCCAGAATCTGTATTCCCCTTCTCTGCCTTTCAGTTCTGCCCTTTTCCTACCCTCTTCCATCCACTGCTTTCCCTTTTGAGTTTTGGGAAACTGCTTCTCCCAGCCCCACCAAGCCGTGTCGACACGGCACAGCACAAGCACACACAATCTGTCTCTACGCACACACCGAGCCAACCAAACCACGCTGGTGCAGCAGCCCAGCAGTAAGCTCAGGCTGACGCACTGTGCCCTCTAGCATGGCTCGCTGGCTGTGCTCAGAGCAGAGCTGACGTTATCATATGACTTCTGAATTCGAGTCTGGTCCCACTCCTTCAGCTCAGTGCAAGCCTGCAACTACCTGCCCTACAACAACCCACAGTTCTCCTGCTTGCGTATCGTGCAATGTGCTCTCCTGTACTTCGCTCTATTTTGAGCATTGCTGACAGACGCTGTATTCAGCTAGGGCTTCCAGAGGACACGTTAGCCCTTACCTGTAGTCTCATCCATGCTTTCCTCCGACACGTGCTCGTTTTGATGGACCCATTCACCATTGCACTTGAAGAAAATCTGCATAGCTGGCATAGCTTTACAGCGTAAGACAATGGGGTTGCTTTTTATAATGTAGGCATCATCTGGTTCCTCCATAAAATGAGGCAGTGTTCCAGGAGCAGACGGGATAGATTCTGGAAGGGCTTCACTGTTATCATTTCCTGAAAGAGAAGAAAAGGAAAATACACATTTTTCATGTTATTCCATCTTTGTATCATCTCATTTAATTGACTGAAAACCATTTTGTATTTTACTAAAAACTAATTTTATTAGAGAAAAACCTGAACTCGATAGTTGTCGGGATTGTGCTTTACAAGGAATTTGACAGACATACACAAAAAATAAAATAATTTAAATGTAAGAACTGTCAAGAAAATTAAAGCATCAGAAAAACACATCATCACTATTGCCAATTCTATAGATGGGGAACTGAGGCACAGAACGATTAAGTGAGTCACCTAAGGTCACACAAAAAGGCTGTGGAAGAAGTAGAACTAAACCTTATTCTCATGAGCAACAGTCCAGAGCCTTAACTACCAAATCTTCCTTTCTTTCAAACATTGAATTTAATTTCTTTTACACAGTTGCTGCAGATTTAACAGGGATCAGTGCTAACCACAGAGAAATATATTGATATGAACAGCGCTACTGTAGCCCTCCAACAGTGGAATAAAGGCAAACTACGATTTCATACCCACTTAGAGGAAATTTTCAATATGCTTTTACACTGATCCCATTTACTGCAGCCCTTTTAAGGTGACATAAAAGTGGAAAACTGGTTTCTGTAGGGCTGGAACCTGCAAGATGGTGAGCGTTCTCAGCTTCCATCACAGACAAGAGGATCCAAAGGCATTCATTCAGCACTGAGTAAGCCTGCTTGTCTTATGTTCTGCATTTCTGTGCTTAGACAGGAACACAGAAGCACTCAAATACAAGCTTTGCCCTGACTGCAACTCTTCTAATTGAGTCAAATCCTAGTTCCTGTGTCAAAATCAGAAAATTCCCATTGATTTTTAGCAACACTGGGATTTATCTCAGTAGTTTGTCAGTTTTGTGAGGAAATTCAGAGAACAGCAGCAAAAATAAACCAGAAGGGATCCATTTATGAAAGAAGATTCCAAATTACTGAGCACATACAGTACAGACAAATGGTAACAGAGGAGGACATAGTCTATAGGCAGATGAAGGGAATACAGTATCAGAGAAAGAATAGCTGAGGGCAACACATATGTGATTTACCCAAAAATAATGAGATTAAGTTAGATAAAAAATAATTTAGAATGAAATAAGTAAGTCTAAAAACCGTCACAGGTCTAGTAGATTATACAATAGTGAATATATTTTGTCATTACTTCTATTAAAAATACTTCTCTCTCACTTAGCACTCTGTATCTGCACGTGAAAATATATGCTGTGTATGTGCTGTGAGATGATTATAATTTTCAAATAAACTCAAGAGGGTTCCATTTTTCAAATGGGCCCAATGTTTTAAACTACATTTTCAGTGTACTTTATAAAATATTATCATAATTCTTAGCATTTTACTACTGAACATTTATGCCAATTTCCATCTTGTCAATCTTCAGTAATACTGTGTCCCTGCAGGCTTTATTAAATCCATGCTTTATAGGAAATAACAAAAATGTCATTATAACATGTTTGGAGAGGCCTGGGAATCCCATGCTCCCATCAATACTCGGAGTGCTTCGCAAGGCAGCAACGAGCTTGTGTGGAGGAAGAACAGGGCACAATTTTATAAGGGCCCATTTAGCCAGAGAACTTAGAATGACCCACTGTTATTCCACTAAACTTGCTATTTAGGGCAAGACACAAAGGATGAAATCCCAGCTGCTCTGAAATTAGGGGCACAATACTCCTCACAAGCGGGGTCAGGATTTAACACTATGGCTTTACATTGTTAACATGTTACTGATGAGCCTGAAAACAACAGATCGTACACCTCTAAGGGGATTGCCATCTTTCTGTCCATCTCACCTCACCAGCAGATAAACTGAGTGAAATACAAGATATTTCATGCCATTACCAGCTAAGTAGGTGTGAGTTGCACGAGTGGCTCACCCCTGAATAAAACACTTAACATGAATAGAGAGGTCAAGGTGCACCTCTGTGCCTCCAAGGTAACATAACCTGAGAAAATTCACAAAGGATTTGCATTCCTTGCTTTTTGTTTACGGAGAAATTACTTTTCTCCTAATCACACAGGGACCACAATGACACCCATTTAACGTTGTGATACCTAAGAGTTTTGCATCTTAAATATTCAGAGGGATTTATGATACACAAGACTTTCTTTACTGGTCTCTTTTAGCGTAAGAGTCACACAGCAGTATTTCAGATCCATTAAAATAAATGCCCTTTTGCATTTAAGTGTCACACTCTAACCCTAATTAAGATGCCATTTACTAAAAAACGTTTGATGGATAGACAAGATGCAGTGCCTACAGCTCCCAGAGACTGGACCAGGTACGATCACACACTGAGCAAGCGCTACTTAACCACAGCTCCAGCAGGAAATTTATCAGTGAATTGAGAATGCGTATCCTGTCTTGTGCCCATTCCTAACAGTTTACTGATGCCAAAAGTGAAGCTGGATTAAAAAATGAGTTTTTCTTTTACTTCACTTTCAAGGGCCACCCTTTTCTGTATTCTTACTTTTGTTTTCATCCATCCTGCATCCTCTACTAGCAAGGACTCCTTTCTAGCCTTGAAGTCTTTCCAGCTTTTATCTCAAAGCTATATATTCTTACCAGTCTCTATGAGGAAAGTTTGTCATGCTAAAGGAAGGTTGGACTTGTACAGAACTCCTCAGTGAGGGCTCTCAGAGTGCTTTACAGATCTTAAAACCCCAGAATAAACTAGAAGACTGCTTTATAGCAGAAATATCTGTTTCCCACACTACCTCCTCAAACATCTGTACAGCAAATAAATGCATTAAAAAAATCAGCATTGTCTGATCTCTGAAATGTTTCTTGTTCAAGACTACAGTACACCCCTTAGTAACAAAAACACAGCACTTGTACAAGCTGTCCATCATGAGAAACTCATGAATCATTGACAGTCATCCGAGTCACTGGTGGTCTGTGGTTACCTTAAATGTCTTCAGTAAGAGATATCGGTATGATGTACTTTCTTTTCTGGTATTACCTACCAGATCATCAAACTCCGTATGTGCGTGCAGGCATGACAGAGCTGAAAAAATTAAATGTTCAAGGAGAAACTACTCAGATCCCACTAGTTGGTATGCTGCAGCAAAGCTCAAAGAAGTCCTTCCAGTACACTGCAGTTCTTTCAACCATACTGCAGCATAAACAGAAGTCAAATTGGCTACATCCTTCTCCCTGTATTTTTGCAACTCTGTCAGAGGGTGACTTCTGACACAGCAGCATTGCTCTGTACTGACCCCCACCTTTTCAAGCTGATGGGCAATTTCCTCAAGACAACCACAAGAACCGGTCTCTTGATTTCAATCTGCATTGCTTAGCTCACTGCTCATCTTAATACTGCAAGGGATGGGAGGTCATGCAACAGACTTGGATAAGCCACAGAGGAGGGTTAAATTGTGGGAATAAAGAGGCTAAAGTAAGGACTGTTTGGTCCCAGACATTATTTCATGTTCAAGTCCTAAACAATTTGGCTACTACAATCAATAGCAAAGCAAGATTAAACAAATTATTATGAGACATTTCAACTCTCTTCAAAAACAATTTAGAAGTACTTAGCTGAAACAGGAAGATGTATTGAACCTGCCAAATCTCTATCACACAACTCACCTCCCTCATTGGAGTGCAATTCATTGTTTCAGAACTATGCTTCTTGGAGGTAAACTGCAGAATCCCAACATTCCAGAATATAAAATAAAACCACCATATTTATGTCTCTATGAGCATACATATGTATATGCAAGCACACACACACACACCATTAAATACTTAAACAACAGTAGCTGTCACAGACCTTAAACAGATCAATGCTAATTTGATAATTTGTAGGAAGATAATGCCCAGATTGATGTTCTGACATCCTAAGAACCAGATACTGCCCACTCTTCACCAGGTAGAACAACTCCTAGGGCCAGGTCCTAAAAATATTATTTGGAAGGCTATTACTAATGTTATGTATGTGCATTTCAGGATAAATACTGTGTTAGCTGAGATACCTAGAGTAGCTGCTGACCAAAGCAAAAGCTCTCCTAAAGTGTACTTAACACTTGTGTTTTTTAATTTAATGCATCCTTCTTTTGTGCATCATTTTTTTGTACCTTAACTTGTTTTAAAATTTATCTGAAGCCTATTGGAACTTTATAAGTGTTTTGATTTCAAATTATTAAGGCTTTTAATTTATAACTGTCAGTTTTCAAGATTCAGGCCATTCGTAGTTATGGAAAATTGGTTGTTTTAATACAACAGTGAATGACAGAAGACCAAACTATCAAACACAATTCTTATATTTTTCATCCCTGGAAAATTACCTTTCAGGAAGTGTTCTGTGTTTTATGTTCTGCACACTAGTCGAATAGGGACTTTAAATCTTTTTATGACAATAACAGAAACAAGAAGAAATAAGAAAAAAAAGTTGAGTTAGGAAAAAACACAATTCTTCTGTGAAAGAAATATGCTGCTGTTAGTTGTCAGATCACGTGTTAAAATTTTGATAGCAGCAGAGATGAATCCTTCAGGAGTTCAAATCTGATTCAGATATAATTTAAAGGTTAAAGTAAGATTTTGAAACAATGAAAAATCATGCATTCCAAACTTTTTTTTCCCAAATTACAATTGTATTTTTAAAATAAATAGGTAGCTTTACTTTCTCTCTCTCTCTATATATATAAAAAAGTTTAGAAGTGTCCCAAACAAGCCAAGTAACTTGCTGGAAATAATATGAATGTTCCTTTTGTAATGATCACCCCCCTAAGACAACTACAAACTCTAATGCCACCTACCATGGAAGATTCCGTCAGTATCACCACACTTCCCAGTTATAAAACCAAGCATTTTCTGCATTGGCCTTCCTGAGGCTTTCCAACCGACCATTTTCATGTTGCTACGTTTGAATGCAAGCATCTAGGAGCTATTAAGCTTTCTATTTCAGAACAAGTTGAAGTACCCTCTGTTCCTTTTCTCTCTCTGACATCTTTGCAATGAAGAGATGCCTCACGGTCCAAACAGACACCACTCACACCCCCACATCATCCCCAAAAAAGAAAGAAAACACAGTGGCCTAACAGCTCGAAGTGCACATACAAAGACTTTTGATGTTGCTAAACACGGTCCCTTTTAAATTTTGGTGGTACACAAAAAACAAACCTCTGCAAAGTAACAAACATGACTATTCTCCATCAGTTTCTCCCACTTTTAATTAAGCATTCCTAAGATCAGAGGATCCCTGCTTTCCCTTTCTGCCTGTGGGATTTTTTGGGTTAGTTTCTCATTTCTGTAGCTGCCCTGCCGGCTACTACTGCCCTGCCTACACCAGCTGAGCCATGCTGACACAGGAGCCTTCCTTCCTTCCTTCCCTAACCTCCTCAGCTTGCTCCAAAGTTCCTCCCCTTTTGCTTCCTTTATCCAAGTCCCCTGAATTTATAAATCTTGGCATCAGCATTTGGTTTCCTTATCAGGCTCTTGGATATCTTCTGCACTGCAAGCCTTACCCCTGTAGGCAATTCAAACAAAAGCTGTCTTTTCCCAGACTAAAACATCCCACTGTTCTTTATGGACAGATCTATTTATTAGTCAAAAGACAATTAGTGATGACCAAAACTGAACTTCCAGACATCCTCTTTCATATATTTGTTGCCTGTTATCTACTACTAAAGTAATAATGACAACTGTCATCTTCAAGTGCATTCGTTTTTACGAGAAAACCAGAGGATGAAAAATTCCTATTGGTGAGTACATAAATTCCTTATGCGTGGAGTGGTTTTTGTAACAAAACTGGAGTCATTATTCAGTCAGAAAAGCAAGTTAAGTGAGATTTGTCGACATTCCTTCAACCGTCTGACCCTGTTCCATATGCAAAAATGACTTTTTTTGTAAGTCACCGAGACTTTGATGGAAATATGAGATTTTGTTGTCCACATGAAATCCTTTAATGCCTCTTATTTCCTCTGCTACATGGATTTACTAAAGCCTATAGGGATATGGTATTTAGCAAAGATTGACAATACAGGCAACAGTGAGAGTGGTCAGTAATAAAACATGCATGCTGATGAGCTCACTGCATAATTTTTCTTTAAATTCTATACACTGAAGGAGAATCCAAATATTACTTATTCAGCACCACTGGTAAATGATACAGAACTACTTAAAATTAGCATGATTGCCACAGAGCACCTACTGTACAGTATTCCACATGACAATGATTTGCTTAAATGATCAATATTTAACTCAATAAATTAATGTATTAAAAGCAGTCTGGGAAGAATATTTTCAGAAAGAAAACGTACTTATACACCCGTAAGTACACTCTGCATTTACAGGTAAGAACTACAGTGTGGGTAAACCTTTTCACTACAAATTTTCCCACAATGCCTGTGAAAATTCCATAAAAGGTTTAATGGATTAATAAAACTTGGATTTAATTCAATAAGTCATTGCTTTGTGGGAATCTCATTCTATTTCACTGTTGACATGATCTGATTAAGTGTAGCCTGCTTTCTTTTGGTAACAAACCATGCTATAAGAACTGGACAACATTAGAGGGAAACTTCACTGCATGTGAAAGGTATGGAATTAAGAACCCCCTGTGACTGCTGTGCCAAACCAAAGGTTATAAGATATGTGAAACACCTAGCGGCATATGGACAGCTAATTAGAACTGAAGCATGCATGTATATATATCATAAATATTTAGGATCATTTTTCTTTCTCCCCCGAGACGTTTGTTCACTTCTCATTTCAGCAGGGCCTGAAATCATAATTAGGTTGCCAAGACAATATTCCATGAGTGTAAGATACTAATAAAATATCAAAGTAGAAAAACATAAAGATGTCACTGATGTTTGAACCAAAAATTACTTTCTGATACGAAAACAAAACAAAGTCAGTGCAAGTCTGTAGAGACAATGATACAATGGTAGTGCAAAGATGCCAGTACTAACTTATACATTTACAACAATCTAATCTATAGGAAACAGCATGATGCCAGTGGAAATCAGTGGGATTTCTGCGAAAGTACCTATCTATTCCTCGCTAATTTGCACGTGGCTCAGGGTGCGGCTGAGCAGGTGTGTATTGCACATCATGACCTCAGAATTCAGACAACATTTCATCCTAACGTTTCAACATAAGACAACGCAGTTAAGAAAAGTTTCCACTGCAACACAACATCTGCCCACCTGCCCTTTAGTGCTTTGCTAAAGGATAAGCTTAATGAACCAAACACAAAAATAATTAAGTCAGTTACACCTGAGATACACATGAACTAACAGACTATCGTGGGTTATGTTTCCGTGAGTTACTGTGACACCAAGGCAGAGAGAACTGGAGAATTGTCAAGCAGATGAACTTGCTTTTGAATAAAAAAAAAAAAAATACCTTTGGAAGTAGTAAACAAAAATAATATATATTTGCACCAGTTCTCCCTTTTTTGTCTGTATTCTAACTGTAGTTTTCAGGGTTGTGAAACACAAAGAAGCTAAAATCACAGAAATTCAAACCCAGAATCATCCTCCATGATCAATCTAATATGACAGTGAAGACTCTAAGCAGGTAAAAACCACATGACAGATAAATTATTTCTACTCGATTTCCAGAGTGGAGTGAAACTCATGACTTAAGCATTAAGTACCTAACAAATAGGACTGTAAGGAAAAATTCTCTTGTTGGTGATGTTTATATGCCCAGGAGCAATGAAGACTAAGAACATGAAAGTTATTCTTTTCAGAGAATTCCGTAATGGAGAGAGTAGTTTATATGCCTTTGTTTATGCCACCCAATGAACCAGGTGTTTATAGTGGATATTCACCTACCCTACCAGAAGGGACCATTTCTCCTGTGTTTAAGTTCAGTGCCTGAGACAGTTGCCACCTATGCTTTTATGATAAGTCTCTCAAAAATTCACACCTCATAGGATGCCATCTTGTGGGGAAGTTGAAGTAAAAGCTACACATGTGGACTCCCTCTAGCTCCTCTTGCTGTGCAGATGAAATCGGCTACCCTGGTAGGGCGTGAGACTTACTAGTACTTGAAAAACTTGACTGTGAAAGTGAAACCCCCATGCTTCTGTAACTAAGGCACTTAAAGGATAGGTGTTCCTTTTAAGGAACAAAAGGGAGCACTGGTGGGAAATCAAGGACTGCTTAAAAACATGCTATACAACCATGATCGCTTTATTTCGCATCTTAGCAGCCAGGGTCTCCTACATTTTCAGCACATGTTGAAAGTCACAAGTGCAGTACACACGTCTCGGCAAACCAACCTTTGATATCAGTATATTAGTTTCATCAGACCCTCTTGCTTCCTATGGATATAAAGTATAAACTTCCAGCAGCTGTACCATAATCCCTCTCATCAAATATTTGGGCGACAGGTGGAAAATTGTTCTGCCAGCTGAAGGAAGACAAAATCCATTCCTCCTGGCAATTTTCTGCAATGAAAACTCCAAAAAATGAATGTGCAATAAGTTGTGGAAATAAATCAAAAATATTATCACACAAAAGCAGTGTGCTCAAAATCTTTAGCTGCAAACTAACCCTGCTTATCTGAATTTTAAAGAATTTCATTTCTTTTTCTATGTGCACAGGACTAGATATTAGGCTGGATGCTTATACTTGAAACTATTCGTTTTACCCCCCCCACCCGTTTTCTTTTCCCCCCCATTTTGCTTTGCTTGAAATGCACTGTGGTTTCTTTGATCACTGCTTTTAAAGCATCTTGCATGCATCAAGGAAGTCTGTCAACACATCTGGGAAGTATGTATTATCAATTTCATTTTCCAGAAGGGTAAGCAGTCAGTCTGCAAATGGATTAAGAACAGGCCACAAGACTAGGAACCAAATGCCACAGAGCTGTGTTCCTGTACATAGTAAAACCATGCTAAGCTGCATACACTATTCCTTTCTTATTTAGAAGGCTTTGGATGACATTGTGTCCAGCTTATTAGCAGAAAAGGAGAGCGCAAGTCAGTAGATAATCATGGAAGTTGTCTTAACAGGATTAAAAATCAAGACAACAGTGTAGTGTACATATTTTTAAATGCCTGTTTATCTATTCGCTTTAACAATCCCTTCCTACATAACTACTCTATGTCTACAAAGCCTTAAAAGGTTCAACGTTTCTTCACCAGCGATAAAACAAACATGTAAGAGAAAGTCCTTGTGTGCATAAAAGATTATCCACAGGCTCAGAAGTGGTGAGTGGAACTGCCTGAACAATGACAGAAGGACCT
Source organism: Anseranas semipalmata (assembly GCA_013399115.1). NCBI lineage: Eukaryota > Metazoa > Chordata > Aves > Anseriformes > Anseranatidae > Anseranas > Anseranas semipalmata. Next base: position 596,928 of record VXAA01005292.1, read on the forward strand.
GCCACAGCTGTAAGCAACTGAGCGAGCCTACGTTAACAACTCACTGCTCCTTGGTCAAACCCCCATGGTAACTCCCCATGGGCACGCTGTTTGTCCACTGAAAGGCAAGGCAACGCGTTGATTCTTCTCACTGACAAGGAACACACACGGGGTACCCTCAAATGTAAACTGTGGAGATAAGCTGTACGTTCCTAAAACGTTCTGATTTCTTGTATTTCTCTGAACAAACCCTTTTTCCCCCAACTTTTCACCAACAACAGTAATAACATTATCATCCAAATGCCTTCTCACACGGAATCCATTTGAAAAAAACACTATGATGTCAACAAAGTTTTGCTGTGACAGCACTCTTTAAGAATATAAAGTACTACTCCTTGAGCACGCAGGACTTCTTCCACTTAAAAGATGTTTTCATGCTAATGTGAGGCCACTTTCTCAACCCTTATGTATTGCATTTTCTTTCCCCATCATGAGCTTTAGCTAGGAGCTGTATACTTTCCTTTAAGCTCATGGTCCTTGATTAATCTAGTTAATTTAGGACCTGAGGGAACAGCACGGAGCTGCATCAGGGGAGGTTCAGGCTGGGTGTTAGGAACAGGTTCTTCACCGAGAGGGTGGTCGGGCCCTGGAACAGGCTGCCCAGGGAAGCGGTCACAGCACTGAGCCTCCTGGAGTTCAAGGAGCGTTTGGACAACGCTCTCAGACACATGGTTTGATTTTTGGGTGGTCCTGTGGGGAGCCAGGAGTTGGACTCGATGATCCTTGTGGGTCCCTTCCAGCTCAGGACGTTCTATGATTCTATAATCTCTGTGCACCTGACAGAAAACACAATTAAGTAATATATTTATTTAGTTATATAAAATAGAATAAAATTTGGAAGTGTCACACTTTTAATCACAAATTCTATCCTTAATTCTTCTCTGACCCTTTACCAAACAACCTAAGAAAAAAGAAGGTCTAGTAGGGAGAGCTGAAGACCAACAAATTCAGACTATCGCAGATTTAGCAGTGGAGATCAAATGTTTGGAAACAAAAGGTATTTCTCAAGGAAGCACCCTATTAGCAGGCACTTCATGAAGGTATTTCTGCTCAAGTACTTCTGCAGCTGTACACAGTGCTACTCTGTCAGATAGCTAGGTGATTAAGTCAACACTGATGCCAGCTCTACAATTTCAGGTCACCAACTACACCACCTACACAGATCAGGAACGAGAGCAGTCACCTTTCCCATGTCCGAATCTTCTTACCCCTGACCAGAAACTTCAGCTCACTTCACTCCGCCAGTCCCAGTGGGATTAGCTAGCAGTCTCAGCAGGGAGACCAAGGGATGAACGGTACGTGGAGACTGGCTGCCATTCATACAGCTACAGTGGGTTCTTTTTATTAAAAGGAAAAAAAGGGCTTTTCATTAGTATCACTTTTCCTTTCTAATTTAATGTTCAGCTGACATTGTTGTGCCGTCTCTCCAGCCTTTTATGAGAAGCTTGCAGTTGCATGAAATTCATAAAAGTAACTTTCCATAAACAACATTTTTAATGGGTTGCAGGATGGTAGGGCATTTATTTCCACCAATGAGGATTAATACGTTCATAAAACATTACTGGTCTTTTCTATGCCAACAGAGATTTATGTGTTATACTATTGTAATCCTTTATGTATTCTAAATCTATCTAAGCTATACATATTTATAAAAATGATATATTGCATTTATTAAATATTAAGTGGATTACAAACTTGAAGAATCTTTCATACATTCATACATTTATTTAACATCTAGATTTTTTTTTCTTTAAGCAGTAGGCAAGGAATATAAATCTTTAAAGGAAAAAAGATTCTCCAGCATTCTAAAGAGATGCATCTGTGACACAAAAATGCAATGTGTGAAGAATATCAAACCAAAAGAAAAAAAAATCAACTTTAAAAACACAAGGAGGAAATACGATAATACCACATCTATACTTGTAAAGAGAATCAAACGGAGGAGGCCAATGACTGCATATTTAGCCAGCAATCAGGACCGAAAAGACCAAGACCTCACTAGTTTATTGAATGGGCTCAAAACATACCTAAAATTCTTCCTAGGTATCAAACACCTACTATCCCATGCTGACTGGACAGTTTATCTTAAATGGCAATAGCATTAGTTATATAAATTTTATCAGTTTCCTGAAAATATGTCGTATTTATCAGCTGGCTGTAGAGGGAGGACACTTTAGTAGCTCACCGTGCAGCCGCATATTTCCAGATGGCAAAGTAAGACCACAGATGTGTCACCTTTGGGACTGCTGACCTTTGGGATCATCAAATTGCATTGAAGGTTCAAGCTTTATTGCTGCCTAGGATACTTGGCCTGTTTAAGGTAACAAGAAGTGAACTCTGAATAAATTAACCAGCACCATTTGGCTAACTGATGTTCCATGTGCCTCAAAGGGCTGCCAACTATAATGGCTGCCACTAAAAAGTCAGTATTTACTTACACTTTCTACACTATGGAACAGGTCTTGCATGCAGCTGGAGAAAAATCACTGCTACGATTTAGCACAGAAGTATAAGATAAAGCAGGAGATATAAAAGTGAAGGAAGGCTTCTCTGGAGAGTTCTGCTTGGATTTTTGGTATATTTAGATACCTCCCCTTTGCACTGAAAGCTATACCTATTTCTTCAGTAGACTGGTCTTCCGCTTTAGCAATCGTGCTTCCTCTTAGCTGCACGGTGATAAAACTCAGACCTTCTGGATATAATATGAAACATTTGTCTTTGTTCACATTCTTTGCAAGGGCACACTGGGAGCAAAAAGCTTAAGAGATTCATTGAGCAACTAGAATAGGACTTCCCTTTTGAACTTATAGTGCAGTGGCAGTCTGAGGTTGTCTACACAATCAAATGTTTGCCTTGTGTGGATTATTTACGGTTGCCAAGCATGCCCAAAGGCTGAAGACATAGGCATTTCTTTTTTCTATACGAATGGAAATGGATATGGTTTAGTGTGGGCCTTGTTAGAGTTAGGTCAGAGGTTGGACTAGGTGATCTTGGAGGTCTCTTCCAACCTGAACGATTCTGTGTGATTCTGTGATTCTGTGAAATACGCCCCCTACACTCATCTCCCACACCTACCAGTGCAAGTTCCACTGGTCCGAAAACTAACCCCCGAGTTACACTGGCACAGTGTTTAGAAGACTTCACAGAGGCTTGAGAACAGAAAGAATTCTTTTAATTTTTAGCACACCATGCAATCACAACACAATGTTATTGACACTCAGACCTTACTCCTTCATTCATGTCAGATTCACCAGACTTTAAAGACATGTCCTTATTAGACAACAAGGCCTGGATACATCCCACCTAACTTGTGTCTCAAGCACATTTAGCCAAACCTCCTTACTCATCCATAGCTCTCAATAATCATAGACTAAGCAGCATCCTAAAGCAGATGTTTCTGAGAGCTGGAATGAGGTCTCCCCTGAAGGGCTTGTGCCACTGAAAGTCAGTGACAACCTCCACTCTATCCCATAAACAGTTTAACAAACAAACAAACGTATTTGATCCTTTTTTTTTTTTTTTGGAAATCTTATGAAATTTCCAGTTTACATGGAAAAAGTACGTGCTTATGACTGGGAAGAGAAATGAATTAAAACCAAACTAGAATGAGAAAGGCTAATATGCTCATTGTGATCTTCAACAATGAACAAAAAAGAGTGGATTTTTTCCATCTGTGAGAATCTTAGAAAAAAATCAATGATTATCTTACTGATGACACTAAGAGTGCGGCAAATAAAATTTGTAACTGCTTGGATTCTGTTCAAGGATAATGTATAATTCACTGACACAGTGAATGATGTTAGGGTAAAGTTAATGCGCTTATTAATGTAAAAGGCAAGGAGAAATGATCATGATGTTAAGTAACTTGTTCTTAAATATGAGCAACTCATTCTTATTAGGACCCAGCAAAATGCAGAAAACCAGCAGCCTGCTTATAAATTTGAGCCCAAATCGAATCAGATTTACACTAATAGTTTAAATCTACTGCCCTTATTCCAAGCCCCACCCCAAAATTTGAATCAGATTTGAAATTATGAGGATGCAATTCTTCAGCCTCTAGTCCTGCTCAAAAGATACACTAGCTCTACTACTCTCCCTTCATTGGCAAGACTGTAATTATCATTTGGATCAGCTGCACTGTGATATATCGAAGAGATTAACCTGAAGTAAACTAAGAACTCCAATTTGTCCACAAACGATGAGCGTAAACTAGGATTTCTCCCAAGTACAATTACTGACTTAACGTAGCTGCTTATCAAACCCTGGGTCAAAATGCAGTACCTGCTCATGCAAGCACTTCAAGCTCAGCAGCAGAGCAATAATAAACATAAGGAATTCATACCCAGTTCATAATTGCAGCTGTTGTAAAATGCTTGTTCTGAGCTACAGCAGCATTTTATTTACTGAATGAGCCACCAGAGCTCTTTCTGCAAACTCAATTCAGAAATCAATTGTCATTATTAAGGCTAAAGGCTTTGATGTGCCCAACTGCCAATTCAACTGCTGGAGGAGATGCTTACTGCAGAGCTATTCACATTCCTCTTCAAACTGGACTACAGAAGAGTTTTTGTTTTGTTTGTAAGCAAGTAATAAGGCTGCTGCATTACAACTGCTGATAATAGACTAAAAAGAAGGGGACAAAGAAAACCCACACATATGCCAAACTGCTCTTCTCTTAAAACTACTGCAGTATCAAAGCTGTTCTGCAGATAAATGTCAGTTTAACTTCTTTTGTAAATGTTGGAGGAAAAAAATATTCTTCCTCCACCACAGAATGATAATGCATACAATTCTTGACGACAGATGTTGCATAACAAAGCACTGCAACGTTTTTCTTTGGCTGCCAGCAAAGGAAAGATAAGCAGTATCTGCTTAATGCTGTGTTTATCATCTCAGCAGGAACTCTCCCTAGCCCCTGTCCATCTAACCTCTCAAATCCCTACATTCCAGCAAGAAAGGTGTCAAGGACCTGATGTTCTCAAACACTGAGGACACATGATTGCATTGGAGCCAAGGACAGAAAGCATATACTACCTTTGAAACAGAAAACAGAAAGATCAGGAAATCCTAATTTGTCCAGAGACTGGTATTTGCATGGCTAAAGTAGGATTTGTATTCTGCTACAGAAACACCTCAAGGCGAAAATCAACCTGTGGTTTGTAAACATGCAAACATTAACATCAAGCCTTACTGTTTTTAAATGCAGATAAAAATAATCTTCTTTAACAAAAATGAATGGAGATCCTACTTGATATTTTCAGAACATTCTAGAATTGGATGTTTTCATATTGGAAGTTTCATATTAACAAATAGTATCATTTATCTCTTATTCCTTTGAGAAAGAATAGAAACCTCAGGAAACTTCAATTGTGCTGAACTGAAGTTCAACACAATTTATTCACTTATACTTAAAATTTAGATCCTAAATGACTACTACAATGACAACAGCCTTGACAAAAGGTGGTTGGTTCAATGTATGTTGCTATGAACCCAGCTCAAACCTACTTAATCAAAAGGCTCATTCTGGAAATTGCTTGCTCTAAGATTAGTTAAGCTGTACCACTGTGTAGACAATGCCTGGCTTGGCATTAAAACCTCACAAGATCTTGGTTTGATCCCAAGTAACACAAGGCAGCCATCCAAACCCCACATGGATTTTGATCTATATAGGAACTGTGATAACTAGGGATAAGATGACAAAGATCTTGAGGGGTATGTAGAGAGTAAGCATATTGACCGTATTCTGTCCAGAAATAGCTCTTATGCCTACATGCGCTAATTATAATATCACCTACAATATCTTTCCCATTTGAAAAGCTGGCATTTTTCATTTATTTTCTTCTTTTGCCTTACACAGTAACCTTGCTGTGAATCAAACTCAAATATCAGTCACTCTCATAAGGAAATTACAGTATGGAACAAAGTGAATATGGCATTTAAATCATTAGTATCTGAACACACAATACCACAATTCAAAACACAAAAGCAACTTCCCCTCCCACCCATTCTCTTTTTTAGCCGAAGTCCATTACCAAATGCACAAGTAAAGTGGAACAAAACATGAATCACAGGGCTTCTCTGAGTTTATTTAAAGGTATTGTTTTATATTCATTAACCCACCTGCCCTACACTGGTCATTATTCACCTGCAGCAGCATTACCCTTGGCTGCTACGCATGCAACCCAATCCATCTGCACAAATACTATAATTCAAATTCTGAAACAGCAGTTGAGATGAAAACCCCAAAGGACAATCCAGAAACAAAAACATACTCATACATTCCTGTGCTCCTTCTCCAATTGAAGAAATGAATTCACCAAGGCGGACATAACAGGGAAGAAAAGATTAGGCAACACAAGAAAAAAGAGGAAAATTGCTCTAGAAGGAACATATCACACAGTTATCACCAATGTTTCAAATTAGCACAGCAAGTTATCTGCATCCAGTTGTACTCATGAAGCATGCTGCATGTGAAAAATACACAATATATTCTCAAAACCAGATTGGCTTGCCATAGCTACATCTGCTGTAATGATCTTGGAGGTCTTTTCTAACCTAAATGGTTCTGTGATTCTGTGATACATTTCCAACAACACCTGGTAGTTTCATCTTAATACCCTAAAGCAAATTTGGTCTTTGCTCTTATTTGCCATTGACTATAGCAACTTCATCTGGACTTGAAAGCTTGGATCCCCTGCACACCTTCTTCTGGCTCCTAAGTATCATGGAGCCTCTTCTCCCGAGAAAGACAGCCTTTATATTCACATGCTTCCTAACAAAGGGTAACCAGCTAATAGGCTGAAAATGGGTGGCATTAAATGCCAAAAGAATAGCTATCTTTACTCACCTTAATAACGCTATTTTCAAAGGATAATCTTGTATCTATCTGTTTTTTACAGTTATTCTGCTGAAGATATCCTGTAGCTTTATTGGTTGGTTTGATTAAGCCAATACATCTGCAGTTTCCTAGCCCACAGTAAGTAGATGTACTCTGCAGATTCAAGATTTTCTGCAAAGAATATTTTCAACTTTAATACTTTAGTGAAATTCAAGGTATGACTGGGGCTATTCTCCTACCCTATAAAGCTTAAAATTTGTAATAGATCTTAGTCAAAGATATAACTCCCATAGAATATATACTATATATACATATATATGATTAAATAAGAAAAAGCTTACAAAACATCATTCATACGGGATTCCAGAATATTAAGTCTTACATATAGTAACTGCGAACATACAAAAGAACACACACAGAAAAAAACTTTACAGACAGAAAAAAGAAAAATGCATTTATGGGAATACAATGTGTTATCGTTGCTCTCCCTTTTAGAATCACTATCCTAACCTCCATGCGACTAAAATTGAAATAGTAAAATATTCTAGCACACTGTAATATTATTTATAAAGACCTGTGAGGCATTTCAATCCATTCCTGTTACTACAGTTCTCATAAGTTATTATTTGGTACTAGAACGTAAGATTTCTGTAGTGCCCTCCAGTTAATTGTTTGAACAAATAAAATACATCTTTCACAATTCTCCTTTCTTTCTTTCTTTTTCTTACACTCAGGTAACTTTCCCTAAACCCAGGAAGAATTTAAGCAAAGATATCCCACCTGAATTGAGAGAGTAAGAGTTTTTAGAATTTTCTTGAGAGTGCCAATCTTAAAGATCCTTTAAACAAGAAAACCCCAAAAGTCATTCATCACCAGCCATCGTGATGATGCAACATAGGCTAGCAACACCCAACAGATTCCCCGCCAAGAAAGCCTAGAGTTACTGAAGAACTGGTAACGCAACTCCAGTGCAAACACCTCCCCTCCTCACCCACCCGAACATCCTCGCGGACTATGTGGTTACCGAACTCAAAGCAACAGTCTCTAGGAAATGGACCTGGTTTCGAATGAACAGCAGAGCAAACATCGCTGCAAAGAGCTGTTCCCGGTACTCAGTGGGATACACTTACCATGAATGCCTCCTCCCATGTGCCTTAGCAGAAACCAGTATCACTTCCCTTTTGACTGGCTAATGCGAAAACAAAATCTGATGTAAACTTTCACAGAAACTATCCCTTATCAGCAGACAAGAACAACCTAAGAGATTCCAGATCACAGCTTATCCAGATAGCTAGTTTAGCATCTCTTCCCAAAATCAGATTTCTGTAATATCTTGGCACAGATTGATTTCTCTTTCAGCTGCTTACAAATTCCTTAAATAGTTTTTTTCCTCACATTTTCCTTTACAGTGCATCAGAATCCAGGGGCAGTAACATTTAAGTGTGATTCTGACTGAGCTATCACAGAATCACAGAACAGCTGAGGTTGGAAGGGACCTCTGGAAATCATCTGGTCCAACCCCCTGGTCAAGCAGGGACACCTAGATACCCATGTCCAGAGGGTATCCGAGTACCTCCAAGGAGGGAGACTCCACAACAACGTCTGTGGGCAACCTGTCCCACTTCCCAGTCACCCACACAGAAAAGAGTGTTTCCTGATGTTCAGGCAGAACCTCTTGTGTCCCAGTTTGTGCCCGCTGCCTCTTGTGTTGGCACTAGGCACCACTGGCCAGAGCCTGGCTTCATCTTTGCACCCTCCCTTCAGGTGTATGTCCATGGCATCCCCCGGAGCCTTCTCTTCTCCAGGCTGAGCAGTCCCAGCTCTCAGCCTTTCCTCGCAGGAGAGACGCTGCAGTCCCTTCACCATCTTGGTGGACCTTCATTGGGCGCTCTCCAGTAGCTTCATGTCTCTCTTGCATTTCTATAACTAATTCACCTCAGTTCTCTGAAATTTTTGCTACCTGGCAGCTACTGTCCTAATTATCAACTTAAATTGCCTGTTTATGCAGCTACCAGTGGTGGGAGAAACAAAAGAACCCCAAAACAAAGCAAGAGAGAAAACCAAGAGATCAATTTGAAAATACTGTCTCTCAAGAACCTCCTACACCAAACGCCCCTACAGCTGACAGTTTTGTGCAGCACAAAGATTAATAATTTTCAAAACCTGACATTTTCCATCTGAATCACATACTACTTTGTGAAAAATCTTTTCTATATCCTGCCCCATGCTGCTTTTCAAGGAGAAGGGCATTTTAGGCTTTGACTACTTTTGTCATGTTAAAGGCCTGAAAAGACTTACAGCTGTTGGCTCTGGCAAGTTGTTCATGCAGCAAACACGCACTTTAGGGTTAGACTGGCAATTTCTGTGAATTTGAATCACTTATCCTTTTATGCACATCAACTAAATTCTCTTGTACTGAAATCTTTATACAGGCATACACACACCTTGAAGTAATAAAGCTCATCCACCCTTTTCCCCTTCCACCACTCAAATCAGTTAAAGTATTCACCAGTCTTAAAGCTTACCCTTGCACAAATCTCATTGATTTCAACCTTATCTACCCATGGGGTTTCAAAGAAATTTTACTAAATGTTGTATTTTCTGATCTTTTACAATACAGAATGCTTTACAAAGAAGCCTAGAGCAGACCACTCCTTATTGCAAGCTTTGGAATCTAGACCATTTACGGATGTTAAAAATTCCTGCGTAGGGGGGTAAGGAAGCACGAACCCTGTTCCAGCATTTCAGAAAGTGCCAGGCCAGCATCCTGAGAGCATACCTCATTTATCCTCTATGCAAAAGTAGAAGAAACTTCAGGGAGGGATTTTTTATTGATTTTTAGAGGAATATATGTGCCTTTTATTTTTTGGACTCCAAGAAATTAGAACTGCATCTTCTATTGCTCTACTAACAACCTATCTTTCTCTTCTGAATTGGTAGAAAAAGAGGAGTCCTGGCTTTGACTCACAAGGATATGAGTTTCTATAATGGCATCCTCTCATACCATACGTCCCATTTCCAAGGAGGAAGACAATCAGGCCAAACGTCCACTGACATCAACACTGATGATGACAAAAATTCACAGCAACAAATATTAAAATAAGGCCCCCTCAACGCAATAGGAAGGTTCATATTTGTAACAAGATATTCCCACACTGAGACGAAGCATTAAGAATTCCTGGCACACTAAATTAAGAATTACCTTCTGTAATCTGATGAATAATACATAGGTGACTGTGACAGGGTTAGCCAGGATCTATTTCCAGTGCAGACAGGCTTCACATCTCCTTACAACCTGCTTCTTCAACACATTCTTTTACCTTCAGGTTTTGTGATTTCAAAATCTGGCCTCAAATGTCAAAAGTCCCACACAGTCAAGGCTGACAATTCAAATTTTATGTTGAACAAGCCGAATAAGTAAATCAACAAATTTGATGGCAGAGGGGCTGGACTTGCTACAAATTTCAGAGTTAATGCAAGTTCAGTAAGAATTTTGTATTTCAATAAAGTTCAAGCATTAAAAAAATATTGCTGAGATAATTAAATAACTAAAACGTCCTTAAAGTCTGAAAGGAATCTGCTAACAATTGAAAGATGCAAGATGAATTAGGAGTTCTGTTGAATTTCCTTCAGCTTCTGCCTGGATACTCAAATAAATAGGGCACTGAGCTTTCTCACAAACTTTCAAGATACAAGAAGGCAGATATAGCTAGTTTTACTCATGCTCTATACATCCACATAAAATTGCCCTCTCCCCAGACCCTTTTAATAATTAGCTGTTCCCTATTAATTCATTTTCTTTACAGTGGTGGTTGAACATCTGAAGCAAGCATTGATCTGTATTTGTCTTCCGCACGTCACTGTTAAATCCTTCACACTGTGGTGGGCAAGGACCAAATCCCAGAGCTGCAGGGTTAATTCTAGCAAACAGTAGGACTATTCTAAAAAATAGTAATACATTCTTACATTTCAAACTGCAGTCAAGTCCTTGGAGGGAAGAAAATTAAAGAGCTCAGAAACAACTCTTAATAGATCTTCTCTGTGGTTTCTGGCTTCAAGTTATTCACAGATTACAGAAACCACCATATTTTTCCCCTCCTGAGGTTACTGTATATATACCACCAGATAAATGCCAGAGAATGGCATTAAACACCCAGACATATGCAGTTTTCAGTTACAGGCAAAGAACTTGCTCTGCTACTTTACTAAAGAATAAATGTCTCCTCTTTGTAGATGCTAGAGAATCCTAGCAATGCCTCAGTTTATCGTCACTGATCCTTTCTTGACTGCAGAAGGCCAGGATCTTACCTTGAAATCTCAAAAATCTATTAACTTTTTGTTGAGTTCTTGATTTTTTTTTCAGTTTGTGTGCACACAGATTTTCAGATCTTGTTTATTACAATTAACTAACTGAACTGCTGAAACACCTAGACTAAGTGTATGGTACATCGCAGTGAGTCAGCTCTGAAACACACGGGAAGAGAAATGCCACCACCCAAACTGTTCTTGTGACAGACAAAAGGCTCTAGGGAAAGGAGCCACAGAGCAGTATTTTTCATTAAGTCTTGATAAGGACTTTATTTCTTGCAAAAGACAATGCAGTCCCTTCAGATTTCAATGTACAGTTCTATTTTCCTAAACTCTACTTCTAGTCCAACAATACATTACATTCTTCTTCATAATTTACCCCGAAATGGCTGGTAAATTTTATGTTGAACATTCTGAATGACTAAATCAACAAAGCACCCACTGTACAGGGTTTCTCATGCCATTATGAGCCGGACTATTTCAGTTCTGAAGTGAAGGCTACTTTACGGCACGAGAGGCAGTGACATTACGTTTAATACAGTCTACAAATTAAAGTACTAGACTAAATCATGAACAGGTCAGAAATGCAGACTCTGGTACTGAATGCTGTACATTTTTTTAATGCCCACGATAAGCATATATAACCCATAGGTAGAAGCCTTACCTGATAGCAAACTACAAAAATTTTCCTAACAGGTGAGGGGAAGAGGGGTAAATGGCCACCTTCATGCACTCACAACTCAAGAGTCACTCTCAAAACAAAAAGCAGCAATAACATTCTACCACGCTTCCATTTTTTCCCAGCATGTCAAAAGCTGTGGAGTATGACATTAAAATCCATCTCCTTCAAACTCCACAAACATGGTATTCAGCTGGACTTCTCCCCGTGAGGAGACATGGTGCTTTAGTAGCTGTACTAAACGCCAACTTTCAGTTAGCACTTTGATGGATAAGATACCAACTACACTGACAGCTGTTCCCACTGAAGTCCAGTACAGTCGGGGTTCTGTCGTGCCTCACCTGCTACACCTCTCATTGGCAGGTAGTGACACAACAGGAGGCAGAAAGTTGATCCAACAATATTCCCCTAATGCATTCATTTATCATTGAAAGCAGTAGCACGTTATTTATACCCTGCAAACAGTTTGTATTTCTATTCAAGTACTATCTGACGACCTCTAATTCTCATTTTGCAAAAGGCAAAAACATGGCACACTTCTATGAGAAGTATCAGCACAACAATCTTAAGTGAGGCTGGGTTAGTTTCTTCATCTTAATGAAAATACCAAGTGTCTAGAACCTTCTCTTCCTGTTACTGTGTGAACAGATAAAAATAAATTCAAACGGTTGACAGCGAAACAGCACCGAGTTTCCAATTCTGCACAGAACACCACTCATATTGCTTTTAAAAAGTCAATCAGATTTAAGCACATGCTTGACTTACAATTTATGCTCAACTCATTTGCTGAGTCTGGTTAATCTGAAGAATTGGAGTCTACCAGTGATTGATGCATCTGACTGCCCTAAAGCTGGTATCAATTTATGAAAGAATGTGCAACTCAAGTAGGATTTTATTTAGATACATGAAAGACTGAGACAACATCATCCCTCTTATATGTCTCCCCCCACTTAGACCAACAGCATGGAAAAAAGCACTGAGGAAATGGACTCCCTGCAACTTGTCTGTGCTGTAGGACTTCTTATTACTACCCAGCTTGATCCCATTGATCTGTGTCATAGGAAACAACATGAAGCAACAAAACTGACCCATCAATAAAGTTTTACCTTTTTCAAGGTAAAAAGTTTTTTTTTTTTTCTGTTTGCCTTACCTGACATACATTTACCTGAGAAGCAAAATCTTGACATGCTTTTAGGAACCAAGAGCACCGTATGCTTGAATAAACTCTCTTTAGTTCAAGTCAGATCAGCTACAAACATTACAAACATTTTACAAAGAACAGGTACTGTTGCTATGAGAGAATCAAGCTGGAATACACATGTGAATTAAAGCTCACAATCATATACTACACAATGTATTCAAAAAGACAAAGTACGTATTACAAAAGCGTGGCAAATCTGTTCTGATGCTTAAAAACCTCAGCAAGTTTGTCATAAACATAGAAGTAGCAGCTCTGCAAAACCAGCAAGTACTCAAACATTTCACATGGGGAATTGAGAAAAGAAAAATATTGTACTGATCACAATCATTTTATTAATAATGTACAAAGCCTTTGCTCAAAATCTAGAGAGCCTGTCAGAGACGAAAGCATCTTCAGTCTTTTTTTTCTCTTGAGCAGAACAAAGCGTAGAGGTTTTTATCTCCCCTTGTAAATGCCAACTGATCCTAAAAAGTCTCACAAATACTACTACTGCCTTTAATGAGTAAAGGCTGTTGAACAAAAATATAATGCCACAGATACATGACTCACTGATCTAAGTCATAAGGGATGACATTGACAACTAATCCCCAACATACTGTTTATCCATCTACCTATTCATTTACGTAGTGCCCAATATTGTGGTAACTGACTACCTTCCCAAAGACTGACTGCAGAGAAATTTCCCTCTTCTCACTTTGTCAATGGGATGCAAACTTGATACCTGTTTCTTCCAACAAAGAAAACAAAAATGAAAAGTAGAATAACCATAAAACCCCGTGTTCAGACAATGGCAAGTTCTTCAAAAATAGTCATGCAACTATAGGAAACAGAAATGAATTGAGTGTTATGTAAAAATAATAATAATAGTAATCCCACTGGGATTCTGATCAGATTTTTTTTGTCCCTAACATGGCAGTAAGTTTTCCAACACAGTAAAGAAAATAACGCACTTAACATCTTAAAGTCTGCACACTCATTTTCTATTTAATTTAATTTTCCTTTTAAGCTTCAGTAGTGTTTGCTCCCTTCTGCATTTTCCTGATGTTGGAAAGTTCCCGAAAAAATATAAAGAATCATTTTTTAATGATTTCAAAAAGAGAAAAAAAAATTTCCCCAACAGTGGTCTCATGCACGGAGCAAAGAGATTCAGTTTCAGTTTCTGGCTCTTACCAAATAAAAAGCGGGTAAGCACCTTGTTTCTGAGCTTCAGCTTCTCATCTGTAAAATGCACTTTTCTTCCTCCATTCTCTGGGCTTTCTACACTGCAATCTCTTCACAGTAAAGCTCCCTCGTCAGTACAATGCCTGGTATTGCTTAACACAGCATACTGTAACTTAATTGTGTTTGGAAACTACCGCATAACGAGTAAGAAACCTACTGCAACAGTAAGAAAGGAAACAAGCACCAGAGAGAGGAGAGAGCAAACAACAGGAAGAAGTGCAAAAAGCACATATTTTGGAAAATAAAGATCAGAGCTAGTGGTGGTGGTTGTTTTTTAAGGTTGGGAATCTGCAGCTACCTTCCTAATTAATGCTTCCCTAGGTGCTGCTTGTGAATTATGAATGGAGATATAATGACTGGGTCACATAGTTGCTAACATTCTCATATTACTTCCTCCAAAAATTTCTGCAAGTATTTAATATCCTTAGACATAAAACATGAGAATTCAATCATAAAAGTATCGTGGGCCTCTTCAGCAAACCAATAAGTTAAGTAATATAAGGAACTTGCACTTTAATCAGACTTGAGAACTTCTCCTGTAAAATTTACGCATACAATACAATTTCAGAATATGAACTGTTTTTTCGAATGGAAGTTCTTGATGCCACAGGCACTGTAAGACACTGAACTGGTTTGGGCTGAGATAGAGTTAATTTTCTTCCTAGTAGCTGGTATGGTGCTGTTTTGGATTTGTGATGAAAATAGCGCTGATTGCACACCGATGTTCCGGTTGCTGCTGAGCAGGGCTCGTACCGGGCCAAGGTCTTTTCTGTTTCTCACACTGCCCTGCCCGCGGCCAGGCTGGGGTGCACAGGAGCTGGGAGGGGACACGGCCGGGACTGCTCACCCAAACCGGCCAAAGGGATTTTCCACACCGTGTGATGGCATGCTCAGCAACAGAAGCTGAGCGAAAGGAGAAGGAAGCGGGGAACATCAGAGTAATGGTGTTTGTCTTCCCAGGTAACCAGTACTTGTGATGGAGCCCTGGTTACCTGTAAACGGCTAACCATCTGCCTGCCAATGGAAAGCAGTGAATGAATTCCTTATTTTGCTTTGCTTGGGTGCACAGCTTTTGCTTTACTTATTAAACTGTCCTCATCTCAACCCACGAGTTTTCTCACTTTTACCCTTCTGATTCTCTTACCCATTCCACTGGGGGAGAGTGAGCAAGCGGCTGTGTGGTGCTCAGCTGCCTACCAGGGTTAAACCACAGCAGACATGCACACTTTCAGCCTAGGAGCTGCATCAGTGAGTTGCAGTTCACTTTACGCAATATTTACATCGTGAACTGAAAGAGAAATTGAAGGGAAGTTGATTGAAGTGAATTTCATACAAGCCTGAGAGCAATATTGCAGCCTTTTTGGAAAAGTCACGAAATTAAGGATTTTGTGCAGGCTGGGAGGGAGGGAAGTACATTTTGTATATGCTTGACCAACTCGATAAAAACATGTACCTCTCAGAACTGAACTATTACTTTTAGCCAACTTCAACATTAGGAGGAAAGAAATAGCATCTCTTGGAATCTGTCAGCCTGCAATTACCTTCACGAATTTAAGAACATACGCACACATATACACAGAACCTGACACCTTGTGTTTAGGAAAAGACCACAAGCTGGTTTTGGAGCGCCTGAAGCCCTGTCAGCTACATTCAGAATGTCTTTCCCAATCTTTTACGAAAAACATTGAGAAGGATGGGGATTATTCAAGAGCTATGTTCAAATGCTCTATGAACAATATTCTTTTCATATCTGCAAGATGATAAAAATCACTTGTTACTTCAGTGCTGTTTGAGTCATCTTCTCCCTAAGAAAAGCAGTAGTATTAATCTAGTATGTTTATCACCAGCTCTGTGATTGAAAGGCCTTTTGTTCCAAGACTTGAAGATTTATTTGTCAAGTCTGACAGCTCTGATGTAGCCTTGCAGTGAACATCAGTGTCTGAAAAGGAATTTATAAAATCATGAGCTCGAGCAAATAGCCAAAATCATGGAAAAGTTTGATATCTGAAATGAAGAGACAAACCAGCTATCTAGATAAAAAGACACATTTCCATTAAAAAAATAAATAAAAGACTTACTATAAAGATATAAGTCTTATGGAACACTGAAATGCTAGCTCTCGCATGTTTAACATAGACTTTAAATATTTTATAGAAGATATACGTATTTAAAGTCCATCTAGATATCTTTCGTTCTAGATCCTGAAAAATCAACACACACAGACATCTAGTGTAAAAGACAAGCCATAGTCTTCGCTCTTGCCAGTGTACTAAAACTACTGGTGTTACCTTAGGCTGAATTTAAATAAATGAGTTTGGAAAAATAAGCCCTTTATATGACTAACCTCATGACATTTCTACTGTGCTGCATGATGACATATTTTAAGTAATTTTCTTAATCAGGAAAGGCCATAATATATTGTGAGAAATCTAACCTATTGGCTCTTCCAAACACGTAACAGCTCAACTAAATCAGGATCTAATCAAAAGCAAATAAAACAGCTTAAATAAAATAAAATAAAACAAGAGTAAATTCACAACAAACAAAATTCAATGCACATATCCAATGGAGTGTTATATACCAGGTACTCTTAGCAAATAAGACTTGGGTAAGATCTGCTAATGTATTTGTATACATAACCATATATCACTTATGCATAGAAATTATGGATCAGATCCCTCTTTGGCATAAGTTGCATAGCTTCATTTAAGTCAGGAACTGAATACATAAATCTTTTCATTATCCACAGACATGCTTATAGATTTATATATGTCTATAATTGGCTTTAACACTGGACTTGACATTAAATCTGCAATCTGTCAGAATCTCCATTATGTGACTTACACAAGCCCGAGTGTAACGCAGCAGCGAGAGAAGCTGCCAGGACTCTGCGTATGTAGCTGGACTTGGATATTCACCAACTGCACAAAAAGGTGTTTTGTCAGTGCAAGAGGAATAAATCAGAGAAGACGTATTTCACCTTTTGGAAAGCCGAGCAATCAGCTCATCCATCATCTTCCATCAGTAAGAACTTTAGTAAATAGAAGCAGAATAGGAGTCGATAAAATATGCTTAAATACCACCCAGGCCTTTACTTGCTGTGCTTTTAATTTGGTAAATAAATGCCTTCCATTGGGCACGCACCCCAGAGTCTTTGCCATGACGTAGATTAAGTGCTTTGTTAGCATTGCATTGCTGAATTGATCTCAGAGGTATAGCTAACTATAATGGCCTTGAAACATTCAGCTTAAATCTCCCCGCTGCTTAATTTCAAACATTAAAAGGTGCATGTGGGGGTAAGAAAACTCTGGAGTTAAAAATATAACCCTTTTATGGTTTTATTTAATCTCTTAACTATACAAACAAGAAATGTATGTCTTACAGGCAAGAAGCAAAAGTGTAATAATATTGAAGAAATCTGGTAGAATATATTGTTAATTAAATTGAGTTTAGCCCCAAAAGGCATGTGCTGTCTCTTTTTTGAGGCTTAATTAAGAATAACATCAGGGAAAAAAAATCACCATGAAATCACCACGTATGAATTAAGCAGTATGGGCAAGAAAAGAAGCACTGTGCTGCAAGAGTTCTTATTCTACTGTGAATATTTTTCATTTGGGTCATCTTTTTACTGACTATTTTAAGTAATGCATTCTATATAGCAAATACTTATTAAGTTTTTGTTATGTTGAAATGGCTTGTCCATAAAACAAAAGAGGAAAAAGGATGCACAAAGAACTGATTTTCAGAAGTGGTCAGCATCTACACTCCTAGCTTAATTTTACAGGAGCTCAGTACCAGCTTAAACAAACAAAACTAAAAAACAAACAAACAACCCCGCCAACATTTGGTTGTGGCAGGTATACACGCTATATGGAGCACATCAGCCAAGAGCCTCGTAACGAACAGCCAGAATTCCAAATATTCAGGCCAGTAAATGAAATCTTGGTTGCTGTGAATGTGGTTGCTGAAATCATAAAACCCATTCAGGCTTTGGTCCACTGAACTGTAGAAATGTTTGCATGTATCGTTCTTTTGAGTTTTGTCAGATTTTCCAGTTAAATGCCGGCAGAATTTTTACAAGGTAAAGGACTGGTGTTAGCCCTCTGACAAACTGGTGACCTGAACCGCACTGCACTCCCTCCATTTCCAGGACAATACGCAGTGGCGGTCAGCTCCCTTCAGATCACACTAGAAGCCCAGAAATTAAAATGCAAAATGGTAACAAAAAAATTCACTTTAGCCTCTATCAACCAATACATGACAGCAACTACAGTCTCTCAAATAAAATGATTTCTTCAGATAAAGAAATGATGGGGGAGACAGGATGGTAAAGGAAAAAATGTATCTCTATTTAAACTCCAATTCAGCTAGTATGAATAAAGGGAAGATCCTGACAAGCAAAAGCATCTCTTTTAATAGATGCATGTGATTGTTTCAAATGTAATTTTGGACTTCAGAAGAAATACAGGCCATCATGCAAAGAAGTTAACACATGGTGACTATACATATCTAGTCAGTGAGGGATTTTTGCAGTGAATTCACAGATTTTGATGGACACCCAGTAGGCTTTTAACACCAATTTATTCCGAGATGGGGCTTAGCAAAGCTGCCAGACATACGCTATTTGTAGAATCTTGCTTCCTGCCGTTTAAATGACCTTTACTATTTTTGCTAATGTTTGCCTGTAATCCATGTCTGGCATAATACTGAATTATTAATCACAGTGCCTGGAGTGTGTGCAAAGCCAATTTGAGTGCCAGAACACGCCACAATGCATGTTCAGGAAGGGAGGCTAAGGTTAGGTTCCCTGAAGACCACAGGTACAGGGCTATTGCAAGGGAGCAATAATACCATGTGTACAGGGGAGGACAGACTGCGCTACTTCACTTTGTCGCTAGACGTGAAGGAGGTCCATTTTCTATGCCACTTATTAAATAGTAAGTATTACAGAAATGAGAAGTAAACTTTTGAGTTTGGTTGCAAAGACTGGGCATAAGAGTAGATAAAGCCACTATTCTCTCCTGGTATTAAACAGCATAACTAGAACCTATGCCTAGGGTAGATATAATTTTGTTTGCAAAATTATATCCTAATTGTCACAGGAGGTGGCAATTCGTTGTGGCATTTAGTATTAGCCAATAGGACTGTACACCCTAGGGGAGCGTATAAGCATTTGTACAAGAGCAAAGGGCATTTAACACAGCACAAGACAGAATGCCAAAGAAAGAGACCGAAGTGGGAAACACCAACACTATCAAGACACAGATTTATCTAAGACATTTCTACAGCTGAGTAGCATCAGCCACCACAGTGTAAGTGTTCTTCCCGTCCTCCTCCCTATCACGCTGCAGCTGCTTCTGGCCCTGCCAAGCAGTGAGATAAAGATTTCTTTCTTGAATTGCATAACCAAAACGCAGAGGAGTCGTCGAAAACATACAACTGCTTACTTTCTTTATACTGCTGGCAGCTTTCATACATAAATTAGCTGATGTTATGGATGCTTCAAGAAAAACTTCTTTTTATTCCCTGCATGCTTTGCTATTATGCTTAGTAATGCACTACACAAAACGCATGCATTGTCAAGCACCACAGGGAAAAGTAATAAAAGTATCAGTAGGGAAGTAGCAAAATGAGAAAAAATTGTTCAGCAATCTCTAATGAGGTCCTTCTGGTCTCTAGCCAAAGCTTGTAAGAGCAAGGCAGTGAAATTCCAAATAATTTCAAAAATAAAAAAATCCTCAAATATAAACCTCATCAAAAATTAATTTTTCAAGGTAACAACATACTGTTCCTTTTCTGAGTGATTTTGATATGAAAGACTAACAGATCCCATCCTTCTTGTTTTTATTACTTTTTGGTATGAAATCCTGAATTTTAAATCAATCTTAAGCACTTTGTTTGGAATGGTCACACTCTTGTTCGCCCTCTCTTCCTGGCTTAACGAGTGTTGAATCTTCTTCCTCCTTGTACCTCTGCTTCAAGAACAGGGATTTTCACCTGAGTACAATTTCTTGCTACCTGGCAGAGGCATCTTCTATGGAATGAGAAACGTCTATTTTGAAGACACAAGAACGAAAAGGAACAATCCCAGTCTCCTGGCTGAGTAAGCTTCTGTATCTTTATAACCTCGCCCATGAAACTACAGAGCAGGCACTTACTCTGCTTTTTAAAGGACTTCAATACCTAAGTCAAGAGACAGCTGAGGCCATAAAACCTAATCCAAAAGATCAGGTAAAAAAACGTAAGATGCACCCCTGTCTCTTGAGTCACTAGGGGCCAGTGACTATAAAGTACATGTTAGGTTGTTGGGGAACTTCTGTCTGAAAACGTTAATTTGTTGAAGCTGCAGTTGTTGGGTCAGGAATTGGCTTTGCTTTCCTCTCGCCTATTGGACTTATTCCAGTTGAACCTGTTCTATATTACAGGGTCAATGACATATGAATAAACAAGAGAAAGAGGAGGCTATGCCAGGTGAGGCAAACAGGAGATAGATTTGACTTGTCCATATTGCAAGTCAGTGTCCCAACCCTTGACCTTACCTTGCAGTGACCGCGTGGGGCCCTTTTTGCTATTGGCTTGTAATGCAATCTCAGACAGAGCCCTTTAGACACTGCTGGGATCCTGGCAAACGCTGGGCAGCTCAGGCCACGCACAAGGGAGTGGATACAGTTATCAAGTATTTCTTGCACTTAAGACAGGATTCTTTGCTTTCTATTCTACAACAAGGCAAACAGCCCTGGGAAAACGCATTGACTTGATTCGGCAATTCATGCTCAGCATCTACACATGCAGTTGGATGACAGATTTCCTCCTCATACACACTAGAAGTTCTTTCCCTCCCTCAACACCTCCTCTTCTGATGCTCCCTGGAACCATCCCTCCTCTCCTGCTGTTCCACAGAACCTTCCTCTTTGCCTTCTGTTTGTTCTTTCATCAGCTAAGACTTGTTATTCCCCGTCCTTCCTGTCCCCTGGAAAGCAATCGCACTCACAGTACTTTTTATCTCTTTTAAAAGCAATATAAATTTTTATTATCTCTTCCTCTATAGCGATTTAAGGAGGAAAAGCTAAACATGGATGCTCTTAGAAGTGAGGTGGCCTGGCCCGGTTTGTTTCCTAAAAGTCGCATTTTATGGCAACTGTATTTTCACTGTGAAATATCACGTCCTGTTAATGACACAGCAGGTCATAAACCCCCTCCTATTGCCAGGATAACAGTTGGGAGTTATTAAGAAATAGGGGACAGAGAAACGATGGGAGTGCAAGAGCCAAAAAAACACGCAAGAACTGCTGCCTTTTGATATTCATTAGTACAAAATTGAGACAAGTAAAGGCATTTTTCAAACTTCATAAATACTTCCAACAACCTATGATGCATCCAGAATGAAATAATCCACAGACCTGTGAAACTGCTGCCAGTAACAGGTACAGTCTCTGAGAGCAACTGTTCCCCCTAGGGCAGTGAGATCGGTAAGCAAACTCTGCGTGTACATCTGAATCTATTGCCTAGAGTAATATTTTCTCCTAGAGTCCATATGCTTGATTAAAATTTTGAAACCTGACATTTAATGCTAGATGAAAAACTGAATTCTTTCCCCTGAATAGAAGAATTTCTTAGGAGGAAACATCTGATTTGAAATTGCATTTTATTTTCTTGCATATAAAATTGTTGCAGGTTTTCAAGTTGCTCCTGATAGCTGCTGCTTATGTATCAAGAGAACTTCTCACTATTTTATACTGGTTTCCTTTCCAAGACAAGAATAATTATTCTCCTTGCTGCTCACAAAAGTTCATCCTAATTGGTTTCACCTATTATTTTTCCTTATTGCATTCCTTTTCTAAATATCGATGTTGCAAATACTCCCTACACCTCTTACTAACTTCTTTGATTTCATGGGCCATTTCACATCCCCATCATCTGGTTTAGAAGCAATGTTTATCCAGGTATGTCAAAGGACTTGTCCATAAGAAAGCACATTTTGCCAGCTGTGGAATGGCAACATCTGCCAGAAGGACAGAATGGACAGGCGGAATCGAGACTAGACCCTTCTGCTGTAATCCATCATCATGGACTCGTCAAATCCCTAACTACAGACGTCAAGCTAGAAGTATGATTTCTGTAGATATGGCACATTTTCACTTCTGCTGATTCCACTGTGGAATAACAATCTTCAGCAGAAGTGCAGAACAGATCGTTTAAGGCTTGTAGCAGGGTTCAGAGTTTGTCTGTCAATACTTTCAGCCTTCTGTTGTCAATTGCAAAATATGAGCTGTCGGGAAATTATGTTCTATTTAGCTTAGGCACGTTACCAGGTATATCAGGCTAGGGATTTATTTTTAGCTCAGTATACTTTTCCTTATTTTATGTTACCCTATTATTTATGAATGGGTTATATCTTTATTTGAAACATATCTCACTATTAACTGGAGAAAACCCAAGGTCACCAGCTACGCTCGAGACTGAGAACGCCAAGTTTCATTCTTGAAAGCTCTCCATCAGCTGTGTGCACAAATCACCTCCTGTGCAGCACCAGCTTTCTTGCATTGACCTTACATCTCAAAACCACTGAAACGCAACAAACCAACTCCATGTAACACTCCCTAATGCATTACAGTTGCTGTGAACTTATTTAAATTCCCCTTTGTTTACAGTTGAAGAAAAATTAGCATTTTCTGACGGGTTTAAAAAGAACCCTGTACTTTGTACCCTGAAGTCAATCACTCAGCACTTCATCAAGACTCAGAAATCAAAGCCTTTGCAGTTTCCTAGGAATGAAAAG
Source organism: Anseranas semipalmata (assembly GCA_013399115.1). Taxonomy (NCBI): domain Eukaryota; kingdom Metazoa; phylum Chordata; class Aves; order Anseriformes; family Anseranatidae; genus Anseranas; species Anseranas semipalmata. The sequence continues at coordinate 619,993 of VXAA01005292.1, forward strand.
CATTGATCTCCTGCTATTGAAAGTTTATTCTGACAAGAAATTTGCTCAGTTTCCAGCATTCATCATCAGCCTGGCATTCACAGGAATAAAAAGTATCTACAGACAACAAATTCTAGGACATTTCATGTTTCACTTCTGGTGTAAATAACAGCCTTTTGAACAAAACGTACTCTGGACACTTTGAGATTTCATTTAGTTTTCCTAATGCAGGCCATGACCATCAATTGTATAATTTATTCTACAGATAAGTACAAAACACAAGACCAAACAATCCTATTTGTGCTATGAAAATGGGTCTCATGAATGGTAAAGAATACAGAACAAACAAAAATTAGCTCATAATACTTTGTAGATCTGAAGTTTTGGAAAATACTGAATTAAAGGTTTATGGCCAACTCTAGGGAAAATACCAGGGTGGAAAAGAGCCTCCACTACCATATAGTTGTAGTAATAAAGCAAAAAAATTTACAGATTGACACTTGTTAAGAATCCAGCCCCATATATTTTCACAAATAGAAAACTTTAGTATTATGAATAAACTAATCATTCGAGCAACTGCTCATTTGCTGAGATAGCCATTTTATCAATTCTTTTGTACATAACATTCAAAGCAACTTACCTGATCAAGTTGTAATAAAACTTTCATCCCCCAAAAAGCAAATGAACAAAAAAAAAAACCCAGCCAAACAACAAAACCCAAAGTTCCTACTAGAGCCAACTTTCAAAAGACCTACCTTGCAACAATTCTGGGATACAAACATCAGGAATTTTCTGTAATTTTTTGCTATAGCTACAGCTGGCTACAATTTCAACTAGCATTCTATTAAAAGAAGTTAACCAAACGTCCTGGGGAAATGAAATAGAACCATAAATTTGCAACTTGTGCTTTCTTAATGTTCCATATTTCATCTCCATCTAATTAACGTATAATCAAATGAACAGCTCTTTATTCACTGAGGATGAATTTATGCAACACCTGTAAGGACTGGAGGGGGTTATTTGGAAGTTTGATCAAGATGGTGAAAATAAATAGATCATCACTGCGAAGCAATTAACTGAATGCACTTAGGTTCACCAACATCACCAACTGAGCAAGTGTTTCCTGCCCTTCGATCGTACAACCATTTTGTGTGGCGGTTTGGGCGACTACCTGCTGTGAACAGTCTGACACGCAGACAATAGGCCATTCCCCCATTTGGGTATTTAGCAGCTGACCTCTGCTCATTGGCGCTGATGCTATGAACTACACACACAACCACTCAGCCCCTCACCCACCTTGCAAAAACAGTGGTTGTGGCAAACAAAAAAGCAGAAAAATCCAACTAGACAGATCAATCTTCCCTGCTGTTCCTCCCCCATTTAGTGTACTGCCACTCACAGCTTCCACCCTAGAAAACGGATGATAAACTTCAGTCTAGCACTGAAAGTTGCTTAAATGATAACTACAGAAAACAAAAATCCTGCTTAACTCTCAGAGGAACATGTGGTTTGGCCACATCCATCTGTATCGCTGTTCTATTTCCAGAAAATACCCATACTGGTAGGTATTGCACCTTGAAGGCAGCCAGCACTTTTTGCTCAGTACGGTAGCTCCCAGTTGCTCCTCTAAATCACTTTTATCAATATAATTGCACAGCCATAGCCTATGGAGACTTCCTGTAGCAGTACGGTGCAAGTTCCACACTTACAGCCTTCCCTTCCCTCTGAGCTACTGAGTCTGCCTCCAGACAAGGCAGCGCTAACACCCGTGTTTTTGTGATGAGCTCATCCGACTACCAAGTTCCAGACCGAGACCTACGAAGGCTACAAACAGCCAGGAACAGGATGACTGTGAGTCACCATTTTACACCAAAGAAAATAATCGTATTTTGGGAAAGCCAAATGCCTCCCTGAACGGTTTTGACTAATGACGCTGAAATTTACTATAACCTGCAAGTTTATCATTTTATTCTGTTTGTGTGTTTCCAAATTACACCAGAATTGTTCTGTTTGCACTTTCAATCTTGTAAAAACTCTCCAGCAGCCATATACATGCCATGGGGGAGGTTTCCTAATTTATGTAAAGTATTACAGAAAAATGATCTATATGACAGTTTGGTATAAAATACTAAATGCAAGTCATTACTCACTGAAGATAATTTGAGAGTATTGTGTCAGGGGAGACATTAGATTACAGAGGATAAAAGTAGGAATAGGTATTCACATATTTATTCATATTTGCATAATCAACTGAAGGAGATAGCAGATGTTCTCTTGGGCCCAACTAGCATACAATGAATTGAACAACAGTTTGGAAACTTTCTATTATTTTTCACACCATCGACACAGTACTTTTTTTTTTTTTCTGGTGTTGCGAAGAGAGAGACAGTTCTTACCCAGAGATCAGTGCACTCCCAGATCCAGCTGTTGCTTACAGCCAACAAAAGATATGGTATAAACTGGCGACTGACTGAGAAGATGCAAGTAGTGCAAGGCCATTTTGGCACCCAGATGTTGCATGTTTCTTTATTTACTGCTTGAATTGCAGGATTTACCTCTTACTCTCTGTGGTGGGGAAGTGGTGCCCCACATCTCCCTCCCTTTAAGGAGAAATGGAAGATAAGGCAGCAATAAAAGTGAACAACACTTATATACGCATGGCCGTTCATTAAATTCATGGCTGTTTCTGTGTTATGACATACAACCACAAAGACTTTGATTAACAAAAGCCTACACAGTTCTCCTATCCTTTCACCCTCTTCATCTGTGCTTACAGCTACTGGTATTTTGTATTTCAGTAGCACCTTCAGTTTCTAAGACCACCACAGTGTGTACCAAATCAGAAGCTGCCAAGCAGAAAAGCCCAGAAACAGAAAAGAAAGAGTAGAAGGGGAAGGAAAAATGGGCCTCAAGAGAGGACGTTACTTTACCACAGTCATGCAGCAAATATACTGCAAATATTCAACGTGCAAAGAAGTGACTTCCTGGTGAGCGCAAGTCAAAATACCAAGGCCAGACTGCCCCGCTCTGAATGGCATTTGTTATTTTAGCAAAATGAAACCTGTGTGGATAAATCTCTTCCTGAGAATAGCAAAGAACTCTTATCTCAAGCATTTTTCTATCACTTGATTTTATATTATGAATTGCCAGTGCTCCCTCTAACGAATTCCAGAGGAACACAGGTCAAAGCAGTGAGGAAATAACCCAGTTTTTCAGATGCACTCAACCATTTCATGTCCCATGAACTTTTGCTAAAGCGGTGAGTGAGCATGCCTGCCTCTAGTGGCTGGATAAGTCATCCTCCTCCTCGCCTAATTATATTTCAGAATGTGACACAGAAAATGACAATTGTCAATCATTTGTTTTTTTTTCCTCTCCAGATTAACGTACCAGCTAAAATGCACTACAAACCAATTATATCCACCAGTTGTACAGCTGGATTTTCACTAGTGAACATCAGCATTTCGCCCAGGCAGTAGTTAATGAGGTATCTGGAAGTGGCATCCACACATCAGCAGCTTTGGAGTAATTTCTCCGGAATTAATGACCTGTCAGAACTTCACGAATACGCAGAAAGCTATTCTCTCCAGTTTTGTTTACTAGCCAGAAAGAACTACATAGCTGCCTGTCTCTTCGTTCTTTCCTAATTGTTGTTATGCTTATTTCAGCTTCCGTACCTTGAAGATTCTATTTTTCTGTGGAGTTTGTGTACTCAGAACTCTTTGTTTTAATGGTCATATCTCCCGTTGTGCCCTCTGTTGCAGTATACTGTTTATTCAAATCTTATTAAAACGTCTTCTAGAAAAGGAGGACTGGTAGAGCTGATGGTGTTTTATCTTTCTGGGTTCCCTCTGCTTCTGATTATCCCAGACAGACACTATCTCAGACAGATAAGCAGCTCAATGCTTACTGCTGTGTTAAGCAAGTTCAGCTGAAGCTGCAATGCTCTTGCTGTGGCACATTACTGTTCCCTGCATCTCCACTTTTCTCCTAAATAGGTACTTAAATTTAAGACTGCATTGAACAACAAATAATTGGGATAGGGAGGGGTCTCAGAGTCGTGTGTACTTCCCTCTATTTTTATGACAGCAGGATCCTTCTGCAATGCATTCAAAAAGCTTTAGAATTGAGAACTAAATCCTCTGGGCAATTGTAATCTTGCTTCACTACATACAACTGTTCAACAAGATTCTCAGATACGCATCTCTTACTGTTCGATAGGAGAGGGTATCTGCTGCAAAGGGATCCTCGTTTCACTCCTTACTTCTTCCTGGGCAAATCAATCATTTAATAATAAGCTGAACTTTGTCATTATATTGTCAATTGTAGATTTCATAAAAAAATCATGCAGTTCATCTAACAGATCTAATATCCAGACTGCAACTGCAGAAAAAGAACTAAACTCCTGAGGGTGAAAATTTATCTTTATTATCTTCCCAAGGCTATTTAAAATAAGGGATCCTAGGTTCACTTTGAATCCAAAGTCAAAAGGAAATAAGCATTCCATTCATAATGTGTAAATTACTATTCCAACTTGAAATGCTTCATCAAGAATACCATCAATTTTCCAAAGAAACCAGATTTTGCTGAAAAAAAAACCCTACCCACTACTGAAATGCTTCAAAGAAATTCTAACAATTGGAGGCTTTGGGGCAACTTTTCCTTAACTTTTCATCCTATTGCGTGATTGAATCATGTAGATTTCAACCTTTGTGTTCCAGTTGTTGCTAAGAAATTAATGAGGCGATCCCCCTGCAAGAGAAACATTTTCTTATACAATTTTAACATGAACCTTCTTTAACATAACATCCCTCAATATTATTATTTGCAATTTAAACAAAATACACCTAAGCCAAATACACTTGTAAGTGTCCAATCCAGAATGTTGGCACAGCTAGATACACACACACACACACACACACTTAAAAAGTTGCCTCTCATGGATACAACCTGACCAAGAACTGTTGTCACTGCCCATGGCAGTGTAAGTCCCAGAGGGATTGCCAAGCCTGCGTTGCTATTCTCTCTGATAAGGCAGGTCTGAAGCCCTCCTGCAGCACAGGCAGCCGCTGTTCTGTAAGGGCTCTGCACTTCCCCAAGGTACGAACCCCTCTGAACGCTCCAGAGCCATCCTGCTGCTGTCACATAGGACGTGCTACACCTCTGATTTCTTGCTAACGTGCATTCGTTTAAACATCGAATATATTATCCACAGTAGTAAATGTCATTCTCAATATTGACTTTTTTTAAATCCATATGTCTGAAGGATGATGTACCAACAGAGGGGTATTTTTCAGAGTTTTATATGCCATGTTTCATACTACTTCATGGATAACTGAGGACAGGTTCTGATTTAAACTTCAGCCCGGTGAGCGCCCTTAGATCACCCTGACACGGCACCTAAGAACAGATACTCTGAAGTACTGTTGCGTGAATTTGTCCCCTGAATCAAAATCCACACTGAGGCAAATAATCAACTTTCACACAGCTTGGATCAGTTCCACGGATGAGAATCAGTATTTTTAATCATCAAATACTCAACAATACTGCATTTTTGTCCATTGCTTTGAGGTATTTGTCTTTCATGAACCATTAACACTTGCATGTAACTCAAATTATTATTGTATGTTAATGCCCTTGTAATTGCATTATCTCAGGAACATGATCTTAGACAGCAAGATTTACCTGGCAGAAGCAACAAAATCTGCATGCTTATAATCAACACACTCAGATTTATGAAACTGGCTCCTGCAAACCAGATGGAACAATGATCCTATAGATTTAACCAGACAAAACAAAGAACATTTTTCCAGGGAAAGGCAAAAAAACAAAAATTCCCTAGATGACTAACTATGGAAGTGATCAGCATAAATTCCTGAGAGAATGAATTTGGAAGATTAAAAACAAGTAGTAGACATTAGTCACATGACCTCCTGGAATTATAAAAAAGGGAAGAAAAGGAGAGAGCAGCTCCAGGAGCACTAACAATGCTCTGCTCTACAGTGGCTAAGGGATTTTCTTTTTCCCTCTTCCCTTAGAATTATGTTTTGTAGGGTTGACTCCAGCAGATTCAAAAGACAAACCATAAAAACAAGTTTTCTGCAACTATTGTCCGATATTGTACCCTGGGAGGGAGCTACACAGGTTAGCTACCAGGATAAAATCTGAAAAGAGGATTTATTTATGTATTCATTTTTAACGAGGAGTTTGCAGAGTGTAAAAAGCTACAAAGTTTTCAGCACCTAAAAATCCTGCAAACATGCAGCTTAATGTAGTGTTTCTTGGGTAGGTGGCTGAGTATACTGAGGAAGCACAGATGGTGTCTGGTGAATAGTGCAAATTTAGATATCTGTGAGCCAAAATAAGGCACAACCTGAATTTCATTTCCATTCTAACAGATTCCATTGTGTTTTTCTGCCTATGAAAAAGTTGGGACAGAAATTCTTCAATTTTTGTTGGTCCTGCATTGCGCAGGAATAGATGCAACGCTGCTGCTGCATAGCTTCTGATCTCAGGAAGATGTCACACGCCGCCTCATTAATCCCGAGGAGGTCGGCCAAGCCATGCAGGATGAGACAAGGCTGCTCACCGACCGTTCACAATGATGCACGCTCCAGTATTTGTTCAACTCTGGGAAATCTGGAAGCGCTTTGTACAGCATTTTAATAAGTTAAAAAAAGTTACATTTAAACAATCATTTTTTCGTTTTTGAAGACTAATTTATGATCTTGCACATTTTCATTCCAAAATTTGAGGGGGATAGGACTTAAGATTTTTCGGCGGTAACTTTAATTACCATTAAAATTTTAGGTGGTAATTTTATTGTAATGAAATCTGCACACTGATTAGTTTAAGGCAAAGTAATAGCTATGTTATTTTTCAAATGAAAAGCCCAGGCGGATCTGAACTCACTTCCCCGACACCAGTACCGGTTTGCAGGTCGGATTAGCTACGTGCCCCAGGAGGGCAGTGCCACGGAACGCACCAGGGCTGCACGGAGCCCCCTGCGACAGGGAACACTTGCAACTGCCCCTGGTGCTGCTCGGTTAAACGGCTGGCTGGGACTGCTGGCCTAGGAGCGGGATTAAAAACTTTCACTTTAATTTCTAATTAAAGAAGAAATTTCTTTATTAATTATGTATAATTGTTAATATTTAGATTTCTTTCCCTAGTTTCTTTACTGCCATAGGCAAATACTTTCCCAACTACACCTCCTCTCTCTCCTGCTTCTTTCACCTTCCACACTTTGCAAGCAGATGAGCAAGGCTGTTTTAGAGCCTGCAAAGCGTTAAACACCCTTACAGGTTTCGCAGAAAACAATGGCATTTTGAAACATTCTCGGTTTTCAGATTGGAAAACAAGGAAAACTTAAACTTGTTTTCTTCTTTTTTTTTTTTTTTTGAAACAAACTCCCTAGGAAATTCAGCTTAGGAGAAGTTTTGCTAATTAAGGAGTTACAGCTTAGTTTCCTGCACTAACATGCTTAGCGTTCCTTGGGAAGTCACTAGGAGAGAATGCACCAAGTTATACCATTTCCTTCCAGAACCACTTGGTTTTTGTAATGCAACTGAAGTAGCAATTTTATTGCATCCTTTACAAAACCATTTTTTAGTATTATTATTCTTACAAGAAACTGAGTAGCATTTGAGCTTGTTTTTTCCAGCATGGAAAAGATTTAATATTTGAGATGTTTTTAAATTCTTTAATATCCAAGTAAAAATTAATGGAGGAAATGTTTCCAATTTCCTTCAAGGAAAACTTTCAAACTCTAATGAACTTCATTTGAAAATGTTTGTGATTCTCAATGCTGGACATTTTCAAGAACCTTCTTACATTTTCCAGACTGACAGAAGCATAATTTTCATGAAACGACTGATGGAATACCAAATTTAATGCAGAGCCAAGAAACAAAAGGAGCTACTTCATGTGCTCTGGGCTTTTTATTTTGTTCACATGGGTTACTTCCATTTGCCTGTTATTTACTGGCAGCCATGAAAAAAAAAGGATAAAAATGTTTTTCTTCTGTAAATGCAACATTGTGAACAGCAACACATAAGCATCAAAATTTCAGTGAAATTACTTGTCTTCACATTCTAATGACTGTTTAGTTTTAACCACACAGTATGCATATGAAACTTCCTAGACAATTGTACTGAAAAGGCATCATATATTTTAAAAGAATATGACAGAAGAGTTAGTTAAATGTTGTATGAAAGATTCATTGTAAATTAAAAATTAAGAAGTACTCAACAGCTCCAAGAAGAGTTCAAAACCATCTGTTACTATGAATTACCTTTTTTTTCTTTATTTTAATGTAGCCATATGTCATGGGATAGTAACCCACATTTAGGCATTCTCTTCGAATCTCTGTTTAGGATTGGAGCATCCATAGTTAACACTGAACTTTTAGCACAGTAAAACACACATTTTGCATTTTGTGAAAAAGTCTATGACAGAAGCCTCAAGATTATCTCGTGACAAGAATCTGGTTGGGAACGAGTTCATAATCACTCTGCAAAGAACATGAGAAGACAGAAATTCAACCTTCAGGCCACCAGAACCTTGCAGTAGGTACAGCAGGGAAGGATCACGAATCACTAGAAAGATTCCGCCAGGCTTCCACAGCGCTAAAGCTTTACCTCTTTAAAGGGACATCTGAAAGAACACTTTACAAGATCTGTATATTATGATTGCACAAAATCTGCAAAGACTGAAAGGGACACTCGGAGCAAAGGGAATCGGAGTCAAAACAGAAAAAGGAAAAAGCTCACGAACTACCTGCTCTCAGCAAGACACTTCTCCAGTTAAGACCTTTCCTATAGAAAAATATTTTATGAGTATGCTCAATTAATGTATCACAAACTAAAGTAGAAGAGCTATTGCCAAAGCCTGGATTAGGCTACATCAAAGAAAAAGAACAGGATAAATGCAAACTATGCTTACCTTGAGCTATCAGACAAAAACCCAACCTCTTCAAAACAGCTCCCATATTCCAGTTATTAGTATATGCTAAACTCTGCATTAAAAGTCTGTTTCTTCACTGCCACCATTACTTTTTCTAACCAAATCTGATTACAATTATATCCTCATTTTGCTAAGTAGGCTTAGAGATCTGTATCTTTAAAGGATGGGACAAGCACCACCTGTTAGCATTCTAGAGGTAAGGGAGGTTAGACGTAAAAAGCACCAAATCCAGAAGTACAAGTGGAGGAAGATTATTTTAAAGACCATCTGGGTATATCATTTTATAAGCATCATGTTTTCAATTTCTGACATGATTTTGATAAAAATCTCCTACCACATGACTATTATGCTTACCACTGTTTTAAAAATGTCAATAGAAAAATAAAAATACTGTTTTATTTCACAAGAAGTAAGATTCTCTATTTCATTACAATATAAGTAAAGGCACTGTCACTGCAGTGTAGAGCAGACAATCTGAATCTTATGCTATTTTCCTGCAGTTATCCGCCCTGGAATGTGATAAAGCATGCACGATTGCTAATGTGCTCTGTTATGACATGAGCTGAGAAAATAATTTCCATTAATCTGAAGTGATTAAAGTTCATTTTGCTTCTGTCTGCCACACACCCTAGAAGAATGTATAATGTGTCTGAAGTTTCTATAACATCCTTTAATAAATGCGTGCTCAGTTCACTTTGTTTTAACGGTACTGTAAAGTTCATGGATACCCACACACTGTTTTCCCAAGCAACTGAAATTTAATTGATCAAGATTCCCTTTGGATGAACGTGGAACAGTACATACCTGACTTCTCAGGCTGCCACTGTCAGAAGTGCAGACACACAGCCAGGACAACTTCTTGCCTAGCAATGGCTTAGAAATGAACAGACATTGCACTAAGCAAGACAAACTGGAGAATATGGGCACCGTCAGCATTCGGAAACAAGGAGAACAGCAACACATCCAGCTAGGCAGTAATTCTAGCCAAGTACAAAACCACATGTCATGTCTTCCACAGCACAGATTTAAGAAATATTAAAAAAAAAAAAAAAAACACTCACTAGCTTAGCCAGAACCCCAACAAATTATGTTTTATGTTACGTACTCTGAAAATCACTGAAACTGGGACTCACCACTTTTATTTGTGTGGTCTGTGAGTGACTTTGTCACTTGCTATGTCCACTTAACATGGACCAATTACCTCTCCTGTCCAATTTTAAGTCACTATTTACCTGAAAATATGATGTTATCCAGCCTTAATGCCACCAATAAAATTGGAGGAATAAAAAACCTAAAAATAAACAAAACAAAATAACAAAACCCAACAAACAACCCTCCAGGAAAACACAACCCATCAACCAAAAGAAACCCCTCAAAAAAACGTCTTCCTTTCCATTCAGCTTGGTGACACGTGGCAGCATTGTTAACTTCTAAGTTTACGTGCGGTTGCTAAAGCTGAATGCCCTGTATTTTACTTGCAAGTATGAATGAAAACCAACACAAGGTCATCTCCACAGATGTCCCCATCCATTCTTGTTAGCTTAAACAACAGCCATTCCACACCTGCATACTCATGACTTTTCACTCAAAATTCTAAATTAAGATTTAATACTTCTTGCCAGTGAAAATGCATATACTGGACTACAGAGAAAATAGACGCAGCCCCCTGCAAGGTCAGGTCGTACGGAAAAGCCTCTCTTCCAGGGAAGTAATATTTAAGGCAACTGCTTGACTGCCCTTCGGAGAAAGGAAGGATTATTTGGAGGAACGTGTTTACGTTTGGATAGATTTTCATATCATATTAAGGGTGATATTAAGCACACAGGCTTCAGCTAGGTTCTGTTCATGCTCATCAGAAGTACTCCCAAATACTAAACATACAATTGAAAAATAAGCTGACAGCTATGGGAAGGAAGAAAGCAGACGGGGCGGAGGTGAGTTAGAGACATCATTCTGCACTTCTGAATGTTAACACAACACTTGTATTAGACCCTTACACTCAACTTGTCTTAGACTGGTAAATATGATGCGTATTTTATATTCCCTGATTTTTTTTGTTTATATTCAGGAGAACGTTGAAATAAAACTTCACAGGGCGAACCCAACAACATAAAAACCATACTGTTTTGCTAGATGTCTAACCAAGGTTTAAAATGGATTTACTGTACTTTTCATGCCAACAGACAGCAGACAACTGAAGATGCAAGCAAATAATGTAGTCTCTTTCCAATGGAAAGAAGCCATTTTTCTTAAAAAGGAAGATTTCAGTTGAATAGGAGGAAGAACTCTCTTGACAGTGAGATCTACAAGCCTGTAGAAGAGCTTCTCTAGGGAAAAGTGGTGGAAACATCACCTGAGACATTTGTAAGTAGTCAAGATACAATATTAGAAATTGTTCTGTAGGGAAAAATTCGGTGCTGACAGACAACGTGAATTAAGGTGCCTCACAGTCAGACCTAAAACTTCTTTCCTGCTCAAAATTACGTTTAAGTACACTCACTATCACATGTATCAAGAAAACATCATCCGAGGAAGGCAAGAAGTGGTTCAAGGCTTATGAAATTCACAAAATTCGTATTCGTTAATATAGCACGAATACTGAGCCTGCTTCTCAGAAAGCAGTGCTAGGAAATGTCAGCAACAAAAGCGAACATGCAGGTGGAACCCTGACGTCAGCACTACATTACGAGCAGATACACGGCAAAGTTCTTTGTCCAATTTCATCCATGAAATTTCCTAGTATGAAAAAGATCAGCAGTATAATTTTTTAAAACATATTACTATTAAAGTCTAAAATATATTACAAACATCAAATGACACCTCCACAAAATGTGCTCTCACACTGATTAAAAATATTTTTTTTGCATCTGTTAGTATTCTACTTCTGCATAAAAGATAGCAGAAAAAATTCTTACAATTTTAAAGATAAAATATTGAAATGGTTTGAAGATAATGCTATTACATCAGTGCTAGATAACTTCACAGAAGCTAAAGATTCGATGTTGTAAACCCCTTTATGAGACTTTAGTACTTAGAAATGAAATTGTAAATGGGGAAGTGTAGATTGCTTTGATTTAGAAAATTGTTGCCATTAAACAGTTTACAAAGCGCCTAGTGTTTCAGCATCATTATCCCCAACGTGCCAAACTAAGCGGTTTCACAATATTTAAAGCACTCCCAACTTCCTCATAAATATCATTTATATTCCAAGGATGCTACTCAGTGTATCAAGAAATATCACTTACATTTCTCTGTAGTTACATAGCACGATCACCTGAACAGATATAGCCTTACCTGACATAAATAAAGAGAAAACAAAAGGCCACGGCTGTTTAGAAGGTTTAATAACTAAGATAGCACTAGGTCTCGTACTGCAGTTTGCTTACGTTTTAAAAGCATGGAAAAATTTCTCAGTGTACAGGAAATGTAAAAATGTCCAAGTCCTCGGGTCACGGTGTTGTTTACAGCTTCTAGCTGTGTACATGCCAATATTCCGTACACCTCGATGTATGGCCAACACTGCGTGTTGTACATCTTCTGCCTTTCTAGAACTTCAGGTAAAATTTGCTGAAAAACAGCTAAACTAACACTTCCTGTATTTAATCCCAGTGCTGTTGAGCACCGCTCGCTACCAAAGCTAGTATCAAAAGATTGTTTTGGTCTCCGTGCATCAAACCACTGCAACTTCACTTGCCTGGATACGCACGTATCTTGGAATTGTAGATTTAGATTTATCTAGATTTATCCTTCAACTTTCCCATCACCAATTTCAATTTCATATTTAAGAATAATTCCCATCGACGTTCAGCAGGTTGTAGCCACATACAGAGTGATTCCCTTTCTGTGGACAGCTGACATTCAGACGCCAAGGTCGGGTTGTCGGTAGACACACTGATAATATAGATCACCAAAACAGCAGGTTACAGCACAGCATATGCAGCGAATACAAGGTTAAACTCTTGAGAAATGGTAGAGAAAGGGGCAAGAGTACCATGCTAGCAACCCGCCAATGACTGCTGCATCTATACACGTCAGCCCATGGGCAAGAAGGAAGCTGAAATCCCTGTTCCAAGACAACAGTGTCTGTCCATTGAAGGTCTGTAGTAAAAATTGATACTTTATTAGTGACCTGATGGTCTGAGAGAGGGAGAAAGACTTCGGTTACATTCCAGTTACAGGCAAAAGCTTTACCTGGAGCACACATCTTCACTAGCCTCCTAAGCCAATGAACCAGACTTCACAGACCCCTGTGTGCACCGAACTCCCCTTTGCGGTTTTTACTCTGCCTCTAGGCTGGACAGCTGGCACACAAGGCAAGGGCAGGAGCAGACCCAGCCAGAAAAGGGCTCTATCTATTGCACGTAAATTGAGAGGCCCCTGCAAGTAGACACTCATCTTCTCAACAGAAGCAAAGGAATACTCTAAGAAGCAAAACATATGCTATAAGTACACTGTTATTGCTAAGGAAAGGGCTGTTTGCTGAGAAAATCTTGACACAAGAAAGACATATTCCTCCAGAATGTATTAAGGAATTACATGCATCAAATAAGGACAGATGATCAGCCATCTTGGTTGTTTTACAGGCCATTTTTCACGAACCACATTGCCGACCTGATAATTCACAGGGTGACACACGGAAAGGAAAAGGACTGCTGCAGACAGCATACAACAGGAAAGACAGGGTTTGAAGGGAAAAAGATTAGGGAATGCGGAGAGGCATAATGGCATCAATACAAACATCAAAGATATTTTCCAGAAAGCTTCCAGAAAAAAATAAATATAGGAGATTCACTGAGAACGCACAAAACCAGCAGCTTCTTTACCTACTAACGTGTTAAAGAACCTAACAATGTGAAAAGAGCAAAATTCATAGCTCAGGTTGCTGTACCCTGGTGGTCCTTTTTAGACAAACAGCACAGCGCTTGTACGACAAGGTGAGACAAATGAGCCTTGTCTCACTCAGAAAATAAAGTTTCAATTTTCCAAGTGCTGACCTGTGCATTTTACAACTGTCACGTTTTATGAAACATTTTAAAGCAGCACATCCTCCTTGTGCAAATGCACTCAAACACAACCAGAAGTACTCATATCATTACTTCTCTCCGTCAATTACATGTACAATAGCAGACTATACAGCATCAAAAACATCTAAATCTAAAGCAATGCAAAAGCTTTAAGTATACAAACACTGCATCTGCACGGAAGTGAGAGAAGACAGGACAGAAATATCGATATGTTTTCCAGCATTCACGAATTCTTTCCCCACACTCTCCTTACTGAGATGAAGAATCAGAGAATGGTTTGGGTTGGAAGGGACATGAAAGCCCACCTAGTTCCAACCCCCTGCCATGGACAGGGACATCCTTCACTAGATGAGGTTGCTCAAAGCCCCATCCTACCGGACTCTGAACACTTCCAGGGATGGGACATCCATAACTTCTCTGGGCAACCTGTTCCAGTGTCTCACCACCCTCATCATGAAAAATTTATTCATTGTCTCCAAAACGACATTGCTAACCCTGTGAGTGTCCACATCCTTCATTCTTTCCATTTCTTTCCTACTATTCAGTTTGATTTTGCCAGGAGCAAACCCAACCGGGTAAGCAGCTACAGAAAAACAAAGAAATTTATCTGATTTTATTTCTTTGCAAGAAGACATCAAAAAGAAATGCAGCAATTTTATACGTTTATATGTTTATGCAAGGGCAGAAACCCATCTTTCTGCACAGATGTGCATCTTTTGTCATTTGGCAGAGCTGCAGCCATTCAAGTCCTATGATTCTGCAGAGAAACTCAATTGCTGTGATGTCCCAAGGCAGTTCCAATTTACAATTAAACTGTTACAATACCGAGGTTTGTTTCACTGCATCCCTGATGCAAATTGCTGTGTGCTGCTTAGTTTAGGGGGCGAACCTTCTACACAGTTCTTCCTGTTCCTGTCCATCTGCGTAGCCTGTTTTTCTGCCTTATCACACCTGCCACTCTCAGCCCAAGGGGCTTCACAGGAATTCTTCTCCTACTTCCCTGTATAGCAACAGCTTAGGAACAGCTTGGTTTGGACCCACTGCCATAAAGGAAATAGTAGCATGGCACATTTATGAAATCAATGAAGATTCTTATATTTATCCAATAACAGCATAGAAACCTTGATCTCTGCTCAACTGTAGCACAGTGCTCTACTTCAGAGCATGACCCGCACACCACATCCTTCTATCCCCTGAATGCTTCTTTGTCTGACAATAGCGTGGTCTACCAGAGGGAAAGCACGGGGCCTGAATTACAGAGGCCGCACTATGTTCCCACAATGGTACTGGCTTATTTTGTAATCTTAAACAAATTGTGTCCTTTCGCTGGGCCTCAGGTTCCTCATTTTCAAGAAGGTCAAATTCTGCTGATAAAAATCTGCCGTCTAAAAACAACACCTTACGTATGCCACACTGCACATGTAAGCAATGAACCGGTCGCTGCTACTACAGAGTAAGACTTCCACCATGGAGCCCTTATCCAGCAGCAGCAGCTGTGGTATCCCAGCGTCCCAGCTGAGAACTTAACCACTGTCTGAGAACCAAGGCCACTACCAGGGTCCTTCAGAAGGTCAGCACCTACAGATGCTAATCAGACTCTGAAAATGTTAACTACTTTATAGAGGTTGGACTGAAAAGAAAGCAATCAGCACTAGCATTGACATTTCAAAAGTAGACAAAACTTTACCCAGACCCCTAGGACAACCTTATACCCGATCTACTTTTGCTCGCTTTCTCTTGAAAAGCAACACATTAGCAACACACCAGTTATATAAGCAAAATGAAAAATGTGGCAGGCTTTTTTTTTTTTAAACAACACAGAAGCAGATTGGTAGAACAAACACACAGAAGGCTCAGAAGAGCCAACGTAATTATAATAAAGCATCATTTTAAGAACCTGAACTTGGGTACATACAAAGCTATGAGTAATGTATGGAAACGATTCTGAATACATGCAACAGTTCATAAGATTTGCCTTCAGTGGCAAGAAGTCTTGCATGTATTCCAGAATGTTATTTTGCTGATCCATATATTAAAAAAAAATCCCAAACCAAACCAACGAAAACACAGCGGTGAGGTCACCGTGCTGAAGGCAGGGCACTTCAGTCCCACTGTCTGGTAAACTAGGCGAGGTCGGGCACACTGGCCGATGGAGTAGCACTGCTGACCGCTGCAGTTACCCTGTAGTAAGAAGTGCAAGTGCCTTGAGCCCTCTCAGATTTTACACCAAGAAAACCATTCAGCACCTGATGTGCCACTCCAAAAAGGAGAGGAGGTAACACCTGCGTATCACTGGACAAGGCCTGATATTTACATTCTGTGAAAGACGCGGACACATTTTTTACAAACCTCCCTTATACAGACATTAGATTTTCGCAACTGACATGCAATCAACATCCAGTGATTCTAAGAAAACCTTGACTTCCAATTAGCTATCTGAAATAAGATGGGTCAAACTTTTAAGTGTTCTCACAAGCTCTCATTTGTTCTTAACAGGAGCAGCTGGATGCTTAACAGGTCTTGAAAAAATCTGGCTGACAGCACTTGTCCTATTCAAAATCACTTACAGTGATGCATTCCCCGATTCTACCACCTCTCACTTTCCCTTCTCAAAATCCACCTGGAATAGGGAAAAAAATCCTACTTCTGAATAAATATCAGAAGACTTAGCCAAAGTAAAGAAAAAATATACAAAAGAAGCCAGAGGAAGATCTAGATGTCCTAAAACCTACTTTTTAATTATTAGTCTATTAGTGTATTTTTCTATCAAAAATAGATAGGCATCATCCCAGTACGATTTCTGCCATTCCCTATTTATCCATCCCACCTATGCTGTGTCATCAGAGCTCATACTGAGACTGTAGAATGTACATATGCTTCATCTAAATCCACGCAAGATTAAAAATGCGAACCATCAATAAGATACATTTTTATCAGCAAACTCTTTTGCACAGACTGCAATTTTTTCATTTTTGATCCTTCAATATTAAAGATGTTTTGCGCTTCAAAGGTGTTAAGTCAAGGACTTTGTTCCTAGGCTTCTAACAAACCTTTATTGGCAGTGTTATATCATAGTGCATTTCATGCCAGAATGAAATCTTAATGCTCCAGTAGCGTGGTGGTTTTTTGCTGTTGTTGATGATTTGTTTTGTTTTTAGTATCACTGTCAGTTAATAGAGCTCTAATAGAACTTCAATTAACACTGACAGACTTTAGAACTTTTATCAATGAAGCCGTTGTTTCATGCAACTTACCCTTAAGATTACTTAGATTTAAATTACAAGGTTTTAACTATAATTTAAATTGTTCAAAATAAATAATAATTTAAGAGATTAACAAGTATTCTTCCATGTTTGATTTGTACATGCTGCATGTCTTCTGAGAGTAAAGACAAGAAAACCAGAGACAGATACAGACGTAAAGGTTCAAGAACAGCTGCTGCCAGGTCCGGTTTCCACTGTTCTGATAGTGCCTAGAGTCAATGCCATCATTTGATATTGAATTGAGTAATTGGTTCATACTACAGATAAAATGAAAGGCATGTATAAGCACTCAATTTCTAAATACTCAGCCTATCTTTTAATCTTCTTTAAGGACAATAATTATTTTTAAATTCAGAGTTGTGTTTATCTTCCTCTTTGTAGCTCACAACGTAACACTATTTTGAACAGCAAGTTTGAGAGAGAAAGAAAGAAAAAAGGAAGACTTCAAGAAAACTGCAGCTGCAGAAAGCAGGCACTTTCAAGTGACAGAACACCACATACCAACATACATTGTGTTCCCCCAGGGTAAATGCTTTATTGTATGACAGTGTGCTGTACTTACGCAATAATTTTTAAGCACACTTACCACTTTATCCCCATTCTGTATAATACAGCGAAAGAAAAAAACTAGAAAGCTCGAGCATCAGCACATTAAACAGCCCTGTCATGGTTCACATCAAGTTCAATTTCATAGGCTTTTATATTAGAGCCTCCAGCACTATCACTATATGGTAATCAAAAAGCTGGAACGATCCTTTCTTCCGAGCATATTTCAAATCTTCAAAACACAGGTTAGAAATCTAGACATATAATTCATTTGAGCCTTTTTCTACACAATGCACAGAGCTTGAAAAACAATTTCAGATTAGATCTTAATGGAATTATACCGCTTTAGCTACTGCTGGAGCAGTAAGTGGTAATCCTGGGCAGCATCTCTGCACCCAGTAGTTGTTGTGCAAATGACTGGGCTGTCATTTGCATACTGCCTGCTTTAAAAGCCTTAAGGTTCCTTCCGAACAATTTAAGTCAAGCTCTCCAAGTTCTGTGCCACATTTAGATGGTTTCAACTACCATATATCCACCACAGGTTGCAACTGCATTTTCTTTTTTCCTTATAACTCCAAAATGAGAGATAATATAATGTATTCTCTCACACAAAAAAGAATCGGCTTTTGCTATGAGGGGTTTTTACCCAAGCTAACACTTATTGCATTGATATTTAAAAATAGCTCTGGAGTTCTTATGCTTTTATTCAGGAAAGCCAGCCATTCTTGAAACAGGGTTCATGATAGCTGCGTGCGTAAGTATGGCCTGCAAACAGAACCTAAGTGCCTTTCTAAATAGAGCAGACATAGCAATGGAGAATAGGTAAGGTAAGATTTTTTTCCTCTGATCCTACTATGCTACTTTAAATAGTGTAGATTATTATTATTGGTATCATAAAAAAATGCTAATGCAGAAGTTTTAACCGGCCATCCTAACAATCACCCGAACAAGATCATTGGATAGGGAGAGCCCTATTTACAAATGTTTTAAACATAAAGCCTGCCTTCAATAATGGAAGATTTTACAGTGCATTTGTAAATAAGTTAAGCTTCTGGCAAAGGATCTATTGTTAACTCTCTAATACACAACCCACCCTTAGCTGCTGTTAAGTAAACCAGACAAATATTCTTTAAAAAGACTGCCATAAATTCCCAAATTTTCAGCTTTCTAAACATTCTGCTGCCATAACTCTCCTGAGAAGCTGACCATATGCATTCTTCAGGACAGCTTCCAAGAGCTTAAGCTTAAATAGAGTGAAAAACAATGTTAATGCACTTGCAAGAACTTGCAAAAATGCAGTCACTGTCATAATCTACAAAACATTTTAACCAAATGCTAATTTGAACAAAACCTTTGGCAACAAGCAGCTTTACACCCAACTCACTGATATACTGCTTTTAAAGTCACATTTGTCACTGAATTGAGTAATGGCACTTGCCAGGAAGATTTACCTATTTTAGATTAATTGAGTCACACAACAGGAAAGCTTCTTGCTTAAGGTCTTTGTCAAAATCTACAAAAGCAGATCCAGATCTCAGGCATTTCAGTCCAATGTTTTAACCAAGTGACAGTTGCTCCTTCTACGCCTGTAAGTCAAAGCTACACTGTAAAGCAGCCTTTGTGCAAAGATTATTAATACAGCTATTAAAAGCAGGTGAGCCAGGAATGTCCCTCCCCTAGCCAGGACAAAAGGCACTCTTACCTCTAGATAAAAACACCGGAATAAGGAAAATCGACTTAGAAAAACACCTACATTAACTAAAACAAGAACTTGACTGGGGGCAGGAGAAGGAACAAAAACCAGAACAAAAAATCTGTGCTGCTAATATAGCCACTCCCTTTCACTTGACTAGATTGCGGAGAGAAGACTGTCAAAGCCCAGACAGGGGCTTAGGTATTTCTTAACCTGCCATTTAGAACTCTTTTGTCTCACATCAGCATTTCTGCTTTCAAGGAAGAAATAGCACTACTCTGAAAATATATTTTTGAGAGACAGAACTGAATGGCACAGCTGTCAACAGAGTTATGTTTTCACAAATTTGGAACAGGCATACACACTTGCTTACAGCATCCCAGACAGAGCTATATCATGTATTTTAGCACCTGGGGATGCTAGTAGGTTTGGAAGGGCAAACTGCTAAAGACAAAATGCAGGCACAGGACTGCCAGTGTTGAAAGAGACTGCCTTCTTCTGGATTTACTGCTTCCAGCAGTGCATGCCAACCTCCCATACCTGGCATTTTCGCCCTCCTGCCACAGTTTGCTTCAGGGCTCAGCCTTAGCTGAGGGAATGAAACAGCAAGACTTTAAGAGCCCCAGCCAAACGAGCAGGAAAACAGTACTGGAGTTGTGTCATTTTCTTCTAGACTTTTAAAGACTTTGTTAAGGGTGAATAAGCTGTAAGGACACTTTCACCAAAGATGAATAGTTAAGACAGCATCTAAAAACATCAAAAAAAAAAAAAAAGAAAAAAGACAAAAAAGGCACCAAGATGAAAGGAAAACATTCAGGACAAAAAAAGAGGCAGGGGAGAAAACATGGAAACACTGACTGAGGTAAAACGTGTAGGTAGAGGGCAGCAGAGGGGTACCAGCGACTCTCTCTGGCTACGTGCCAAAACACAAGCCTTTGGAAAGGTCTCTTCAACGTTAGCTTATAGATTTACTACTACTACTTTCAAAATATTGTAGTTGTCATGAAACACTAAAATCTTCCTCAAGCAGATGGACTCTTAGAAGTGCAGCTGTCGAGCAAAAAGTGGCAAAGTACTGAGTTTCACAGAGATAAAGGTCTTAGGGCTCACAGAAAAAAAAATGTTTACAGGGGAAAAGGTAATATTCTAAGAAGGTTTTTTCTCCTCTGAAGAACACAAATTAGCCTTTCCAATTATTCAAAATGCACATTACCTCTAGCACTCATTTTCCTGCTCTATAACCTGGTAACAGAAGATTCTTGGCTGGAGCTTGCAAAGCAAAGAAGTTACTATGGAGGTTTGAGTTCACCGACAATAAAAGGGACGTGATTAGGACATCTTAAAATGTTTCTATTTGTTTATAAGCAATGGCAATGTGTTTGCAGTGCATGTTTCCTATCTGTAATGGTAAAAACTGTTTCCAGAAAAGGTTTTGGTAGTCATTGTTTAACAACAGCGACTGACTTGGCCTCAGTAAGCAATCTGCTTCTAATCAGCAGTTACACTTAAAAGAACAATTCTGGTATCAAAACACGACATGAGGTTAAATGTACCCATGAAGCAAACTGGTACCAGACAGTCACAATGTCTGAAGTTAACATGCCATCATGATTTATATGTATATTGAGAAACTAATCAATTATTCCCAACTTCAGAGCATTTGGCAGATTTTTGGTTTTAGTTACACATTATGACAGTTCCTATCCTGAATTCTTTTTAAAGGATTCCAGAGCCAATCCCATCCGATGATTCAGAGTTCTGTAAACTGATTCAGAGGTTTTGTGGACACCTAATGAAACCCAAAATGATCCCTAGTCATCAGATAGCACTCACTGAAGGCTGAAGTTTTTTGATCAAGCAAAGAACATACTGTGGACAGATATTTAAATGACTGCATAGCCCAAAGTAGTGGTTTCTGACATTTTCAAGTGACAGCAAGTGCTACAGGCAGTCAAAGCACAATTTCGTATTTGACAATTATGTCATCATGATTAAGCAGCTTGGATATTTTTGCAAGCCTCTGAGAGGAGGTTGCAGAGTAGAGGTCATGGTTTATGAAATTCATTGACAGCAGTAATCCATCCAAAAAAAAAAAAAAAAAATTAATTAACCTGCAATTAAATCATTCTTTAAATGGGAAACAGCAGAACAAGGCTCTTTCAGCAAATGCTTCTGTAATTCACTGCTGAGGCCAAGTGCACTCATCCTTCCACTTTTCCTGGTCCACAGGGTGACCTGTAACCATTCACCAGTGGCAGAACCTTGCTTTTGAACCCTGAAGTCCCTTGCTGAACCCTGCTACTTGCCAGTGAGGAGGCAGCTGCCACAGTACTGCACCTGCTTGGACACAGCAGTGACTTCAAGCGGTCAGACAGCAGCACCCTTGGCATTCTCAGCAATTTCACTGAAGCTACCTGAAAAAACTGCTGCGTTGGTCAGACGCTCTTTGTATTCTCAGCAACAGCTTTAGAGCCACCACCAAATTCAGGGTTCTGTTTTTCTTACTGTCAAGTTACCCAGTTCCACAGCTAGCAGAACATACCCTGCCAGTCCCAGGTGGGTGCTGTAAAACATCTCACCAGCTATCATCCCAACGCAGTACAGAGCACACAGATGCGCAGGCAAGTCCACAACTGGTGAAGCCACAGTCCAGAGTCCTTCTACCCAAGAGTTTACTTCACAAGTTGCAGTGAAGCAATAAGAGTCGAGACATGGAATGCAGGGAAGTGTTCTGTTGAGATATATATTTTGAATATTCCAGCAACAACAAAAGGCAAACAGGCTTATGGTGTTAAGGGCTGCTTCCATGAATTAGAAACTTTAAGATAACAGATAATGATGCCAGAATCTGTGCTCTGATACTGTACAAAGCCAATGCCTATCCCCAGTGAAGTGGATGTTACTGGAGATTTTAAAAAAAAAAAAAAAAAAAAAAAAGCAATATCCATGCAAGGAAAAGGTATAATAAAAGAGGGTTAAAACAACGGATATGCTGTTGCAAGTGGCTCTTTCCCCCAGTAGACGTTCCCTTAGGAAGGCGGGGATTCATTTTTTGATGTACACGCTCAATAGTTGATTCGCCGCTTTCTGTGCTACATTCAGGCTATAATTTATAACCCATGAACTGGTCCTTTTAACCTTCAATCAGCCCTTCTTCACACTCACTGCCTACCCCAACAAGGCTTGGGTTGCCCTGCGTATGGATGCTCTCCCGCTTGTGACAAGAGCCCTTTTTCTCAGCAATGCTCCTGGTGGCCCTGCCCCGGTCAGCCCGACGCAGCCAGTTACCAGCGTTAGAGGTTTCCTGCTCCCCAGCCCCCCGAGGAGGGCCCAGCGGGCACACTCTTTTTATTGCTGGGTATTGTGGGAGGGGAAGGAATTCGGCACTGGAGCTTCTCTGCCTTCAACGACTTGAATATATTTATGTGGCTTCCAGAGGAGCCTGCTGCAAATGATTCTAATAACTTTCTTTTGTTCATGACCGAGTACATTACATCAGCAGGCTTCGAGGCCCAGCACTGCAAGACTAATTGGTTTTTACCATGTATATAATAGAAAAGCTTATAACATTCTCAGTCATAATTTTAGCAGGATTAAAAAAAAGTAAATAGGCCTGAGAAGTCACATGCTGCAGATGTAATTTAGGAGAGGCTATTTTTATACTTTAATTTTAATGCAATTTAACATATTAAACTAAAAATGGTTCCTTTGAGATGCACCACAACATTCCAACTTTAACAGCTTCACGAGTCTGAATCATAACGCACTGAAGCTTAGCTGTGTGCCACTATTTTATTATTTAAAAAAATCATTCTCATTTAGGTTTTGATCCATTTTATGTTTCTTGACACAGATTAAGTTATT
The DNA here is from genome assembly GCA_013399115.1 of Anseranas semipalmata. Taxonomy (NCBI): domain Eukaryota; kingdom Metazoa; phylum Chordata; class Aves; order Anseriformes; family Anseranatidae; genus Anseranas; species Anseranas semipalmata. Next base: position 643,326 of record VXAA01005292.1, read on the forward strand.
ACAAAATTAATGAAAATTGTCTGCATGACAGCAGATTTTTTCTTTGGGCCTGCAAATATAATTATCCACCCACAGAAGAGAAGGAAAAATGAAGAGAGGGTCTCTGTTTCTGACAGATACTGCCCTACATTTTTAACGCAGGGAGAAAAACATGCTGTCAAACACGCAAATCAGTGCCAAGTAAGCGCCTTCCCAAGGGACCACGTCTACAACAGACAAAGTAGTAACTGGGAATGCAACAACTTTTGTTTTTATATTAGCAGGAAACAAGGTAGCATCAAAGCAAATCTCTGGTGAGGCTACAGCATGCAAAGTCAAGTCTGTGGCAATTTTCCTTGCCAATCAAAGGATTTCCTCTGGATTTCACAAGCTTTGCAAGTCAGGCCTCCTCATGAGTAGATCAATGCTCCTCCCTTGAGAAAGGCAAACTAATATCCTTTGTTTTAATGTGAGAAAGAGAAGAGAACCATGACAAGGACAGACATCACACACTATTAATAAAGTATGCAAGCATATATTTAAAAAAACAAAAAGTCATTTAGCTGACCATTTGGCTTTCTTCTATATTTTAGCAACCAGAAACACCCAGCTTTACTTCTGAGAAAATATTATCTACAGCGTCAACAAACCAGGCAGTGAGAAGACATGACTTTGGATTCTGTAAAGGCATATAATCCACATCAAAAATGTCAGTATGCTGCAATTTACTGTTAGCAGTACACAATCCTTGATATCAAGGATTAACAAATGCATTCACTAAACTACCTTCACCTTCCAGGAAAAAAAAGAAAATCTGTAGTCCGAGTCCTGTGCATTTGAGTCACTAATAAGACTTCAGGCAATTGCCTTCCCTGCAGCATCACCAGACTTCACATCACCTTTCGGAATACAGAAGGGCTGGCACAGAAGTGAAGATGAAAGGGTAGCCCAGAGCACCTGATCTGTAACAACAACAGCAAGTCTGCTGCCTATTCATTAAAGAGAGAAAGATAAGAATTAAATGACTGGTTTGTACAGTGCTTTTGCATCTGGGAATGATAAATAAAGTCTACAGACAGTTGGAGCATCATAGGAATAGGTTACAGAGAGAAAGCCCAGGCGCATATTCAGTGCCAGCATAGCTTGAGCATAAAGACTTCTGAAGTAACATACCTAAGGAAAATTGTTACATTCTACAGATTCTAGCTTTTTTTTAGTGGTTTAAAGCAAGTGATATCCACTTAGAGGTGCAGAACTGTTGGTGATTTAAGGTTATTTAATAAAATTCTTAGAAAAAAGCACTATAAAAAGATGTGGCCAGGACAGCTAATAAACAGCCTAAAACTTTTCACGTATTGTCCTTTCTAGAACATGTCAGGCCTACAGCTTATACAGTCATCTGAAAATGAAACTAGTTCAGAGAAAAACCTATGCAGCAGAAATCAATCAATCTACTCAGCACTGGAAAGCATCTGGGCGCCTGCTCCCTTGCCTGTGTCCTCTACTCACGTACCTAATCCTGAAGTCCACACGACAGCCAGCCGATCATCTTCTGCATCATTCACAGCCCCCTCCAAGTCGGACCTTCAGCAGTTGTCCGAGAGATGGAGTGATTTCAAGAACGACATTTTAGTGAGTTATACGCTTCCTTTTTCCCCTCAAACACTCAAATCCTGCCCCAAAAGCTTACTCTGGAAAAAAAAAAAACAGTTAAGAGCTTGAAAAGGAGAAACCAGTGGCCTGTACTGCAGTCACAGGAATCATGCTGATCAGAAAAAAGTTGATCAGAAACAGAACCCGTGCTTCTGGATAGTACTTTAATGCCTTACAGTATCCGTGCCAACAGTTTGCTAGTCCATACTAGTTAGTTACAGCTAGTACTGTTTTCTTCCCATCTTACTCTACTTCCTTCAGCTTTTGGACTATAATGCTCCCATTTACTGTACTGGATATATTACAGCTCACAGCAGACAAGTTTAGCCTTTAATCTAGCCCCTTTCTAGGTAGCAAGCCTACATGATCTCCTCCGTCATTTAAGATTGCTCAGACGTTTCCAACATTGGTGAAGTCCATTTGTGATGATAATGCCATTAAACAGTTGTCAAGACAGATTTGAGAGAAGACAGCAGTTTAAGGTTCCAAAAAGTGTTTTTCAGCCTTTTATGAAAAACTAGGGAATCCATAAGACAAAGATATTCTTTTGAAGTTTCTTTTAAAAATGCAGGCATTGAGACATGACATTCGTACTTCTGATAAGCAATAATTTATTAGCTCCTAGCGTTACTAAGAATTTCTCAAACTTTGTAAAAGCCGGCATGGCTTTGTATTTTTATCTCTCACAGCCAGACTGATACAAAGAACTGTCTGATATGGATATTCATAGGTGAAAGGCATCTATCTATTTAGGTCATCTATTCTGCTTGCCTTCAAGTGCAGAATTATTTTTGGTAAAATACTATTTAGTTTATCAGTGTCAAGGAGGCCTTGTTATTATGCTTGGTAACATAAGTAAATCTAACCTGACCATAGTGTCTCTGGGGCTAAATTTAAGTCCAGAGGGGACAAAAGACACACTGCATATGTTTACCCTGACAGTCAGCAACCACAAGGTTTCTGTCCAGGCCAGGCACAGACGTTACACAGGCAGAGACCCGGAAAGCATGGCTCAGGTGGCTCCGTGGCTTCAGAATGCCCTTTTGGACTCAGAGAATCCCCCAAACGTCTCAGTGCTCTCTGAAGGTGCTTGTGGCTACCTGCAAAAAGCCTCCATGTGGCGGGGAGTAGGAAGGATGAGCTCATGGCAGGTTTACAGCCTTCTTCACAGCCTTAAAACAACAGCTATGTAAATACAGGCAACAAACAAATCTCCCTGACTGTGACATGACGGTTGTTTCAGCACACGGGGAGTTTAACTATTTTTAACTTTTTGTAAATCTTTTGCTATAGATAATTACTCTTAGGAAGATAAAGTAGTAACTTGGTAGATATTTATAGATAACTCCGTTCAGAACACGGCATAAAATAAAAATTGTTCTCACCTGCCTACTCATCACCAGCCCGAATTTTATCTAGAACAGTACCCTGAATTCACAGTACCAGCGAACAGCTCACTGCACATTCATAACACAAAACAGATGAGGATACTTAAACACACACACACACCTATGCTTATAAACCATAATGCTTTCTTAAAAATATTTAGGAAGACTCAGTGAAACATCCACAGAACTGCAGCAGAAAATGAAATCTCATCGAGATATTGACATTGCATTAACGGAATAAGAAATTACCATGTAGACTTGTTATATCATCTTTGGAAATTATTTTCTATAAAGTTCTCTGATAAAGGTTAAAATTGGGAAAACCGTTTCGGAAAGAAACACTATACAGGAACATGATTAAGGTAATCATGACAGACTCAAATGAACTTGTTTTGGAATTAGTGCAAGACTTAGTATGTGCAATGAACCAAAACTCATGCTATAAACCTAGATGAAAGGATTAAAAATCTGGATGAAATAATGCAAAATGAGGTGCAGTAAGTCAAAGAACATTTTATCTGCTTCAGTCTTGCTGAGTTAACAATGCTGATTAAAAGCCAGGGCACCATTGGGATTTCATGGAGTAGAAGAGAGAGAGGGTGCTCTACAATATGGGGCAAGATTATATGCTGGGTCACGTGTAAAACTGGACTATACGATCGTTTCCTGCATTTGCATAGATAGCACCCTCTGTCTGCAGAATACAAAGTATTTACTACCGCTGTTGCAGGCCCTGTTGAGGCATGTTCTGGAGTTGTTTCTGTCTTGATTACATACAGCTGAGTATATGAATTCCATCTTTTACTTCTTTATCGGCTGGATTTCTTCTGCAACTAATTGGAAGCCAGAGAGCTCTGCCTATGGGAAAGCCAGCAGCTACTGCAGCCTGCCTTCACTAGAATTTCTCTTCGGAAAGTATAACAAGGTCATTTTCAAAAGATGCAAATAAATGGAGGGAGGTGGGTGGGGAAGAGGAGGAGGGACCGATGTGCAGTGAGACATTCCAGGTTATTAACTAGCATAAGATGACAGAAAGGAGGTGATACTATTCAAAATCCGCACCTTTGCTCATTAGTCATTGCTGTGACATACAACTAACACACAATACTGGCAACTGTTCTTTATTCGGCAAAGTGCGATGCAGGCTAGGTGCAATTTACAGGCTATAAGAAATCGAGGTTTTTTATGCTCTTGTGTTTGTGTTACAAGTGCAGGTGTACGAGAACACAGTGGTGTTCTTTCCCGTTTCCCCCTTTCAGAACAGATGAGCAATGTGCAGGGTTTCCTTCCACTATAAATAAGTGCCTATTGCTTTTACTTGACACTTGCTTTCCATTTTCCCATCAATGGCTACCCAGGGAACCGACTTCTAAGCCTCCCCTCTGAATGCCATGTGGAATACGCTGCCACAAATGTTTCCATAAAATAAAGACAAACAAAAAAGAGCTAGAATACAAGTCAATACTTGCTGAAATAACTTCCCCCCTCCCTTTCATTTCTGCTGTGCTTGAAATGAAGGCTAACTCAAGTAGTTTAGAGGCATCTACTGTAAGAGCAATGGTGCAAGGGAGAAACCAAGGCAGAGAACTGCTACACCACATGCACTTGCAGTGTTTCATCAATCCCGTAGCTTCCTAGCTCATTTAAGAGTGGAATAACATGCATTTGTTTATAAACATAAGGATTTTGCTGCTCGTTATTCTTTGAAAATTTAGGATTGAGCTAACAAGCGTACAGCTTGTCCAAACCATTGCAGAATCAGGTTTATTCTTTGTATCCCTACAATACTAATAAATAAGGGAGACCCACAAAGGAGGAGCCGAGGCACAAAGATTTCATTTCACTTTCTTAAAGTTGAGTCTAGACCATCCCTATCTACTAAGGGAAAGGCAGGCCATAAAGGCTTACCCAGAGCTCCACACAACCCACTGAAGGTGGTCTAAAGTCTCGTTCATCGGTCAAGCCTCACAGACAGCACGTCTGTATCTGCTCTGGTGCGGCTTTTCTGAGTTTTAGGTTACAAGACAGAAATCTTTTAAGAGCAAGCTAGTTGGGATTTCAGTTTAAATGCTGATATCATTATGCGACTAAGCAGATTGTGTATTCTCACAGTAGCATCTCAGTTATCACTTCAAGCATGGGAAGTAGACAGAGAATTAGGGATAGCAGCTACCGATTATAAACTCAGGGTTTCTCACTGTAGCAGACACACTAAATTTAACTTACATGCTCACAATGAGCAGCCTGTAAGAAGGAATATTACAACTGGCACAGTTATAACATGGAGTTATTGACTCATCTTACACAAAGGGAAGGGCGTCAAAGATGTTTTAAAAATGCAATGTGACAATTTCAGTACACACTACACAGAATAACAAAATCATAGGACATGCTGGTCATTTCTACTGCACCCCCGCTTTTCAAATGCATGTGTGTAACCTTGCTGAATTCCGTTTAGGGGCACAGTTAGGTGTCGTGCTCCAGCAGCTGGAACACAAGATCGGAGGTTTTCTTAGTTTTACCTCACTAACTCTGGGAAGTCCTTTCTACATCACTATTTTTTTTTTAATCCAACTATGAAACTGATATTTGATAGAGCCTGAATTTACCTGAGAGGTACTGACTATGCTTAAGTAATGAAGTTTCCATTTCCATCCGCCAAGAAGCATGTCTATCGTGTGAAAAACAAACAAGATCAAGAGAAGCGAGACTGTATTGTAACTGTACTGTAAATTAAATTTCTCTAATTACAAGCCTTGTCTCAAATGTCAGTAGTGAAAACCAAACCTTTTGGAAGCATCTCAGAAGCAATGTACAGCAACTGAAGAATTCCTGAAATATCCCCATATTCTCCTCTGACTGCTAAGCCAAACTAGGAAACATGTAAGCAACTAACATAAGCCACCTAACTGTGTAATCTTTTAACTGCAAATCTGGCAGGTCTCTTGCACTCCAATCAGTCCCACAAAAACCATGCACATATATGCAATGATGTGCGTCTGCAGGAGCACTAACAGGGCTGCCTAACTTTCTGAATTAGTCTTAAAGATCCTTGACGTGATAAAATGACATTCTCATAGTTACCTTGTCATAGTCTTCTCTTTATTAAAATAATTTACTTTGCGGTGTTACTGAGAAATCTGTAGTGCCAAATCAGTGCAAGAGGTTACTAAGACAGTAATAACCACTAGAGATCTGCTGATCTCCAGCAGAAATTGTTTAGTGACAACCTAGAGGTTACAATCTGTTTTCATACATACAGCACATCATCGCAGTACTCTGAACAGGAACATATTCATGAAACGGTCTAAATCCTTACAAACACTTGCTAGTGATGGGTCTGTTTTACTGAAAAGCCACTTGGTAGCCAATATAATTTTCTCATTGAAAAAAATAAGGCTACAATCCTTTGATCAACCCTATTTGCTATACAGTCTTGAGCAAGTTCTTCCAGGCAATGCACTAAGGCAAAACAAATACCCTTGTTTTCAAATGCATTAAAAAGCTATCAAAATGCACTGGCTATGGACAGATACGCAGCAATAAATATTATGAAGTAATTTGCAAAGAAAAAAAAAAGAAAGAAAAAAACAGGGGGGCTGCAAAGGTGGCTGTTTGTAATCTGCTTAACAAAGACATAATGCTATCACCAAGCCAGAGATCACAGATGCATTAGAAACAGCAGCAGCAGAATGCTCAGCTGCCCTGACCACAGCCCAGCTTGCCCACCACTATCTTGTACTTCCTTTACAGAAGCAACGCACGTGTAACACTGCTAGTATTCTGTATTGGTATTTCAAGGCCAGCTGGGGGATGGCTCAAATACTGCACATAAATTATCCCCTTTTTTTGGAATTAAAGGAGACAGAACAAGGGCAAGGAATTCCAACAGAACCTTCTTCACTAACATACAACACAGCATGTTGTAACACCTCTTTTGAGGCATCCATCGCTATCAAGAGCAAGAAGAGTAGCTGTGTATTATCGCTGCAATACTTGCGGTATCAGATGCTTGAACAGAACTTCATGAATTCTTTTTATTAAACCATTGATTGAGAAAACATTTTAAATAGCCATGAAGAGAGTTTCTCCTACTGCTTTCCACAAGGGTAGGAGATTTAAATAAATAGAAGTGCAAGCAGAACAGCTTGGGCTTAAAACAAGTTCTGTGTTTGTTCCTAGGAAGAGAAGCTATTTTATTTAAATAGATTTTATTCCTTCCCTCTTGTTCCCCAACTGCTGTCTCTTTTCAAAGTCAGATCCAATAGAAGCAAAGAAAAAAATCTTGAGCCTAAGCTAAGGGAAAATCACTAGAAGACAAACAAAAAAGCAGCTAACAAATCATGAAACAATATTTCCACCTGGAGGTTTTCAGATGTCAACTATATCTTGAAGATATTTGGAAATTTGAAAGTCATGGGTGCTGCTAGGAACTCCAAGAAGTAAGCATGGTGTGTGAACACGACGCATGTTGCAATAGTTAATTATTTCACACAGCTTGGTTAAATAAGAAAATGTATAGATTAATATATGCTGAAGTGTTTTGAAAGATAGCATAGCATTTTCAACTGATTTCCAGACAAAATAATACGCTCACCAGCCCGATATAAAGTTTTTTCCAGAGTGTACTTTAGCACTACTAAGCTAAAATAATGGTATAAAAATGGAAGCAAACTGCCCTGAGCCATGACAGACCTTAGCATAACGAACTATTGTTTAGAATTTATAGAAGTTATTTATTCCACTTGCATATGACCCCCCTTTATTAAGTGATCCTTTTCTCTCACATCATGACTGCAGAAAAGAATAATCAACTGTGGAAGGATCTGAATAGTTCAACTGGCATTAAAAAGGCACTGGCAATTAATTAGAGTAGTGCAGTTAAAAACATGAACCAATACCAGGCCCAGTCCTATTTCCCACTAGCAGCTTCTTCCACTCCCTCGTGTTAAACTGCTTTAGAGGTTAAGCGTGCCAGGCTAGGATGACGAACGCTGCAGGCTGCATGACATGCAGCAGGGGCGGTGCAGCCACACACAGCGGGACCACGGGGCGGTTGTTTGTTTCCATCACGAGAGGTGCATCTTCTGTCCCTGCAGGACCGACGAGACTATAACTAGAACTGACATTCCGAAGGCACAAAAATCTCTCGAGAATAGTCCTGCCAAGTTCTTAATGGCTATGATTTCATTCGTGGGGGCTGCAGGTTGCCTAACTACCACCACAGTGGGCAGCAGCAGGACTCTGAATTTAGCTCCAAAACATTTATTCTTATTTTATCTTTTATATGCGGTAATTCTCTAAGAGAAAGCAGAATAAACAGCAAATAGTACACACAATGCATTTGCAGACAAGTAATGATGTCTGGTCAGCAGAAAGAAGCTTCCTCACCTTTCACCTACGCTGCCCCTTCATTCACCCAGAAGATGCTGGAGAACATTTATAGAGAGTATTTCAGTGACAGCACTTTCTAAAACTATAAAGGTAGAGCAGTCAGATTTCTGTACACCCCCTCCTTCACTAACATTGCTCCTGCCCTTTGAAAAAATACGAAATCTCTTGAGTGCTTTCATATCTTCAAGGGGTAAAAGTGCTAAAGAGCACGGCTGTATTTCAAACACAAACGCACAAATCGGTTCCTGTCTGCTGAAGCTGTTCTGCTGGAAATGGTAAAGCCAGCTCGAAATGCCACTTAGTTACACACACCACCTTATATTAGAGCAGTAAGTGATGAGAGCCAAGAATACCGCGGTCACCATTTGCTGTGCTTTACGAGTCTTCCCCCCTCCTACAGCGGTATTCCACCATTGCTGGAGTTGTGAAGGGGTCTTGCTCCTACGTTTGCCACCTTTTCTGTATTTAATGTATTCATATTAAAAATGGTGCTTATAAATAGCAAACTAGAGAAAGGCACTAAATAATACTGGAGACTGAAAGTCCTATAATTATGCACAGAATTCAAACACTTTTTGAAGCACACGGTAGAGTTTTGATAGCCACGTAATTCAGTCTGACATCATAAGCTACAGCGCTGCAATGCTAATTTGGGAGATGATTACAGCTCTAAGAGGTTGAAGCAGTCTTTATTTACATGCAATCTCTGGTTTGTCTTCAGAAAGGACTAAGGATCTGCTAAATTCTGCTTGCAGTGGGAGCATCAGTCCACCCAGACATGGTTAAGATAACCCCACTAATCAGTTACAAGGCCTCCCTATGACACGCAAACTTTTTAACCTTCACATACAACTTGGTGACATACCACATGTGCTGCAAAGTCTGGTGAAAGGTTCAGCATGATGTGAGGGTGGGAACTTAGATGCAGGGACTAACACATCACGTGGTCTCCCTTTGCTACAGAACTTCTACCTGTTGAACTGCAAGAGCTTTGCGAGGACATTATTTCTGTTATTTAACTCAAATCGTATAGCTTGAGCTCCGGCTGGAATCAGGAAGTTTCTCTGCCTGCTATATCCTCTTCTCCCTCCTCCCCACAGAGTTCGTTGGGGGTGGTGGGAGGAAGATATAGTTGTTCCCTTTCTATTTCTTTAAGGCAATGAAGTTATACCTATTTATCTCAAAACAAACAAACAAACAAACAAACAAACTTAACACATCACTGGAAGAGCTAGATAAAGTTACAATGACTCGGAAGATAAGAATCCCCATCTTCAGGGTCTTTTCCTTATACTAGAGTAAGTCCACAGGAATGTTGCTACTCATTTCAAGGAGTAGGAGGATACCCATCATAAGGGTAATGCTAATTTTTATTCTTGCCATTGCAACCTCTCACTAATTCCTCAGAAAGGAAGCAAGGAGAGGTTGGCATGTAATTTGTTAAATTACAGCCCTCAAGCACGAACTGTTAAGTCACGTTTAGTACAACTCAAAACAGGAAACACACAATCTTTATGAAGAATTAAAGACAAAAGAATAAGAGCTTGTATTCAAGTGACTGAAGCAAAGTTATCAAGCCCAACATAAGCCAAGTAACATAGTACTAACTCCCAGATTCAATCAAAATAGAGCAGGAATATTTAAACTGTAGTCTAAATTAGATCTGTAACAATCTTCATAGAAATAGGCAAGTCAAGTAGCAAAGTTATCTTTGGAAAAAATCTATTAGCAGTAATGGCATGATAATCCTCTCAGATTCATTGATGCTGACAGATTAAATACTTCAAATTCATCTTTTATTTTGTTAGCTCATTTGACATAAAATAAGTCCTACATTTTTTATATTATAGTGGGAGTAGAGGGAGTTTTGCTGTTACCGTGGCATATTCAGTATTAACGGAATGCCTCTGGTTATTCAGTAAAACTCTGAACTGTGTAACCAAATGACAACTGGAAAAGACTAACTTGTTTCCTCTTTTAACACAGTACCACTGTTCACTAGAAACTAAATTAACAGTACTGAATGTGTGTCTATTTAGGAAAAGCCTAAGAAGCAGGACTGAAAACAAGGAAGAATGCATGAATAAATATGTTTTCCCATAATACAGGGTTAAACAATACAGGGTTACGTATGCTGCCAACCTCCCACTGCTGGTGTCAGGCTGGCCCGTCTCCAGGGATGGAGCAGCCTGGAAGCTCCAAGCAATCCCTCCTCCTCTCTCCTTCAAGAAACCACCATGTGTCACCAACAGCAGAACGCTTCACAGCAACGTCTCGCAGCCCCAGAAGCAACTGCCAGACAGACACCAAAACCCAAACTGCCATTCCGACCTGTTGTGCGCTAAGTGCAAAGCCTGCCTATAAGATTACCGATTGTTCTAGTAACGGGCAGTTCCCTGGTATTTTCTGCACAAAACCTTCCAAAAGGCTAGTTTCATGTTGACACCTGGAAACTTTTCATTACATGAAGTTATTTACTGCTCAGCCCTTTGCAACAAACGTTGAGATGTTTGCTTTCTCTCAGAAATAAATAATATATGTCAGGCCTTATATCATACATTATTCCAGCTGATTATGGGTCCCCAAAGCCCAACCTAACAAAAATTGGAAGGGACACAGCAGGCAGAAAAATAAAGACAAATCTCCAGCATCTCACCTCATGTGACTCCATCTTCGCTCAAGCTATGCCAAGTTATTCAATTTTGGATCTACAGATTTGACCCACTGACTCTAACAAGACTCCATGGTATATAATGGCAAATGAGTTGTTTTTTTTTTTTTTTTCTTCCATTACTGTGTTTATTCCTTAAATATTTTTCAGCTACTTTTCCTCTTAGGAAAAGGAAATTACTGATCATTTGCCTATTAACCATATAGGGAAGCTCATGAAGCCTTTAAAAATGCATAATTATCTACAAAAAATAATTAAATTTCAGAATTAGAAAGCTCTTTTAATGACTCCATATTTTTTCAGGATTACTTAGCTCTGAGAATTACACGATGTGCATAACATCCAGAACTTTATCTGGAAGCCTTCAGTTAGGACGCAGTGCTAAAGAGGAATGACACGCGTTAAATATACGCACCACCTAGCGTCTCGCAGTGCGTCCACTGCATTCATTATTGATCAGCAGTACGTGGCTTTGACAGGCAAGCGTTGTTAACTGCTACCCAGCATTACTATTTCATGCTAAGCAAACAGTCCATGTTCTTTACAGCCCAGTTAAAAGATAAAGTTCCAACTCAAAACTAGTATTATGCACGTCAGCAGCAGTAAATACCTTACAATATATCAGCAGCAGCAAATACCTCCTAAATTGGAAGTTGAAATTAATATTTCAAAGGGTAATGGCTTACCACAGATCTTTAGCGGTTTTAAATCTGGCCTACAACACAGCTAACCTGAAGCATTTGTCACCATAAAAGTCACAGACACATCTGTTGAACTGCAAATCAGATATGGTTTTATATGACAGGTGAATTCAATTAATAGAGCAAATTTGTTTTTCTGTAATGCAATTTATTATTAGGAATGGTGTAAGTGTAGAAGCAATTTTGTAACTATTCACAATTTATAAGAAATCTCCATGTTTGCTCTTTTTATGTTCATTGTCTGCCAGGACTCAAGCAATTTAATTTCACATGCAGAAATGCTCACAGAAGAAAAGTTTTAGATCCACAAAAGCATTTTCTACTGAGAAAAAAAAACATATCCAACTAGATGACAAGTAATATTCCACTTCTTTTAACCATTTACAGATAAACAACCTGCATGGCATTTCAGTTTTCTGTGCAGCAAGTTAAACACACACAGAACAAAATCCGAAATATTTTGTTTCAGCATTCTGCAGATAAAACTCTAATCCACCAGGAGGAGGGTTTTTTTCAGAAAGATGTTAAAGTTGACCACACATGTTAGACATCAAAGCATGTTAAATATTATTTTAATATTGAAAAAAGGCCAAAAGCAGGTGTCCCGTGTTTGTCCACAGCTGGGAAGACTGGGCATTTTAAACAGGAAGAAAAGTCAGAAGCAATTTTTTGGAAAGATCTCCTGTTGTTGTTTCTTTAAAGCAGGCACTGATTTGAAGAAACAACAACAACAAAAACTCGCCCAGCTACACTGTTTCCTACCTCATTCATTTTAATTACATTTTTTATTTCCAGACACATTTAATAAGTTTCATCTACAGATGAATTATGCTCTTTTATTACAGTGCTTCAAGCGCTGAAGCATCCACTGGACCTTCGAAGTGCTGAAGCCAGCTCCAACCACACGCCGGAGGTGCCGCTGTGCCAGGAAGCGTACGCCGCGCAGGACGAGCTGACCGTCACCTCCAGCAGAGGAAACACAAAGCCATGCTCGGCAAGGGTACAGGTCAGCTCCAGAGCTGGGAGTAAACTGCAGGTACATCCAAGTCCCAAGCAAAGCTCCACCACTGAGCTCCCTAGTTATGACGTGGCAAGCACGTGCTTCGCCTACAGTTACGGGATTGGGAATGCCTGGAACTACGCAGTCCAGACAGCCCAGAAAAGCGGCTTGCTGCATTCACAGACCAGAGGCTGCCCCTAGCCCGCTACCTCTACTTTGCAAAGTTGCCTGGCATGCCTGTTCAGGGCAGATCCCCCACTAAGTTTCTTTTCCTGTGAAACAGTAGTCTCATAGAAGACACACTTGGCTGGAAACCAGCCACCCCGCAGCCATTTTCCCCTCAGATGGTAACCGAGTCGCTGCCGGCATCAGCTGGGAGCAAAGTGGTTAAGGAGCATTAGGCTTTCCCATTCCCATTGCTCTTCCATTGCAACTGCCCAGTCCCAGGCTGCTTCTCCTTTCACTTGTGAGCAATAGGTTTGCGGTTTTTAGAAACCCCTCAGGCCTTTGTTATCTAGAAATTAAGGTCATTGACTGCTTATGTTTTTCTCTTTCCACTCCACATTAAGCAAAGGTTTCCAATGAGATGTTGACATGTTCACAGTACGTGATATGTTTTTCAAACATGTAGTAATTTTTTTTTAAATAAAGTAAAATATACAAAGACTAGGATAACCATACTCTGAAATGACATTTATGATGTGTGCATGCAATCGCACATACATATTCTTGTCTGAGAAATCATGTTAATTTCTCATTGTTCCACCTCAATACAGACACAGCAGTGCACAAAAAATACCTTGTATAAGCAAATTAATTTGATACCTCCTATTCATCCTCTGCAATAATCCTAAAGCAACCTAATTGCCGAATAAATTCAAAGCATGCTAAGCTTTCTAAAGGAAATATTTTAACCTAAATGAAACTAGGTGAACTCACTGCAACAAGGCTTCACTAAGGTCAGTAACCTTTTAAAAATCAAAAATAGAAACAGGAAAATGTAGACAGAAATGCCTACAGCGGTGGTAAGGGAACATCATGTTTTAGCACAACTGCCCTCTGACACCCCCTTCATGGAAGTTCCTATAAAGTATGTGGCGCTAAACAGTATGGAACAAGTGGACTAGACAGACCAAGAGCCTGCAATGACCATTTCTTTATTATCAGTATATTTGGATGGTGTTTAAAAAAGGCCACAGAAAGGGGGGTGTGGGGTAGAGACAGATGAAAAAGTCATTGATCAAAATGATGAAGGTAAATTACGAGGTTGGGATTACCAAGCCTTGTATATAGTGCTTGCAACTTTCAACATCTACTTGTGAGATGCTCTACAATGGGGTTTACTGACTTCTAGTAAGACACGATGAAGTATAAGAAATTGCATATTTATAAATATTCATGCTATAAGGGAAGGCAATGTGATACGATGTGGCAATTAAGGTTCTTTAAAAGTAGAAATGGAAAATGAAGCCTTTTTCTATTTTATACAAATGAAGCTGACCATCTGCTTCACTGCAACAGCAGCAGCTTCTAAAAACAACAGAAACAGCAGCCTCTGGTGTTAAAATTCTGCTCTTTTTCTCAGACTCCACCTTTCACCAGGAAGCAGGACTGAAAATACAGAAAATATACATCAACTGGCCCTGAGGGATCCTTCGCACCATAGGTAATTTTCCATCTTAGCTTATATCTTACTGTTGGTGTTTGCATTCTGTAATTCACTGTGCAACTATCGTCAGATTATTCTGCACTGGTAAAAATTCACCTTGATATGAAGTCCTCTCACTCTATGAAGATGGACATTTTCTTTCATAGCATGGAAAGCTCATTTCACCCTTGTAGAGCTCAGGCTTTATTCTCTACATCTGAAGAGACAGGAATTACACATCTCTTGAGCACATATATGAAGAAGCACATGCATATGAAGGATAAGCCAGGAAACACCACCACTGCAATACACTGCCTTAAAGGGAAGAATTATCCTGTCTTTGCAAAAACGAAACATTTCACAGAGATGCATGCATTAGAAAGGACGTGCATGATGGAGACTGTGTGCCCCTCACTTGCAAGACAGGATCCTAAGTATAACTCTTCAGTTTTTTGTTTGAGTAATATAAGGCAAACTAAGTGCCATTCTGATCTGTAGCATGCCAGAAATTCATTGTATGCTCTCTGTGCAAAGCAGTAATACACTCAAGTACTATCAGAGTGCAAATTAAAACAATCCTCATAAGGATTAGTGTTCTGTAACAGACAAAATTAGAGTGTATTCATGTCCAAAGTCAGTCTCATACTCAACAGAAACGTTTGTGCCATCCCACTCTTTCTTTATCTCATGAACTATGATACAACAGATTCTGAGTGCAGTTAATAGATGCAGAAAAAAATCAGGACTAAATAGAAGCCATAACAAAACTAGACAATGACTTCAAAAAAAAAAAAAAAAAAAAAGATACAAACATAGATGCTTTATCAGTTCCAAAATATGACAGATTCTGCACTGTACACCCCGTTCTGAAATACTGCTCTTTTGAGCCCCCACATTTCCTGTGGCTTTATATAAACAAATTACCCTCTTTCAAAGCCTTAGTTTCTCTACCTACAAAAACCCAAACCCTACACCACAAGCAAACCAAGCTTGTAATATTCTGAAGATCTGAGAGAAACAATAAACTATTTAGTAAAAGCAAACCCACATGTAAAAGAAGTTTATTTTCTGAGCAGTTGCAAAGTTAGTGTGAAATCAAGCAGAGAAACGCACATGCGACTTTACACACTATATGGTGAGTGGAAGGATGGTTCAAAGCAGAGCACACAGTTTGTTATTTTAATGAATGTTCTGTCCTAGCAAATTAAAAATACAACGTTTTCTGAATAGTGATTTGAACAAAGTCATACAAGTATAGCACTCTTGTTTTTCCTTAATTTTTGTTTACCCCTATATCACTTGTTTGTTAATATTCCAAACCTACACCTAGCTGAGATATTGATGACATGCATACTTTAAGATCAAATAAATCAATTTGCTGACAGTGTATATTCAACTGGGGTTGGCACGTGAGAAATATTTCAGACAGTAAACTGTTGAATGCACTTACAAGTAATCAAACAGCTTTACTCTCAGCAGGGTATCAGGAACAGAGCAAGAGAACTTGAGACAATCTAATAAAACAACAGAAATAATATACTTCCTTTCTGATGTAGAAATCAGGACACCTAAAAACCTCCCTGCTCCGTTAGTGCAGTGTAAACTCTGCAGCAGAGCCAGCCGCAGCAAATCAACGTTCCTCAAATAAAGCATCAGTGATGGCTCTCGTACAGCTCTAAGCTGGTGACAATGAACTACTTTGCAAATAGGGGTAGAATCTAGAGACGTAAATGAAATTCCAGCCCATTCATAATGAAACAAACAGAGGCTCATCTAAATTGCACAAGGATGTTATTAAATGCAAGACAAAAGGTACAATCAGGACACAAATAACTTGCCTGTCAATCCTGTCTTCACCACTAGATTTATTTCAGTACCAATAGAATTAGCTATTTTTATCCTTCTAAAACAAACATTATTTCTCCAAGAGCCCTGTTGTCCAGAAGCGGTTTCTCCTCCTGGTTCCTAGATCCAGAATAATGCTTTAAATACGCCACCCTCTAGACTGCATATTATGAGTGTTTTTTATGTTTAAAAAAAAAAAGACAAATAAAAAATCCAAAATTTTCAAACTAAAAGGAGACATTTGCTTCAACAGCTAGTTGTCCACAGCCTTACCTGTATTCCATTAGGTAGCTTAGCAGAGCATTTTATCAAAATAAAATCAGCAGCAAGATGCAGTAGCTACCAAGCAGTACAGTAAATGCACAGATACTACTGGAACAGAAACAGGAAAATCCCTAAATGATGCTTATTTACAACAAAATGTACTCAGATCTAGGAACACCATGTAACATGTAGCTTTAGGCTTTAATATCAAGATGCAGAGGAATACTAACGCTCATGTTTTAGAGACATCTTTATTTGGATACATGCAACCCAAAATTAGTTTCAATACATCAGTGAGACTAAAAAAATCAGCGACTTTCTTCCCATTTTCGAATTACCACAGTGTCTATGCAATGTTTACTGTAAAATAAAAGCCCAAAGCTGTGTATGTATATTCATTCCAACAGACTTAAAACGCAGTGTGAAGGTTATCTACCATCATTTCATTTTTCTTTAAGCCCCATTCAAAACAGAATCCTGGAATACAATTCGTTTCAGAGGCAGCTTTTAGACAACTTCATAAACCAAGACCTTACAGCTCAGTGGGTTGGTAACCGAGGTTAACTACTTCAGCCAAAGCTACAAATTAACACCATGCAACATCACGACCGAGAGACTACAGCCACCGGACGGATCCGAGCGACACCCTGTTCTTCCTCATCACGGTGCCCCAAACCAGTTCTGCTCCAGTCTAGAACTGAAACGTCCTGCACGGCAGGTTTTCATTAGACAGCAGAAACTCACTCCTTAACAGCAGCACGAGAGCTGTCCTGCCACACATGACTTGCGGCGCGACATTTCGGAAGCCTATAGGGCCTGATCCTGACTGCACCTGCCAGATGTGTAACACATAAAGCAAGAAGTGCCTCACAGCACTGACCTAAACACACACACATCCCTTTGCAGTCCCAGATGGTTCTTAATGGCAGTGTTATAAAAATTAAGAAACGCTGGACTTCACTCTGCTCTCGTGATTTCGTTCACTGTTCTGTGAAGCAAGATTTCGCTTCCAGAGCCCACCAGAGCCCACCTCCTGCCCTCTGCCGGGCCCGTCAGCGGGCTGGGACGCGGCAGGCGAGGCGGACGGCAGGGTGCCGGGCCCCGCGGCGAGGTGCCCCGACCGGGCAGCTACCTGCCGGGGGCCCCTGCACAGACACCCCCAGAGGGGCTGCGTGGGGACAGGAGGCAGCGAGAGCTCGCCGCGAGACTGCTCCGTGCTGTACAAATGCGCCGCTGGCAGCGAGCGTGCCCCAGGGGACTGGGGACCGGGGAAGGACGCCTGGGGTAGCGCAGCGCGCCTCGCCCCCGCCCGCCTCCCCCCAGTTACTTCACTGAGGCGGTTAGCCAGGCTGAAGTCGAACACGCAGGAAAGGACCCCAAGCCTCCCGACATCGCCTCACACGCACACAACAACACGCCCGGCCTCAGGCTTGCGTTGTCCGACAGGTAACGGGACCCTCCCTGCCAGAAGCAGCCACCGGGCAGCCCAGAGCCCCTCGCCGCGGGGCA